>VYZT01016870.1:0-184131 GCA_013400735.1 Pomatostomus ruficeps
AAATATATGTAGCCATTTTCCTTTTAATTATAGCTTCACAATTTATGCATTTTTTACACCTGGCTGGAGCACTGTAGTCCAAGGGAAGAGACTGAGTCAGGTGAACCTCGCTGCGTTATTCACACCCTTCTTGTGCATGATACCACACTTTTCTTTATTGAAGCAACTGCATTCTTCCAGTGAATGTATTATATTTACCACACCTTCAGACACAGGGAGAATCCACAATTGCAGAAAAATTGAAAATAGTCATGGCTGCCTCATGGTTAATTTACAAAAGCTTAAGAGAGATCAGTTAATAATCTAACCTTGTGCTTATTTATCCATGCTGGGATATATTCTCTGTTACACGTGTGCTGATTTTATATAGGAATCGCTTATTGCTCTATGCATATGCTTATCTAATTGTACTGAATACACATGCTTTATTAAACTCATAAATGAGCACATTTATGCGTCTATGTGAAAGTAGAGCCCTTCATATTTTATTTATAAGCGTGACAATAGAATGGCATTGACATAGAACATCTATTTAATTCAGAGGATTTAGGGTTGTCCCACAGACTTTTCTATTTTTTTTTCCAGAATCAAAGCTTTTGGGTTTTTTAATTAGATTTCTAGCCCAGCTGCTTGCAAAGATAGCCTTGGCAATATAAACTAATGCACATTTGTCTTGCTGAGTCTGCAGCCAATGGAAGAAACAATGAGACTAGAACATGAACTTGCACTCTCCATCTTACTGGGGTGTTAACTTAAAACCCAATTTTGACAGCCTAAATACCAGAATTCTTAACTATCTCACTGCTGCTGATTTTGCCACCAAACCTGCAGATATGACATTTATCAAAGCCATGAATTATTCAGATAAGCTCTTGCCCATTTTGATGACCATGCTGCACAATTCAGGCTGTCAATTAGGACTGGGCAAGTACCTGGCCAAATAAACACGCCTGCAATTATAATCAAGGATTTTGCTCTTTTTGTATTGTGCAGGGTAAAAGCAGTGATCACAGCATAACCAAACTAGTACTTGAAGCCTATAGTGGAAAAGATTGTAAAACACAGTTACTGGGGATTTGATGTAGAACTTACAGCAGCACTAGCTTAATACGCAATTTTAAGTGCTTTATGACATAAAACGAAGGAAAACAAGTTAAAACCTCTGTTGCTGTGACATGCTTGACAAACTGCAGAGAAAACAGCTCAAATACACTCAGACTTTTTCCTACCACTAGAAAACAAAAAGAATACTGCACTGGTCTCTCATGAGGGTAATGCTGTACAAACTCAGTATTTCACTGCTAAAATCCTCCACAAAACTAATAACTCTAAAAAACCCCCTGATTACAAATGTAAATAACTGTTTCAACCTTCTTTGATATAAACACTTTGAAAATAATTATCAGATAATTATCAGTGTGTGCATATGGCCCTTAAGCAAGCTCAGGTTGTTGGTATCTGAAAAGGGAGGTAAGATTGAGTCTGGGTTTATGACAGTGGTTGCTGCTTGGATTACCACATTGTGGGGATGTTGCATGGATGCAGTCGTGTCCTAATACTGGGGCTTTTAAGGACAGCAATGTTCAGTGACCATGTTTCTTCAGTCCTATGGTCCATCTGATAAAAATATCTCCCATCTGGTTCCGTTTGTATGGTTGTGCCTCACAATAGAAGGAGCTTGATTAAGCAATTAAGATGGTGCATGAAGCACATGTTTACACTTGCTGGATATGGATGGACTTAGGATCACACTTGACTGCTTTTCTGGAGGAGGATCACAGTACTTAAACAAGAATTAGGAAAAGGACACGGTAAGTAGAAGCCTGCAGGCCAGGCAGGCCTTTTACTGCTTTGGTTGACCTCTTGCATCAATTTCCAATTTTATTGTAGTAAATTAATGTGTTAGCCTGAACAAATATTGATATCCTCCTTTTATTTGTGACTAAGAGCAGACATGGTGAATGCATGTTTCCACCTTGATGATTTCCTTCTTATGCCCCTGGCAATTTGCACAATGAATAAGTATCTTTATTTTGTCTTAAAATGTATGAGACCTGTGGAAAAGTCTGAGAGCTTGGTAATGGCTGCCTAGAAAAATCCTCTCGAGTCTGTTATCCTGAGATTCATTTGTTGCTTGATTCTGTTTACAGAGCAGATATATATTTCCATTCATTCAGATTCTGTTGAAGTCAGCTGTAGCCTGGAAGAAGGAACAGGGAAGTCCTGTAATTTTCACAGGAGGCACCCATCAAAGGTAGGAAGAACTAATGGTTTGATAAATAAATTGAGACTAACTCATAAAATTACCTAATATATTAATTTGTTTCCAACGACGTTAAAATACACTCAAAAAATCCCGTTACATCATCTGGTGATAATGATTTCTTTGCTCTTCCCTCTGCCCTATCTACCTGAAATAGTTTATCCTTAGCTTTGTTAGAACTTGACTGACATTTGAACCTAAGTGGCATAGACCAGACAGTGTCCTAGCATGAGACACATTCAATTTTAGCACTGCAGGAACAAACCTCCATTATAAGAATACTGACATAACCGGTTGTATCATCTTAATATGTAACATCTTATGAAGGATTTTAAATAAATTTGCCATGAGTAATCAGGTGTTAAATAAAACAGGGTCTAATATTATGTTTTAGAATATTTCACTCAAAAACAAAACTGGACTTTGACAAAGAACAAATTACACCCCAGAAGATCTATGACCATTTCCTCTGAAAAGGAACTTACTTCTTGGCCAAGAGAATAAGAAATACAAAAAGGAAAGCAATGACTCAAAAAGCTATGTGCCAAAGAAATGTTCACAGGTATAGGAATTAGGCTTTTAACAGAATCCCTAATTACACATTTGACTTCTGGCATTTTTTCAAGGCAGCATGAACACAGTTAAAGTTCTTTGTGCATTTGTATTCTCCCAGAAAAAAAAAGGAAAAATATGCTTTCATTGTAAAAACAATTATAAGTCAGTTGCCTCTAAAAGGGCAATGTGAGCACAGTATTGACAAAACGGATTTCAGCTTCTGGAAATACTGACTTGCCACTAATTTCAAAAGCCCAGAAATGGAGATCAAGACAGCTCTGCACGGGTAGTGTATCTAATACATTAATTTGATTTATTTTGCTCCACTTTCTTTACCTTATTCAAAGGTGTCTGCTTTAATTTTCCAAGTGCCCCTGGGAATGTAAAGAATATATAATGAGGACAAATAGCATCTTATTTGCTAAGATGAACATTTCTAAACCTAGTGTCCAAGTTAGAGCAGGTGGATTCTCAAATGGCCTCTTTCTCAAAGATATGGAGTGGATTCTACCTAACAAAATTTTATGGCTTTTGCATATAATTAGTAGTGCCCAACAAGTCATCAGGTAAATGCTGCTGATGCTAATGCACAGAAATACAATTTAACAGTCCCTGAAACCACTGAGATGAAGTGTCCTACAGAATTCATTCCTAAATGAAAATCCCAGGAAACGTTTTTAGCTGACCCTATTTCCATGTCAGCTACAGTTTACAATCCAACACTGCAAAATCATTGGGGTGGCTGTTCTGGAAAGTAAAGAGAAACTGAGATTTCCAGTAAGCCTGGTAAACGTGGAGTGATATAACAGCTGAGTTTTGCCTTGTGAACAGAGAAGGATAAAACCCTGAAAAACCTGCACATACTGCTTGTGTATTTGATTCCTAGTCTAACAGTTCATTAACAAAGCAGAGCTCCCAGACATTCTTCCTATGGGTAAGATTTTTCACTACTTTCCTATGTACCTGATTTTTAATTAGATTTTGGAATGGAATTGCATCTCCTACCCACAAACCTCCAGTGAGGAGCAAAATCTTAACTAATCTGTGATCCCAGAAATGTTTGTTTCTCCAGATGCAGTTTCTGAACTAAATTACAAATATAGAAGGAGAAGAATGGAGAAATAAGGAGACATAACCACAAAATTGGATGTGATTAATCAGTGTTTTAAGAGTTTAGTTCTGTCTTTAGAACAAATGCAAAAAAGAGGTCTTAAGGAAAAAGAACATATTGCCTATTTGAATAATTCTTAGACTAACAGTTTATTAACAAGGAAGCTTTTTCAGCCGTGCTTCCTACGTGCAAGATCACTCATTAGTTAATCAGCCACCTTTGGGATTACTGGTCTCCACTAAATTCTTCTTCCACTCCCTAGAATTGCTGCATGGCAAAATAGTACATTTCATAATGAGAGAGGTTTTCCAAGTGCATTTTCTGAGGTCAGGCAGCAACACGGTACATGGCCAATTTCTTATACAGTGCCCCCAATTCAGGATTGGGAAAGGCAGCTTTAAGACCCTGCTTCCCAGAAATTAGAGGTCTAATCAGTGCACACTCTTAACGGGATAGGTACTTCTGCCTCATCCAGCAGGTCTATAATAAATCCACTTAGGGTTTTCCATCTTCAAGATTTAGAAATATTAGTTTTATAGTTTCCCAAACATTTATGAGGTGTCTCCTGTATGGACTAGTAAATACAGATTATACACCTAAACCAAGGGAGAAAATAATTCGGTGTTGAGTCCTGAACTAACATTCAGGAAGCTCTGGCTGTGTGTCTTCCCTGATGTTCCAGGTTCCAGCATGTGACCTAAATGGGTGGCCTAAATTAAACCTGAGGCTCCATGTGATTACCACCTACGAAATTCACAAAAGACATGAACAGAGCTGCTAATAAACATTGTCCTTAGTTTGTGGTCTAAGCAGAGCTGCTAAGTCTACTGAAAAGGAAACGCAATTTTAGTCTCCAATTAGGACTGACTCACAGCAGAAAAGCGATGGAAGGGAAAATTCGCATTGCTGCATTAAGAGAGGACTTTGGCCTCTAGGGCAGTCAAGTGCTGAATCACAGAAGATTGAGATAGAAGAGACCTCCGAAATCATTGTGACCAGCAACATTGTTGGTACTTTGCCAAGACAGAACAGTAATCAGTACCAGAGGCCTTACCTGTCTTGTAGCTAATTTTTCACTAGCATTAAATTAACTTGCAAATAAAGAGGAATTTTTGACATACAGTTTATAGCAGTATAATTTAACAAATACTGGTCTCCATCCACCACGACTGTGGTGTATGTACGCCTTTTCCATGTGACATTCCAAGTGTAGGTGCAGAGTAGATGGAACATGGATGGGAAGCACATTTGGAGTTCTCTAAGGTAAAAGAAAAACCCCACTTTATTCCCAGTAGAATGGGATTTTTGCCCATGGAGCAGCTTAATACCATGCAACAGCACCTGAGAATACACATTCCCTCTTGACCTGAAACTAAGGGTTTTGCAGACTATCCCTCAAGAACAGCAAAGCCATGAACCATGCCCTGCAGAATGGCATCCTACAAGGAAAATCTGAAAACCTGCCCTGGAATTCCAAAGTATCACAGCCCCATGTATGAGTACAATGTGCACTTTAAAATGCCATAAAGTTCCTGCCAAGGATCCCACCCATCTCTGTATTAATGCTGTGTTCGTATCCATATTATTTCTATTCCTTAAATGTGTACATTTAATAACTTGTTTAGGAGTGCTGGAGGAAGAGTTGAATTTTACCAAGCAAAAATTACTATTAATTAATAATTCTTCCAAACTAAACTTCAAAAAGTAGTACTTATTAGATCCTCAATGACAACATCCACAGCATAAGCATCTAGCTTGCCAGACCCTCAAATAAATAAACAAACTATAAAACTTAACTTATCCTTCTAGTGAAAGTTTTCTAATAACACAGCATTAATAATAGAGACTGTCAATTCTTCTTGTATTCCCATGTAAAACAGGGGAAAGGGACAGGAAAGCCATATGAAAGCAGCCTGAATCTGGCTGGAGATGAACTGATGCTGCTATGAGTTTTGGAGAGGGATGCAATTATTCTACAAAGCCCGTGCTCTGTTACAATTTCTATTCCATGATTTTAACCAAAAGGACCATTCAGCAAAGATGTCCCTTGTAAATACAGCATCAAGCTTACAGCAGGTTCCTTCTTTCTCTTGTTTGCACTGTAGTGTGGGTATGTTTAAGAGGTGGAAGATTTCCCTGAAAACAGTTGCAGGACAAGGGAAAGCTGTTTTGGTGCTTTGCCTTGTTGGTGAAGTACCACAAAGGATCTTTCTAAAATATTACATCACTGGAAAATTCTCTAGAGACTAAGGCTTCTCTTTAAAGTTAGCCATAAAATGAAGCCTTGTGTACACAGTCAGGGAAACCAATCCTCCCCTGTTAATAGCAGAAAAGTACACTGTGGCACACGTTGCTGACCAGATAACGTTTGCCAAGCCGAAAGCATGTCTGAATTACGCTTTGCTGCCTTTTCCTGGGGGGAAAGGAAAGACTCTAGAATTATTTTTCTTATTTATGATTTTACTTTGCATTAAAGTATTTGTTTCTCTCTTTTTTGTCTTAATCTAAGTAGCCCAACAGTCTCACACTGTAGAGTTACAATTATGTTTTGCTGCACGCGGTGCTGCAGGATCCACAGGGAACTCTGAAGCTGTGCCAGGATCCACAAGGAAGACATAAAACACAGACTTGGTTAGGAACACCTTGTGGAAAACGACAAGAAACCATTGATGAGATTTACAACTGTCTACCAAACTTGGATACCGACTCCCTTTGCAAACAGCAGGAAACTGAGCATCCCAACCTCTGAGACAAATTTTGCCAGTCCCAAGCCATAGTTTCCATGTTATAAGAACATCAGCCTGCTCAATCCCACGTTACCATGAACTGGTCATTGTTCTATTTTAATATGATCAAATTTTCTCATACCATCAACTAGCATGTGCTTTTATGAGCATGGGAACTGTCAAACCCTTGGTAGTGGTTTCCACATTGGTTCTCTAATGGTTAATAACAAATGTGCCTCTTATGTGATCTGGAGATACCCCATGCTGAGTTCAGACCACCTTCCTATCTCTGTGGACACTAATTAGGTCTCTTTCCTTGATGCAGCTGTCTATTCTCATTAAATTTGTAGAAATTTAATATTCTTGAGAGTTTTCCCTGACAGATTTGGTTTAACAGTGACTGACAGACAGCACAATGGCATAAACCTTTTATTATTCATTCGGAGATATGGCTAAAAATATATTCTTGAAAACATATCCTCAGTCCTACCCAAGCTGTGCACTGGGGAACCCAGATTTTGAAGCAGCATCCCCAACACCTCCATGAATCCAGTGTGGACAAGGATCAGGCCATGGAGGTTGAGACGACTCCACTTCTGTGTCTCCCATTACTTGCTTCATACTGGCACGCAGTAAAGGTCTCATCCGTTCTCCATGGGAGTTTAGAAGAGCTTTCCATTGACATTGAGATACCTTGGACAATATGCCCATTACAAAGCAGACTGCAAAGCACAGCAGTTGTTCTCCTGCTTCTAATGACATCCATGAAGAGATGGCATAAGCCACTTCCAAATCGTAATAATTTCTAGTAGTGAAAAGGATATAGCACGTACTGGAGTTACTGATGAGGAACACAAGCATCCACAGTACAATGAGACAGAAACTGTTTTACAGTCTCTGCAAAAACTGTAGGAAAGAGATCACCTAAAAGAAAATTTAAGATTGGCTGAACTGCTGCATATTCCATTGACGGCTGCTGACAGCTTCAGGAGAAAACTGCGCACAGCCTGTGCCAGCTCTGCTGCCAGTGAGACGCTCCCACAAAACCTCTCTGTCTGCTAATTTTAGCTTTTCTGAATTACTGCTCACATTAGCACAAGCCTGACTTCTCCAAGGAATTCTCCCAGTCACTGCCTGGACCTCTTGCAGTGTTGTGGAGCCACAGTTCTGGTGGTTAAAAGGCCCAGGAGGAACATGCAAGAGCTTTACACCAGCACTAGCATGGCCAAGGCCAGGGAGAGCAGCATGGGGAGGTGTGCTGCAGAGACTCACAAAACACTTGTCAGAGAGCCACTGAGGAAGAGGATGGAGAAAATGATCCTCTGCATAAAATTTATAGCAGGCTGTGGTGCCCGCCAGCTCCCTCACCAGTGAATGGGTGCAGGATACATCCTACTTTACAGGTTTCTGCCTTTTCTCCATCACCTCAGCTCCTTCTTGCAGGCAGCAGATGCCGGTACAACCAACATGCAAAAGCCATTTAGGAGGAGGAACAATGCTGATCTAATCCCCAGACTGAGGGCCTGGACAGAGCTCAAAAAGCAGAGTGTGCAGCGTAGCTCTACGTGAGACAACTCAGGGGACAGGATCAGGCCCCAGACCCTGCCAGCACCACTGGGTGTCACTAGGCCATGGAGGCTCCTGCATCTCAGCAGTGGTGGCACACAGGGTGAGAGGTGTTGTTTTGCTGTTTGCTCCAGATTTGGAGAAATCCAAGCAGAATCCTTCCCAGCCAGAATCCTCTGTTGGAAATGCCGTGAGGTACTACCTACAACATTGCTAACAGAAATACAGCAACACAGGGAGTGGCTGCACAGGACAGACACCCAACATGTGTGAGAGCAGAATCAGCACCCCACAGTCCCTGCAGCAGAGCTGAGCAGCACCTGAGGCTTTCTCAGGGCCTTGGCAAAGCCCAGCAAACCTTAAGAAGGCTCAGCTGACGCCACTTCATGGAATCACCACCCCTAGAGGAGGTAGCTGTCTTCAGGTCAGCCCCCTTGGCCCTGGCTTTAGCAGGAAGCACTGCCACAGGCCTCTCTTGCTGTGCTCGCAGGTTGTTAACAGCCCTCCTGTGGCTCCTTTCCCAGTAAGGGAGAGGCCAGGTGGGGTGGTGCTGCAGAGCTGTGAATGGGCAGCAGCACCTTTTGGCTATTTTCAGTACACAGGACGTGGTAAGATGGGGGCTGTGAGGAGAAATCCACTCACTGCCATCCTGGTGGCTGCTCTGGACCTGCAGCCTGAATGCAGTGCCTGTGGTGAGGAGAAACACTCTGCAGCTGGGAGGGCAGGGCTGAAGCAAAAAAGGCCAGACCAGTAAAACCAAAAGGCATTGGACTGGAACTGGGTAGAGATGCTTACTTTTCTGCCTGGGAAGAGCACAAAGTAAAGTAGTGACCTTTTATTTCATTGGATATGTGCCCTCCATAAGCCCTATCCACTGACTCCACTGAAGAAGGTACGACTGAGCTCCCAGGGGGCTGGAAAACAGCCCAGTGCCAGGAAAGGGAACTTCTCTTCCAGACCTGTGCATTTCCCTTGTGTGTTAAGCATGGTCTGTACGGCTACCCTCTGCAATCCTAAATCTTCAAATTATTAACCCATGGAATTTGTGTTGGAGATATTAGATGAACCAGAAAGAACCCAATATGTCTTTGAAATCTCAGCATGAGTCTGCATGGTTGGCAGTAAGAGAAAACTGAACTCCCTCCCCTACTCTGTAAAATAGAACAATTGCCTTGGAAATAATTCAGACATAATAAATGAGGGATTCCTTCATATTAACTATTTTCAATTGCAGATTTATAGTCTAAAATTAAGCAGATGTTGAGTGTTGAATACAATGCTTAAAAACACAATGACAAGTTGAAATCCCAGTTTCTCTGCATGTGGCAATCAGTAACTTCAATTATTTATTGGAATATAATTAAAATATAATTAAATGGAGCAAACTATACTTAAGAATAAAGAAATATTGTAGAATTTAGTGGGAAATAAACCCGTAAGAGATTTTCAGGTCTTCCAAAACAGTACAAAATGTTTGGATACCAGATAAACAACTTAGAAAATACTTTGCAAATCCCTAAGTACTTTAAGGAATTTACTTTAAATAAGAAATACACTCTTGAAAGAATATCAACCTTTATTTTATTTATTTCAATTCCCAAATTCACATTCTGAGACTAGATAATTAAATCTTCATGAGCTTGTTTCAATATTAACATTAAGTTACTCTCATTTGCTTCTATTTCACAATAGAGAGAGACTTCTGTTAGACCCATATCAATGATCACTGGTAGAAGTGAGATGCAGAGTCCAGCTTACCCTGCTTTTTATGAGTCTTTAGACGGAAAAGGCTACAGGAGCTGTGCAATTCACAGCACATCAACTGCAAAGCTCTGTATCACACTATTTGTGCTGCTCATCAAAAAACCAGTCTGAAAACACTTGCACTGTTACGGAGCTGGACAGCAGAGCAGGGCTCAGCAGGTAACCAGGTTGGAACCACTCAGAGAGCCCCTCAGCTTCCACAGAGGGCAGAGGAAAGGAGGACATCTCCTTTAGGCCCAGAGCAGTGCAAGATTGGACCTTATGCTATCCAGAAAAACGGCAACAAGCAATGAAAGCAGGAAGTAATTTGGAGACCAAAGCCCCCCCATTTACCTTCAGTTTGAGCTGATTAAAAAAAAATTCCAGGGATTAAAAACAAACATAGGAAATTAAAATTGTGTACGTGTTAAAAACCCCACATCTTTATACAAAACAGTGTCACAATAGCTGGAGTGACTGTTGTTTTCATGCCTCTGCGACAAGACAGGAGTGACAAGACCTGGGTGCCTCCTGACACACCTCCTAACAGGGTCTCCAAGATGGGGAGGATACAGAAACCTGCTTCAGTTCTTCACTCTGTGATTTTAATCACTTTCTTTTTGTCCCATTTTTCATGTACACTGAGACTAAATTGTTTACTTTAACTCATGCTGGCAGAGTGTATTTTAAGACACCACTTTACTTTCCCTCTCTAACATAAGCATCCCCAACACCTTCAATCTTTTCTCATAATTCCTGCTCCCCAGGCTGTGACAGCTCTCGTCACTCCCTCTGCACTTCTACAAAGTCCACACTTTCTAGCAGCTCCTGGTAAATGGGAGTTTCCAAGGCTGCAGCTGTAGATACTTGCTGCAACGTTTCAATAACAACTATAGCCACTGTCCACTCATCTAGGAATAAAATGTCTCAACAGGTTATTAACACAGCTGGAAGGAAATCAGTGATCCTCTTTTGAAGTGCTGATTTCCAACAAGCAGTGAACACGTAACTTGGCCCTGAGGTGGTCAGTAAGGGGACACAGGAAGCAATACAGAGCAGTGAGCACAGAAGCCTTTTAGTAGGACAAGGTAAGACAACCACTGCTTCAGCAAAAGTCCCCCAATCCCTATCAGAGTGATAAAAACATCACACACCAAAACCACATATGGTAGAGACTGGATTTGAACTGGCTACAGAGTGGCAAAACACTCTTAAATTCACCATCACTCATGTCAGTTATTTACTTCTAATGAACCCCTTTCTCTTGTAAAATACTTTACAATTTGTTAAATTATATCAGAAGAATATACTAAATCTCCATTAGGTCCTTTAGTTTCACTGCATTTTTTATTGTTATATTTTGATACAAGTGTATAGTGGAATAATTACCTTATCGATGGCACCAGATATTTAGTTACTAAAATTAGTATGAAGTCCCTGGTGTTATTTTTTAAATAGATGGTTATTTTTGTAGATCTACAATAGCCTCCAGGAAAAAAAAGTCTTCAAAAGCTCCTTCTGTGCTAAGATCACATAACAGAAAGCAGAGCTCTAGGGTTTAATTCCTATCAATCAACAAAATGAGCTTCACACTACTCCTGGCCAGAGGAGCTAATATACACAGTACCACAGGTCACCAGAGAAGAGCTTAAAATAAATCCAAGAGTGGGTGAGTATTGCTACATTTTGCCATCCCCTGTATTGTTCTTCTAATTTTACAAAGCCCCAGTCATTGAACTAATTATTAGGGGCACTTCAGTTGTTTTACTGCTCCTGGCACCTCTCATCAAGCTTGGGCAGCTCCGAGGAGCTGTTCAAACACACAGGGCTGGCCCTTGGAAACACTCTGGTGCTGTTAGAGCCCTGGATGTCCCCCAGAACAGGGAAACATTTGAGCAGCTTTTTGAACAGAGGACAAATAAAAAGTAGATGTCTTTAAAAACACAGGCCCCTAAGGCATCTCGGGTTTCCCCTCTGCAGAGCACACAGAAGATTGCTTATCTTGGCTCCAGAACAGATTGATGTGTTCAGCCGGAAGGTTCACTACAGCTGACAGAGAACATTTCCTTCATCGTATTGCTTCACCATGCGAGGAGATAACTCAGGCTAATAATATTCTGTCTCCTTTTTATCCTTCTATAGCCTACGCATAACTTAATTCGTAATTCGAAAGGGCTCACAGAGGAGATTGGCCTGGTGCTAGTTTCATTTACACACATATAAATCAAAGCTCAGTCTACTGGAATAGATGGCACTGGTGTTAAAATATAAAATCCTCAGCAAGGCCAGAAAATTCTCCCTCAGCTCCCCTGATCATAAACACCATGTTATCCTAGATTCAGTCACGCCCTCCAAATTTCTAAACATTGCATCCATTTAAATTTGCATGTAAATAGAAGCTATCCTGAGTCACATGAAATACAGCTTCGCCTACCCAGAAAGCATTAGTGCAAATGTAAACCAAGCAGAAAATGGCAGAGTGGTAGAAACTTGGCATCCGTGGCAATTATCTTTACAACTAATGAATAAGTGTCTTCGTTTCTTAGTAACTAATTACAGTGGAAGTGTTTAGAGAAAAGGACTTTGTGATATGCCTGAAAAAGCCAACATAGGGCACCAAACCAGGACCGCATTAGTTCAGTGTCAGACACCCACTCACAACCTCCTCCCCAAAACTTCAGGGTCAGGCTTTTGAACCTTCCAGGAGCCTTAAATTACCCCAGGCACTATGGACTGAAAGGTTACCATTTCGGGATAGGAACAAGCTGTGTTCCTAGATCTTTGCCCCCAGGCAGGAATCTCAGCCACACAGGAAACCCCATTGCCTGCAGGCACCTGCCTGCCTGTGGCTCCCAGCTGCATGAAAGCACTCACTATTCTGCTCTAACTCAAGCACACATAGCTGCTTTCAGAAAGCCCATATTATTATTCTGGTTTTGAAGAAGGAACTGCAGAAAGCTGAATCAGAAACTTTGCAAACTGCTAGCAAGACCCTGGTTTCACTTACCCTAATCTATCATCACATTTCATCACCAATCTCATACCTGCTCCAAGCTCCCAGCACTGCGCCACCTCTGCCCCCTCCATTAAGATATAAAACAAGGGTTAAGTGACAGATAGTATCAACGTGGAGAGCAATCTGTCTCACTCAGAAACCAATGCACTGAGAATAAAGAAAGAATTATTATCCTGGTGTCAATATGATAAATTACAGGCTCTTTTTCCTAAAGAATTTTTAGTTTTTCAGCTAGCACAGAAAACTCTTCTCCTTTTAGCACTCAACATCAGAGCAGTTTCTTCTGACATCCTGCTCAGAGCCTCTGCTAATGAAATTGTTTATTTTGGTGGATGGCTGATGCAGTTAGTAACTACAGCACTCATCTTGGAATAAACATGAACTGAGAGCCAGTGATAGGAATTCCAACCGTTCCTTCCATATATTTGTTTCCAAAACATAAATAAGTTTGAAAGCTCTGCTGCTTGCCCTTGTTAAAGTGAACAAAATGTTTAGGGAAAATGAGTTTTCGGTGTTTCCTTACACCACACAGGTTACACAATCCCAAGTGACAAACCCATGAAGTTTGTGTTCACATTTCCCTCCTACAGTGGTGAGTTCACAGCTGTTGCACCAGACAAAACAGGGCTAGGAGGAACTGGGAGAAACAACCTCCTGATCTACCATACCCTCTCTGTAACATTTCTATCAATGCCAGAGTTTTGCCTATACAGCAATGGAAGGATTTAAGAAAAAAATTAGATGACTCATAGTGCTAATGGGAATCCACTAGAAATATTGACCTCGTACCCAGCCCAATCTTCACTTGCTTCAGTGTAACACATTTGTTTGTCTTCACCCTACAAACCCTTTCCTTTTGCAGCATCACAACATGCTTGCATGGACCCTTTTCACTCTCCAGACTGAACCACCTCTACCCTTTTAATCCTTTCCTGACAGGCCACTTTTTCAAGACCTCTGATCACTCTGGCTGCTTTCTGCTCGGCACCTCTCAATGTGCAAGTATGCCAAGAAGGAGACAGTACTCCAGTTAATACCTCCAGAGGTACAACCTGCAAGGACCCTTGGGAAGCCAGTGAAAGTGCTCTGTGCATAGGCAGCCCCTCACTGCTGGGCACATTCTCATGGCAGGAGATTGTACCACAGAGAAAGGGATGTTCTCTGGTATAACTAGAGAGACATCCGCCAAAGACTTCACACACCAGGACAGAACAAGGCTTCGCAGTGAGGACCAGGAGGAGAATGCTTTTTTAGTGTTTCTAGAGAGACAGGCAGTTAAGGTCTTGTATTGGCTCCTTCAGCATGTACCTCTGACCCCAGGTTCTGCATCATCAGAGAAAAATCACTGCTGCACTGACCCAGAGTGAGGCAACCAAAAGCAGCATCAAAGATTGAGCTAATTGATTCAGTTGCGTGACAGCGGGAAACAGAAGGGATGTATCTTTCTATTACTGCCACCTCCATGAGGAAAGAGCAATGAACAGAAAAGGTTGACACATTAGAAGGTCATTTTTGCTCTGCAATTACTTGCAACCCAAAGCAATGTCACATCTTCACACTTGCAACCATGCAAAAAATGATAAGATGTAGGGAACCAGTTTCATTACTGCAGCAGTTGAGAGGGGAATTGCCAAGCTCTGGGACACACACTCCCAGGGAGTGACCTACTGCTCCCTCAGCCCTGCAGCATATCTGTAATCTCTCACAATATGGTTGAAAATAGAGCTGGCTAGAGGATAAAAGGAGGGTGGGCNCTGGTACACTCGGCTGCAGTTACCACTCACTCTGCCGCTGAGCGATCAAGTCTTCAAACAGCCCTTAACCCTCTTCCATACCAAACACAACCTTTGTCCTCTGCACATTGCATGTTTAAGGAACTGAGTGCATCTCCAAGACCCTTACCTCTTCGCTTCCAGATGCGGCCAACCCCTCTGCCCTTCAACTTCACACTCTTTGCCAAAACATGAACATGGTTTAAGAGGTCATGTTCCAGGGGTTTAAAAGAGAAGGAGCCCCTGGGTGGCACAGGATGTGTTCCTGCAACCCTGAGCATCCCTTCTCAGTCCCTCGCCTGCCCTGGCGTAACACTCACCTCAATAGCTGGTGCAGATGTTTTCGGGCAAGGATATTTGGCAAGCTTAAAAATAGGAAAAGGAAGCTGGATGAGGGCATACATAGTGTCATACTCTCTGAGCCTGGATCACAAATACCTGCCTGGGCACTGAGCCCTATAAATGATCTCCCAAAGCCTGAAAAAATAAATATGCTCTGGCAACACACCTTTGCTCCAGCATCCCTGGGAAAAGGATAGGGACTTGCTTGTTGGAGGAGAGCCACAGAGACTAATGCGGGGAAAGGTGGTGGTTTACATTCAGAACAATCTGAAATGCCTTTCTTTGAGAGCTTCCTCCTGAGTCCACCCATGTTCCTTCCCCTGCCTGGAGAAATCGCTGGAAAGTGCTGGAGCAGGAAGATCTGCCTCCTTGTGCAGTCACTCTCTCCTCCCCAGCAACTACAGCCCCCTACCCCAGCTCTCCCGAACCTCCCACAAGGTATTAAAAAGCAACAACAGACAGCAGGCTCTCTCCAGCTTGCTATATTTAACTGCAGACCTCTAAGCATTCCTCCCTTTGCACTCCTCTGAAACAGTTGCACAGAAACATGGAGAATGAGAGCTGCTCCTCGAGGCTGTGAGGAGCTTGAAGCTCAGGTTTGCTCCCACTGCCTCCGCTCTGAGGCTCCTGCATTGCCATGTGTGCCATAAAAACCACCCGAGCGCACACAGGAGGAGGAAGGGAACACTTTTGTTCCTCCGCCCCAAGAACTCAAGGTACTAAATGTTAATACTTGGAAATCAGCAACTGCCAAGAACAAGTTCCCCACCCACCCATCCACCCTAAGCTTTGAAGTGTTTTCTTTCTACAGCGTGCTTTACCTTGGCACGCTGGCCAAATAAGTCACAAGTTTCCGAAGGTCTTCCTGCCTTATTCTGTCATGATTGCTGCGGGCTGGGAAGGTCAAGACAGGACCACCTCGTTTATCACGGCCACCTGTGGAAAATAAAGGATTGTTAGAAAATCAGGCAGGAAGCACACGTCAAAAAAAACTATGTGCACTGAATTGATAAATATAACTTGCAGCACATTTAAGAGTCTGTACACCCGTCGTAGTTTTCAGACTTGCCTAATTGAGGAAGACAAGCTTGCATTTGCTGGAGCTCCAAACGGGGGATATAAGAAAAAAAAAAAAAAAGCCCACACAAGGAAAATTGCTACTAGCACTTCTTTCACCTAATCCCATCAAATCTAATATAGCTGCCACTCCAAGCAGGCAATGCTAATGAAATCCTACTGTGGGGATAGTATTAAACTGGCCAATAGCAAGAAAGTGAAAGCATTTCTCACTGTTGCTCAGTGTGTTGCACCATTCATTCCAAGATAGTTTACCATGTCCTGCCAGTTTGAAGCGTTATATCCCAGTAATGTTTATACAGCACAATATTCTAATCTATCAGGTAATTCATTATAATTGAAATTTTGATTAGAAGTTCATGTCTCCTAAGATTTCCACTTATAAAGTGTTGTTGGCAATTGGAATAATTGTTTGGGGGGTGTGGGAGAGGGGTGGTTCCTGTAGCTTTCCTGCCTTAAAAACCATTTATTTTAAACTGCCAGTGTCCAGCCCTTCACCTTTTACAACAATTGCCTAAAGGCTTAGCCATAAAGGAATGACTCTACCCTGAACTATACAATCACAAATACAGGGGCAAATACAACTTATTCTACGGAACTTGATTTTGGTTTCAATATTCTTAAACTTTATTTACAGGAGAGAATAAAATACAGTGCCTCGTTCAATGTTTACTATTTTCTTCACATATTATCTCAGGATTTTTTCAGGAACTGTGTGTTGTTAGATACATGTTTGCACTGTTATCTAGGAAAAAGTTATCGCTAAACTACAGCTCAAAAAGCTAGCATGGAAGTGCAAGGACTTTGCAAACAAGCTGTAAAAATGCACGAGTTTGCACTTCTCAATGGAAAGTATAATCCCTTTAACTGAAATATCACTTCTGAGAAAGGAAAACCACGTGCTTTCTGAGCTAATTTACTTGGCCAACAAGAAGAAAAAGCTACACAAGGACATGAACATCTCCGGCACCGATCCACGCTGCGCTCTCATTAAGAACTCAGGACACCTGCAGTCTGTGCTATTGGCACATTCTTGTTACTATATATAAAGTACTCTTAAAATACAGATAATTTTTAATTGCTAAGACCTGTCTAAAGAGTATTCTAGGGTGCTGCTGCCTATACAAGACAGAGTCTGTTACAAACTTCGTGTATACAGACAGAGATGCTGCTGGTACCCCTTGTCGCAGTTCGTCAGCCTTCACATTCCCATAGTTTGCAGTGGATGCAATACACGTGAAGGGCTACATAGTGCGAGTCTCCATTGGAACCAGGTCATCTCTGGTTTGTCCAGGGATACAAATGGAGAGGCAAACAACAGATGTCATCTTTATTTTGAGCCCTCATGCAGACAGGGGTACATATGGAGTACAAAAACTGTCCTGCCTAATCTCCACCCAAATCTCTGTGCCTTCTATTTGCCTTTGGCTTCGCACCATGAAGATGAGGAAGGTCTGCTGGAATTCAGTGGCACCTTGGCTGATCCACGCCTCTGCCACATAGCATGAAAATGGGATCATAATGTAAGAAAGAATTCAGTTTACAAGGAAATAGACTCATTTAAATTTTCAGACCTTTTTATTAAAATAAACTTCCTCATTTTGAGTACATTCTCCCTTTGCTGAGATTATTTCACACACCACATCAATGCCAAACCATTATATCATGCATGATACGTGTCCAACAGAAAAGCAAGCCAACCTATAGAATGATGAACCAATACAGTAACTAAAGCTGGAGGGAAGTATTTTTTCAACACAAGAAGCTTTTCAAGGTTTTGAAAAATTTCCCATCATATCAAGATGTAACCAAGGCTTCCAAAAGCTTCCAGATATTTGCTGAAGCAGAGACCTTAACTTGAACTGTATCCCAGAAGAACTTGCTACCCGCTACTCATTCGAGCTCCCTCTCCTCCATTCCCAATTATTTAAATATTTGTACAATGTGGAAAAGCACCAAGAGGTGAGATCAGAAGACATCCAAGCCCAAATTTATAATCCTCTCCCAGGATATGAAACACCTGGAAAAGGCCATGAGCTTCCCCCAGCCCAGCAGCACTAATCGTTCTGATGCTGCTCATTCATGTCGGCTTCATAAACCAAAAGTTGTGTTTCCAGTCAGGGACCCCTTTAACACCTACTATTCCACCAAAGTGAGCTCTACAAAATAAATAAATAAAAACCTGTGTAAATTCTGGTAGGCTGAAAAGATGAAGTCAGAAAATTCTTGACCCTCTTAGTAACAGCAACACAAGGATTTCAGCTACAGAAAAGGAAACAGGATCCAGAACATTCCTGTCCCATCTTCGCTTCAGGATAAAAATTGTCCCTCAACAGTTCATCTAAACTGTCCTCAGGGAAGCAAGATAAATAAGGCTCAGGCACAGGGTTGGAGTTACCAGGACAGACCAGAGAAAATGGGTTAATTCTCATTGGAGGAAGAAGGTTACATGATGACCCAGTTGGACGTTTCTGGATGATGGAAGGATAAATAAGAGCATGGACTGATTCCTTCTAATCTTACAGTACACAAAAACAAGGAGACTTGGGTAAAATATCTAGATATGTTGAGAAACAAATGTTTCTCATTTGTGATAAAAGTACAGCTCTAGGCTTTGAGCAATAGAGTGAACTTATTACAAGTACATCATACATATTAGAATCTTTCAATTGCTTCCTTCAACTCCATGTTATCCAAATTACTGAGAAATCCCTAATTTTTATGGGTGCCTACATAATTTACAATTTTATCAAGAGGCTGTATAAAGAAACACCAGATTTCTTCTAGAACAAATCATTGTATGTTGAATTCACTGTCAGACTTGCAGAGTTCCGTAACTGTGGTTTACTCCCTTCCATACTGATAATACGTAGCCTTTTCATTACATTTTATAACCTAAAATCTCAGTATTTCTAGGCAGACTAAAGGAGGTATTGCCACCATCAAAGATGCCTACATGAGGATGCTCATCTGCTCTAACAGAGCCTGCTCAGAAGTAGCAACAGACACTAAAAGAGAAGAAAAACTTCTGGCATTGGCTGTGCAGGGAGTCTGTCTGTACCATTCCTTTTCTTTATTATTATCTTTTTACTGAGGGGAATAAAAAAGCGGTGAGAGGGGAAGAAGTTCAGCCCAGATCCCACAGTGAGTCACTTGAAGAACCAGGAGAAAGGAGGTTTTTCTGACTGGATCCACTGTGTTAGAGCTTCACAGTGCTTGAGACCCTGTCTCTGCTTGCTAGTAATCCACTCAGGGAGACAAATCTTGCCCCAAGTCAGCCATGATCTCAATACCAATTGTGCATGCACAATCTTCAGAGAGCTACTCAGCACATTGTTTTAAAAGACAATAAAAAGTAGAAGGAAGCAAGGCGTCTCAATTGCACTAATCAATAAGTCCCATCTCCTGCCTCCCCCTGGACTCACATAAATGGGATGCAATAATCAAACATGTCATTAGGTTTGCTAATTACAGTTATTAAATGCTAAAACAAACAGCTGATAATTCCTTACTGTTTTTCAAGTTGGTTTTCATGAGCTTTGCTCTGATTTAGAGAGGCAAACAGATGGTCTGGTTATTAGTGCTCTGGAAAAAACAGTTAGAAAAACACATGTTCTTCAGGGCACAGAGTACACTGAGAACAAATATTTAGCCATATATGTCTTGCATTTCTCCTACAAAATCCTTTGTTGATGGCCTTTCCTGTCAGTGGCTTCTTTGCCAGTTCTTCCCATCTCCCTTTCTTCTACCCTATAAGAACCCATGGCTAAATTGAGGTTTTATTCCCAGAAGTAAGATCGCATCATTTTCCCTCCACAAATCATCCTGGGGACATTGCAGTGATGGCACAAGGCATCGTGATGCACACCACATTAAAAGAAAAGCTTAGAGAAAGCTCAGAAAACCTGCAGGCTGCACACTCAGTGGCCTTCTGATAACCACTTTTCTAGTCAAGCCTGCAACCAAGAGGAAAGAGACCCCAGTGACAAGATCCCTGTTCTGGCAGCTGCCTGGACATGACACCTCTTAGTGGTGGGCCTAAATGTTTTGGCCTGTGGTGGCCCCAAATGCCCACAGGTAAGCCAAGAAACTGACCACCCCAGAGTGTCAGTGATATGAACTCTGTGCACAGGCTTTACCAATCCCAAGTCCTGAGTCACATCCATCCCTGCTAATACACAATAAACTGAAATTCCAGCTACGTGTAGTCCTGTTGAGGACAGGAAATTATCAGTTTCCGTTAATGCAGACTTCTTGTATAGAGCAGATAATGATTTTATCAAGCTCTGTTTTCAAGCTGCATCTCTGCAGTTCTATCAGCCCTTCTACCACAATCCTTACCTGCCTGAACTGATCCACGTTTAAAGGTTTCAAACCCTCTGCTTCCTTTTGCACTCTCTTCACAAGCATGAATTCACAAGGATTAACCAGAGATACAGGCAAATGTCCACACATGTAAAGGTTCTCAAGAACCCTGTCTGACATCCTGCAGCACACCAGCAACGGAAGCGGGAGGAGCACACAGTGTCTCTGGCCCCTGTTCAGATGTCTACTGCAGTTCAAGTGAATGTGCTGCTTCATCTGACCCTGCAGATCATAAGCTGATCCATCTTGATCTTGTAGACTCTGCTGAGACCATAAGTGAGTTTCCAGAGGAGCTAAAATAATCCTCATCAGGTATTTCAGTCCAAAATATGGTGAAAAAATGAATTATAATGAAGAGAACTAGGAGGCAGACGGAGCTCAGCTGATGTCAGGCATTTCAATACAGTGATAAACAATACACTCTGGATTTCTAAATCTAATTGACAGACTTCCTAGGAAAGGAAAGTATCAAAGAATTGGTATCCAGAGTTTTAAAATAACATTCCTTTCCCTGTCACAGCTGAACTCTGTAAGAGCCTGCTTGCTACTGGACTTACTGTGAGCAGACTTCTGTACTAGAACTCCTCCAAGCTTCAAGATGCGCTAATATGTTGCAAGGGTCACACCTAGGATTAGCTGTGTGACTACCCTCCAATACAGTTGGTTCCAATCAGGTGATTCTAGTGCAAGTGATGGAAATTTAAGCTCCCACAACAAGCCAATTAACACAGCTGCAGTGCAATCACCAGGGCCCGATCCTCCAGAGTGCTGCTCTTTACAGCATCCATATCTCAGGGTCAATTGCCTGAATCAAATTCTAATAGCAAACTCTTATAACATTACATTTAGGGTTAATGACTCCAAAAACAAGGCTAATTGTTCTCACCAGAAGATCTCCTGGCAGAGCAGGTCAGAGGCTGTAGTTGGGAAGCCCGGTGCAGCCACTGAAGGACCCTGTTTCCCACCAAGGAGATTTGTTCTGCAAACACCCAAAGCCACTGTATGGATTTGAAGAGACCACCTTGTGGCTTGTAATTCCTTTTCATTGCTTTATACAAGTATTTTGGGGTACTTCTTTAATTTTAAATGGACACTGGCCAATAAGCCACAAGGGAAATAGTTTCATTTCTCAAGAAGAAAGTTATTACTCCAGTAAGACGTAACTAAGGACAAGTGAGACTCATTAAAATGAAGAGAATACCTTTCTTAGTGTGGAAGGCCAAACTTCCAAAGAGAGTACAGAGGAACTTGTTTCTTTCTCTGGAAGTAGCTGGATTGCTGAGAACTATCAGGGAAGCACTTGCACCCTCCTCTTCAACCCTGACACTAAAGCTCTCTGCCTTTTGCCCCAGCTACAAATAACTTTTGTTCATCTTGTGTCATCTATTGCAGATGTATGGGAATAGCTGTATATATTTAACAATTGAGAAACTGAAAAAAATAAACCCCTAATCTTCTAAAAAAAACCCCCATTGCAAAAAAAGCCCTGCACTACAAAACACCCCTCTTGCTGCTTGAGAAGGGAACAGCACACAGCAATGCCAGCCACTGCTGATGGTGGTACAGACCCCAAACTCACCAAAGGGCACAGTGTTAGAAGCTGTAC
This sequence comes from Pomatostomus ruficeps, assembly GCA_013400735.1. NCBI lineage: Eukaryota > Metazoa > Chordata > Aves > Passeriformes > Timaliidae > Pomatostomus > Pomatostomus ruficeps. The sequence goes on from VYZT01016870.1 coordinate 22,143, forward strand.
AGAATAAGAAGAAACAGAGGCCAGATACACCCTGATCACAGACTCTTTTTCTTCCTCATTTGAAACAAGCATGGAGAAATAGTCAAGGAATGCCATGCTTTTCTAATAGCACACTTCCCTGTTTTGAAATCTCCATTGATTTCAAACTACATCAGGGAATGGTATAAAACAAAATATAGTTTTTTGTAATAAAATATAGAAGAATAGTTGATGTTCCACTTGAAATTTCCGTTCCAGAGGAAGCGGAGAATGGAAACTTCTAATTTAAATCAAAACTTCTTATGCAAATACAAAATGTTTACATCATGCAAAAATTAAATATTTTGGTTAATTTTATTCCCAACCCACTACAAATTCCAGTGTCCACAAATCAGCATTTGAGACCTGCTGAAACCAGGATGTGAACTCTTTCAGTGCCCAGAGGCACTGGGGGGTCTCATTTCAACCCTTTCTTTGAAGAGTGAAGTGCATCCACTGCAGAAAAAGAAAAAACATGCACCTCCACAGGCGGTACCTCTGGCACTAAGTGACCTGTAGTGTCCTTGGACAAGTTTTTGGGAAGGTCAGTGTCTTCTCCTAAGCTTTCCTCTTTGATTCATCCTGCTGGCCTAAATTTGGTGGAATCTAATTGCAAAGCTGTCCTTTCTTTAGATCTATTTACGTTGAAATTCTTCCTCCAAAAGACCTTTCAGGAAATCTCTGCTTTCCCTTAAGGCGCTCAGTCAGGTTCAGATGTTGCTGTGAGCCAGCTCACGAGGCTGCTCCCGAGATGTGGAGCTGGGGACAGTGGACTACCAAAGGATGGAGATGGTTGAGCTGTTACCACATCCACTTCTCCTTGCTCTCTGGCCTTCCGGTGCCCAGAGCACACAGAAAAACCTCCTGCTTTGCAGACACACGCTGGGAGCTCTGCTTGTCACAGCTGCAGCAGCTCACCAGCTTATTACACTCTTCTGCTGCTGATTCCTCCGTGCTCAACCACGCTCTCAGAAACCTGGCCAGCCTCCTCCTTTGTACTCCTGCCTCGGCAGATGAGCAGACAGTACCTGGGTGACAGCAGGAGCCCACGCACCACCGCTCTTCCGAGCCCTCCAGGGAGCGGAAATACTGGGAAGGATTCTGCGAAATTCTTCTGGGTGGGATGTTGGGAAATGCTTTCAGTGAGACCCATGACATCAGCCAGCTAACAAGCTTTTTATAGCCTAAGTGCATGAGAAGTTCCATGCATGGGAACATGGCAACACATTCCCCTCTCTCTCCTGAAAGTTCATACACTTCGTTCCATACTGCACTGATCAATAGAAAATCTCCCATAAATATAATCAAGCAGCTGAACAACGCCCCAATTTACACCACTCTTCTAAAACAGCGTCTGTGTTTCCCAAGAAAGACTATAAGCCCAGTTTCCAAAATATTTCACCACCTCTCACTGAAAAAAAACACCTAAAATAATCTACAACCTGTTTTATTTCCTCTCCTCAGTGTTCATCTCCTTCTCAGAATACAAAAATCAGTCTCTGGCTTGTAACTCACTCCCTAATGGTTCCCAAAGCCATTCCATTGCTGGAAGCAACACATTGAACCACCCAGGCAAAGCCAAGATTTTATTAGGATTGAGACAACAAGCAGGTGGCCAAAGCCTCCCCCCTGGCAGCCCCCTGCTTAATCTGCTTCCAGGAGGTCAGCGATGGAAGCAATCAGACAGTGATGGCTGGGATGCACCCCACCCACAACTGCTCAGGCCATCGCTCTGCATAGGAGCTGTGGAATGGCACTTGCAGGTACTCTTTAGACACACATGTGAACTTTGTTCAGGTTCAGTCTAGCTCATAGATGAGATCACTGGAAGAAACCAAGGAGCAGTTCCAGGAAAAAATCCTGATATTATCCATCACCCCTCAACTTTCCTGTGGTGCCGGGATGCAGATGCAGAGCCCCACGCCTGCTGCTTGCTGCCGGCTCAGTGAGCCGAGGGGAAGTGCCAGGCACAGAGCCCCAGACAGCACTTAGGCTGGATGAATCCATGCCCAGACAGTTAGAGCTGTATGTCAACTCTGAAATTAAGTGCACTTGTGAAAGCCTGAGTGCTCCTCTGAGATGACACGGCTGTGCAGGCAGGTCCTGTTGTGCCTGTTCTGGAACAGGCAGCAGCCGCTCTCCCTTCCCTGCCTGTTCTGCCCTTTTGCTTTGCAGGTCCAGGTGTGGAGCATCCACCACACTGGAACACAAAGCAAAGTGCAGCCCCTGCCTGAAGGGTCTTGTGTATTCTCTGCAATTTTCCTGTTGAATAACAGACATATAAGCTGGTGAGCCACAGCTGATGAGAAAAGCAATAAACTACATAACTGACATGTTCAGCTCAGAGTTTTTGTGTGTGCTGGTAAATTCTGCTGGTGTAAGGAGAACCCCCTTGACAACTTTACTGTACTGTTATCATTAAAATTAGCTGTAGTACTAAACTCTGAAGAAGATTCAATAAAAGTCTCCTGTTCCTCAAGGAAGCCTGATTAAAATACCATGTGCTTTCAGAGTCTGTGCTAATTACAGAACTTTCTATTCTGTTGATCTTGGAAAGTCCAGGTATTTGATTTTTCTATTTTGTCAAACATTTTCTCTTCTGTGCTCAAAGCGTACTTTAGGAAATTATTCCATTTAAATTAAGAAGAACCTAGCCATCAGCCAAAATGCTAAAATCATTTTCTTAATCTGCTTTATTACAACGGTCTAGGGGAACACTGGGCAGTACTTACACTCTGGGCTGGAAGGGGATGCTGGGGCTATTGCAGTGAACACCAGCAGCTCAGAGTGTTCTGCCTGCAAAGGCAACGGCTGCCCATAGTGATTGCATTTGGAGACCATGAAGAGGAGGTGTAAATCCCAGGACCTCTAGCTGTGTCAGGAACGGCACATTTTGAGCAGATCCAAGTCTGGAGGCTGGTGAGTCTATATGGAGCAAGCTGTACCCTGCCTGCAGCGGATCATGGTGTGAAAGCCCGGGGGATTGTGCTGGCACCACTTGTTTAACACTCCCTCCGCAAGGCAGGCTTGGCACAGGACAGTGTCTAACGAGCTGATGATTTGATGTGAGACCCTCTGGCTCAGAGCTGAACACAGGCACCATCAGTGGAAGGGGCTACATAAACAATCCAGACAGGTTGTCATTATTAAATATTCCATGAATTACCAAATGATCCTGCAGTCATTTCCATGCAAAGCAACAGCAGGAGCCAAGAACTAAATTGCAGTACAGTCCCTGCATAAATTCCTCCCCTTCACTTCCCCAGAGCACCCAGTTCAGCTTTTGTGTCTCAAACAAGTGTGCAGGTACTCTGTGTTTTTATGACTTTGTTTCCCTCTTTGGAGCAGTGAAAGCCAACCATGTAAAACATTTCAGAACATTCAGAATGAGACTTCGGTGCAAGATAAAGTGCTCCTGCATGTGAGTACTGTTGGGATAGTCTTGAGTTTTCATTCAAGATTTTGGTGTTTCAGAAACTTCCCTCAACTCCTGGATTTTCATGTTACTGATGAGAAAGTTTAGCATTTATAGATCCTCAGATTGTTTTCCCAAGTCATGGCTGGACTTGTGATCGCTGGGCCATTTAACTATTACTACATGGGAAGATAGCTCACATCAGTCAAGGGGAAAGCTTTTCTTGCCTGGATGACATCCCCATGGCTCAGCAGGGGACGAGCCCCAACCTCATGGGCCTGGGGACTCAACTCCAGCACCTGGGGAGAAAGCCAGGGAGGAAGAGCCTGGGCACCTAACAGCCTTGCTGCTACCCCCCTCCCTTCTGCAGTCAGCATTACTGTGGAGACAAAGGAAACAAAAAAGCAAAGACTGCAAACAAGGGGAGCTGGCTGTTCTTGGTGGAGATTTTCTCATTGCAAGCAGCCTGAATGGTTTGTAATCATCAGAAATGCTGCCACTGGAAATACCCTGGGTTTATGCTGCCAATTTGAGTGACTTCATGCAAGATTATGATTGCTTCAGACTTTCTCTTCCCCCTCCCACTGACAAGTTGTAATTCACACCAGAAGCACTATCATCCAACCTATTCTCAAAGCCTCTTCCATATTGTCTAGTCCTCATCCACCCCCAGATCCTCGAGATTTGTCTCCTGAATGAAGGCTATAAATCTTTGTACAGCATGGCAGGAGAACTTTGAGCATCTGAGTTATTATGTAAATACAGCATCAATGGTACTTTTAACTGCAAGTCGATTGGGACTGTAAATGGAACACCAGTGATTTATGGGTCTGAGTGCTTCCTACATACAGGAATTTAATGCTATTCACTGACCTTGAACCAAAAGCAGGATCCCTGAAGTGTCCTGCATGCTGAGACAGCCCACATCTGGGCTGGAGCTAAGAAGCTGCCTTTCATCCTACCTGTGCCGCTCATTTACCTGTGTCTCAGAATATGAAGAAACTCAACATGGATCAGTTTCCAATGCTCTGAGTATTACTGGATAGTCCTGGTCCACATACAGCCCTTTTCTTAGCAGAAGAACTAATTTAAGTACTACCAAGTTCAAACATGAAATTGGTCCCTCAAGACTCTGCAGCATCATAAGGACCAGGATGTGGCAGACAGTGCTCAGGATGGGCTGGAGGGGTCAAGGAAAGATGTGCTCACCTGACACAAAGGCCACTTTCTCCTTCAGTATAGGAAGGACATCCGCAGCTTTTAAGCCATCATTCCGAAAAGAACCTGCAAAACAGAGAAAAATAGGAAAGTCACATTAGAAGAGAGAATGTTCCGTCTCCCAGCTTCATGGACACACCATATTTCTCAAAATCAGACTGAAGAAAGGCTATAAATTACATAAAAGCACCAACAAACAGACCAAAATGGCTGATGAACAAACATTAAGATCAATAGAGATAAGTCCATTAAAAAAAACCTAAATACAGAGAATCAGCTCATTGCTTTATCCTTCAGAAGTTCTGAAAAGTTAACAAAACTTCCCACCAAGTAACCAGACTAATCCCTGCTTCTTTTTTCACAGACCATACTATCAAGCCTGGGAGATGCCCAGCTTGCACAGCGAGCCAGGAGCCTTCTTGCATTCACCATTCTGAACATAGCCCAGGCAAAACTTCAGGGAACATTACAGCATAGACACATCCATTTAGCATCAGCCTGCTTCCAACATGCAGCCTGCAAAGGCAACGTGGTTCAATCCATGCAGACATTTGGAACAGACAGGATGAAGCCCGAAACAGCCATTTTCACCTGCAGCTGAACTACAAGTCTTAGTATTATTACAGTTGAGTTACTGGGTTTTGCCATTCACGGTCAGATTGTGTAACAAGGCTGCGTTGTACATGTAAATATATTCCTCACTGGTGATCAAAGGCTACAGCTACCTCTCCATGTCCCCACTTGCTCTCAGGTGTCACCTCTGTGACACAGCTCCAGGAGATGTGTAAGCTCACCAGCTAAGCCTACAGCTAGTGAAAACTAGCAAGCACTCAAAGGAGTGAGGTAATTCCACACAAGGCCTAGACCAATGTAACTGCAATTTGAACAGGCACTGGAGCACAGTCCCAAGGGATACCTAAAGAGCGCGTTGTGTCAGTAAAGTGTTTTGGGACCAGGGAAATAAGTCCTGATTGCTGAACTTGTTCTGTGTTCAAGTAAGCAGGACTTTGTGCACTTTGTGTTAAATAGATGAGACTTTGGAATTAACTTATCCTCTTAACAAGAATGACCTCTCACATCCCAGGCTGTGGCTAGCTCTCACATCAAAGGTAGGAACTGCTCAGCCACAGGCAACATTTGGAATTTAAGCAACTTTGTATATAAGCATCTCATCCAGCCACGAAGCAAACGGGAACAGCCAATGTGCGAGACACATCACGAGGGCTTGAAGACACTCAAGTGGAGTACTGGGCCAAATTTATCCAGCTGCAAGATCTGCAGTGTCAGTGCAAGTTGAGTTGCGTTTTGGCCAGTATTTGTTAAATTTGTCAGGCAAATGACAAAGTCAATTCTTAGGTACCCAACTGTGCAGCAGACAGTATACAACTGAGATCTTTGTGAGCATTACTAAAAAAAGCCAGTGGGCATACATAAAGCACACCATAAGGCTTCTTAGCAAGAGCACAGTATACTGAGGGCTGAAGGCCAGTTCCAGACACTCTCCTGGAAGGAAGGACTGCATGTCACAGAGGAAATACGCATGGAGACCACGAAAAAAATGTATGACTTTAAAAGACGGTCACCCCCTGAGCTGCAGCAGGGCAGCCTGCAGGCAAGGGGCTCTTTGCTCACAGCCCCAATGTCCTGACTGTGAACCGGAGAGGTGAGAAGATACTTGAGTGGGGACAGTGCTGCAGCAGGTACTTTCCCCTTTCTCAGTACCACCCAGGACAGGTCAGACACACTCCAAAATAAATGATGAATGAATTGGAAAACTGTGAGCCTGTCCTACAACCAGGGAATAAACAAAAAGTCCCAAGAGCTGCAAAACATCCCTTGGGATAAAGAAAGAGACTCCAGAAGGCAGATCAGTGCCTAAAGCAATGCACGGTGCTCAACCAAGTGGCAGCTTATGACCCACAGATGCAGCCATGACCGGTGCTTCCAGAGACTGCTCCACTTCCTGACAAAATCCTTGCATTGGAGGGTACATGTCAGAGCATGCTCTCAGGTTTCCAGCAAGAGCTGGGGCAAGGTATGCACAAATGGGAAAACCAATGGCTTTAACAAAGACTCCAAAAGCAACAGCAAATCTGTCTCCAGGAGGGCCCAGCACAGCAATGATGCATTCCCCAGTTCTTAAGTTATTATAAGCATATCCCTAATGATGCTCATTTTCATCCTATTCCCCAGCTGTTTCTAATACATTCTTTTTGTTTATTTGCGTGCTGGATCCAAGGCCATGTCTGCAGAGCACCATCTCATTTTTGCCGCAGAGCCCCCTGTACACAAAGGCTGTGCTTTGTATCCTGGCCTACACATTTCTGCTACTCCTGTCAGACAGATCTTCTGCAGCAGATGGGCCCAGAAGGACAGAGGGATGAAGGAAGGGCAGGCTGAACACTGAGCCATCCTGCCCATTGTCCATGCAGTGGTTTGCTGGTTCACCATCCTCATAAACATGGGACTACACAACAGAGCCTCTCCTGCTTTCCACCTGCATGGCCTGCCAAGACACTCAAACACTGTAATCACTTCCTTACCAAAAGAGGCACAGAGAGCACAGTAGTGTGACCCTGCCACCCTGCAGCCCCTTGCACCTTCATCACATCCTGGCTTAGTGTGCTATCCATACAGCAGGGACACTATGGCCACAAAATTTTATTACTCCAGTGACCCAAGAAGAAAGCACACCATGTCAGCCCAAGCAGCTGGCAGTATAACGTGTTCTTGTAAACTTGGAAGCACCAAAGAACTAAGAGTGTATCCTCAGCATTGCTGATTCCCATTTCAGGGCAGAGCAGCATCGCACGTGCACAGAACATCTCCTAGCAGGGATTCCCTGGGTGGCAGAAGCAGCTCACAGTTTTAGATAAGATGCTGTAATGAGAAGCCAGATGGGCGAGCTGAGAAGCTTAAGGCTTGCTTCCATGGTAAATGCAGCAATCCTGAAACTGAGAAAATTTGTTTTTCCCCTGCGCAAATGCCCCAACTGGCCCGGAAAGCTCGCTGCTGAAGGACATAGAGGTCAGCAGCTCAAGGGGCTTCCTGAACAGGTTGGAAATCTGCAAACAACAAACATCTCCAGAGAACCGTAAAGATTAATAAAATAAGCAAGAGTTTTGGAAAGAATGCAAGCCTACAGACTTTGAAGTGAAAGCCAAGTTCTAATTCTTGGAGTGAAAAATAAATTATCCCCAGAGAGAGCCCTGTGAGCTTTAGGATTTCTTTCTCTAAGCAGAGTGCAGGGTCTCTGTTGGAGACATCATCTTGGGCTAGATGGAGCAATGGTCTGCTCCAGAGTGGCTTTTCCTAGAAAAGCTTCAGTTCTAATCTGAAAAATGCAGCTCTTGGCTTCAAATAAAGATCAGCTGCTGGAAATATGGAAATACTTTCTATTCTTAAAAAAAGTATGCGTAGGCAAGAAGAAGGCCTCCTGTCAGAGCACTGCATGGGGCTTAATCACTTGGCTCCTGATGCCTTCAGCAAGAGTTGTTCATCCCAAGTCCCATGCAATGTTTCAGGAAAGGCAGCCCACATTCTCATAGTTCTCAGAACAGATTTGACTATTTAAAAACTTTGGCATAAAGTTTCTTTAACCAAACAAAACTGAGCTCCTTGGGCTAAACCCATTCCTCGAGGAACTCCACTGGAGTCCAGGATGCAACAGTAGGATTAATCTGGTCCATATTTCTTCTTCCCCCAGTAAAGGCCTCTCCTGTATTTCTATACCTCTACTCCCCAGTTTTTGGGGCATTTATCTCCCAGGTTTATCATAGCCTATTGCCTTCCTACCTTTTTATTTCCCCACCCCCTCAAAGTCTCGGTGGAATTTATTTGTCTTAGCAGTACTGTAGCATCTTGGCTTTCTACAACACACAAACAGAAGGGACGTCTGATGTGAGCAGAGACAGGCAGAACAAAGGAGACTTTAGTATTCCCATTGTGGCCTTTGCAAACTGAGACACAGAGAGATTGACTTGTCCAGTGTCAGACAGAAAGTTTGTGCAGAGCTGAACCCTCATTTCCCCAATGCTTTTCTCATACAAACATCCCTTTGTTTTCCAGCAGAATATAATCCTCCTTTTTCTTCTCTTTACACTTCTGGCTTCCTCCTCCTGCCCTTCTCTCTCCATTATTCTTTCCTTCTGCATTTATGCCTCAAATATTTACTTTTTGTGTGTGCTAAACCCTCTTTAACCCTTTCCTCCCCTTCCTGCAGGCTATTGTCTGTCCCCGCAGGGCTGTGAGCCTTCCCAGTTTGATTTCTCTGATTTTCCACAAGGCACGCAGAGGGGCTTAGCCAAAGGCTGCTGGGGCCTTTGCCGCTGGGATTTTCCTGGCTGAGGCTCATTGGTTCAAAGGCAGAGAGGTCACAGCATGGCACAAGCATTTGGTTGAATAGAAGCAACATGTGCTCCGGACTAGTATTTTAGCACCATCTGGCAGAGATAAATGAGGCTGGACACTCTGCATCTGCCGATCGCTCCTCTGCGGAAAACAGCCTGATCCCTGATGCAAAGAAAGAGCATTTTGGTGCCCTGATCTCCCTGCGAGGCTCCCCTGCCATCCTTCCCCACTGCGGGCAGCAGAGGAGCAGGCTTTGATTTCACAGAGGAAGGAAGGAAGGAAGGAAGGATTCAATTGAATTGAATCTGAAGACAGCACCAGAGAGAAAAAACCCACAAAATTAAGCTGTAAATATCATTACCAACTATTACAGAAGACTAACCCAGAGCTACATACTTTTCCGTAACAACCACCAGAAGGTAACACCTGGTCTCACGGGAAGCACTTAGGACTGCAGGCTGGAGTGTGGCAGGGACAGGGTGAAAGGCAGGTTGGATTAGCACCACAGCCCTGGGGCAAGGATGTGCCCCTCCATCCTCCTCTGTTCTGCTTCTCCAGCCACCAGCTCCAGGTGCAGACTGACACACAAATCCATGCCACAGCTTCAAGAGGTGCAAGAACCATGGACACCAACAGATACTCTGCACAAAAGACTAATCCCAGTGCACCACATGCCACACTCTTTATCCCAGCAGAGAAAAGTCACATGCATTACATTGCTGCATTTATTCTGAAATTAAAAGATGAATGTTGGGTTTATATGTAATAGTTAGGCTCAGTCCGAGACCAGTATTATTTTCTCTCTGTTTCTTTATTCTGTACTTCTTTCTATTAATTATACAGCACTCCTGCTTGCTGAAATATCCTTCCTGTCACAGCTATCAGGTGGCAGTCCTACAGGCCACCTCCACTTCCAAGTTTTGCCAGTGTATGTCAGGGGTCCAGCTGCTTTTCTCCCTCTCTACACCAACAGGTCAGTCCCTCTGATTTCTCACTGCTCGAATCCCCACACAGGGACAGCCCCTGCTAGCATAGCCCCCTTCCCTCCCCTGCCTGTAACACCCAGAGAGGCAAGGCTGGGGGCTGGGGAACCTTGCTAATTGCCGAGATTGTTATTCCTTCCACGAGGTACTTGGCAGCATTGAGCCTCCCAGCACAGCCCTTGAATGTCCACACATTTAAACAGTAGCCTCAGCTTGAAAGCAAGCCAAAGAATAGGCAAGGCCTCGAGAAAGATAGAACGGCTTGCAGCAAGCATGCAAATTCATTAGCCTGTGTGCACGTGTGGTCTCCAATAAGCCGTGTTCAGCATCTGAAGCCCGAAACATCCCACCCTGTGCGTTCCACCTAAGCCAACAGCCAGGCTTTGCCTTTTCATAAGTGGCACAAAACAATTCAAAGCATCAGAAGGATCCTGAATTTATGCACCATCTGCATTGGAGGCTCTGCTTCCACTCCATCCATGGGGGATTTTACTCATTTCATTTTAAACATACACTAATAGAGATGCTAAGAGAATGCAATGGCTGTGAGTCAATCTTTTGCACATTTCCTTTTCATTTTCATCAGGACTTTGGTATCAGGCTGAGATCTTTCAGTTCCTACACTTAGAAAAATAATTAGACATTATAGGTAGCCCTGTGGATAGCACATCTGACTGCTAGTCAAAAGACTTGGCTCTATTTGTGGTTCTGCTCCTAAATAGCTTTATGATCCTGAACAAGCTGTTTTAACTGTGCCAGATCTTGGTTTTCCTCTCCACAGAACGGAAATAATGACTGCCCACATTAGTAAAGCACAGTCAGGTTCACAGACCTCAAAAGCACCTTTCAAACATGAATTAATTTTGTCTGAAAAAACCTCTCCAAGTCTCTGAGGCAGGGAACTGTTGCAGTGCACTTTTATAGACAGGCAAAAATGAGGCACCGACAGTAGGAAATATTTGCTCTGGTGATCATAGAAAGGACTTTCTGGGAAGACATGGGAGACGTTATGAGAACGGGAAAAATTAGATCATCTGACACAAAATCCTGTGTTTTATTTCTTAAGTGTATAAGGGAGAGATGTGCCGCCCTAGAGGGAAATAAGTATATTCAGCACCTTGAGCTTTTAGTGGTTAAGTTTCTTGCAATCTACAGATTGCTCTACACATCAGTGACCACCCAGATGCAACAGTCTTTTATGGTGTTAATAAACAGCTACGGGCCATTTGTAATCTGAAGTCATGTTTTAAACACGGCCATGGTCTCCATCCAGGCCTAGTGTGCATGAATATTTTCTTTTCATTTCACTCCCCTCTCAATTACAATTGAGTTTCTTATGGAAACATTCCTCAGAATTTTATAATCCCATAAAAATTTAGAACTGCTGATGGATTCCTGCAGGAAGGATACAAGCCCTCTTTGAAGCCGTAGAGGCTGGGTACCCAGGGTCCCATCCTCTATTAAATTCTGTAGGTTAGAGTAATATCCTTTAACTGGCATTGGTTTAGTCAACAGGCTTTTTCCAAAAAGCTGCAAAAGGGCATCTGCCAGCACCTGTCACATAGCAGTGACCTGCTTAGGATTTCCCATCCATCTCCCAGAAAGCCTCCCACTCACACTCTGGAGCTCCCCAGCTACCAGTAACTTCTCCAGGACAAAAAAAATAAAATTAAATATCTAATTATGTACAACATTGAGGAGGCACTTTGCTGAAACGCCAGCCGTACAAAGGAACCATATGCCAGTGCCCCAAGTGTGCTTTGCAAACATCTGCCTCTCAGGGGGATTTCATGCCAGACAGTGAGAAAGCAACTTTAATTAGAGGCCAATTGAGATCCTTGTCCCAAAGCCTGTGACTGCCCTAAAAAAAAAAAAATCCTAAACAAACAAGGCAATCGCATTTTCCCCCATGTTTAAAAACACTCTACATTTTCTCTTTTTAATTTTTCTGACAGAATTCAACATGCCCTGTCCAAATGGATGCACAAGCTGACAAAGTTCCCATTGCGTTCAGAAAATTCCCTGTCCAGGAAGGATGGTTGTGTCTAATATGAGTGTCAGAATGGGTTTTAAATTAGTAATTTTTGACTGTGGTTCATTCAACATTCACAAACCAGCACCTCACAATTAATTAGGCTTACATTTCCCCTGTCTCATGTCACCTCAAATCCCATCTGACTGGATACATTTCTGCCTTTGCTCATCTCCTTTGGTCCCTCTTTCTTTCTGCCAGGGCTTATGATTTCAGCTTGCAGCTATTGTGTCATCCTGGGAAGCTGATTTAAAAAAAAAAAAAAAAAAGAAAAGGAAAAAGAAAGGAATAAAAGAAAACCTAAATCTGCAATTCAAAGGGGAGTTTTCCCTTCCTGTGCATGAATTCCCTGGTTAGGGATAAAGCAATATCCAGGCCCTAAGCGCTTGACACAGAGCAGGCAAAAGCAGAAACCGTCCCTGCAGAGGGGTACGAGGGAGAGTAGCCAAAGCCCAGGTGGGATCACAGAGGCTGCTCCCACCCCTGAGCAGGACACAGTTTATCCAAACAGGGCAGTTGCGGGTCTCTGGGTGATGCTGCATCCCTGGACAAACCCAGCAAAACCAAGGCAGCCAGAAGAGCAGCAGAAAGCACTCCAGCTGATATCAGGCAGAGCTTGAGGGCACTTCAGGCAGGCCCCTCAGGAGCACAGAGAATGCTCGTGGGCTACACTGTGATGCCGGGCCACTCCAAGAGCTGCTCTCCACAGCCCTTACCTGGGGAACAGGACCTCCCATCACATCCCCCTCTTCTGTCCTTTTTACAGTTTCTCAGGGTCTACTCCTCTGCAAACCAATCTACAACCAGCTCCAGCCCAGCAACAGGGCCTGCGCATAACCCACTTGCAGCTGACTCCAGATTGCCCAGAGCTCTCTGACCCAGCACTGAACTGCGAAGAGGCAGCAGCAGCTTCTCCGAGGGTCTCCCAGGAAACACTCTGGGTGTAACAGCAGTTGCTTTAACTTCCCCACCAGCATCCCAAATCCAAACAAAACCAGGGCAAACATTTTACATACATCAGTGGGAGGGGGAAAGCAAGACACTCACAAGACTAAATAATTTATCTGCCTCTCTTATGGATGCTGACATTTTTGACACACATTAAACATTAATGAAAATCATTTTATAGATGGCTGAGTCATGCCAGTCAATGGATAATCTCCTGCCTCTCCACCTGCCCCTTTCACCCTCATCTTGCTCCTATCGCAGAGTGCAGCCACTTGTAACTCTGCCCTCTGAAAGAGGACAGGCTCCCCCAGATGCCGAAGAGCAGAGCAAAAGCACCGAGGGGGCTGAACAGACCCCAGTGAACACACGGACAGGAATGGAGCCCATGGAGCCCTAACCCCGCTGCAGTTAAATTCACAAACCTGCTGTTTTGTTAATTAGCTAACACGAGATGCTGTGAATCATTTTGGAAAGCAAATTACCTCCCTGATTTCCAAAAGCTTCCTAGCCACATTCCTTTTTTTAACTTACTATTTTTTCCTTCTCGCAGTGTATAAATGCCAATTAAATTACTGCCTGCCTCTGTTTAATCTAATGTTAGCCTACTCATATTTTCAGCAGCTCCCTGATGCCAGTATGGCCCCTTATGCCCAAATCTCTTTAGCATGCTAGTATAAATGTTTATAGCCCTAAGACTTACTGCTGTAAGAAGCTTGGCATTTTTGCGCTAATAACCTGCGATGTTATTGTAATGTTGAATTCAAAAGGATCACCAATAGGTTGAAAATGCAGCTTTCCTTTGGTTTGTTCCAACTAAGGACACATATATGGGATTAAAGTCTCATGAGCTGTCTGGATCTCTTTCTGGACAAGAAGCCCTTAAATTTGCTGAAATGATACTCACCAGAAGGTAGAGTTACAAAAAAAGCCACAGGTTTCAAAGACAGAGAGCATGCATTTCATCTCATATATCATAGAATCATAGAACCACCAAAGTTGGAAAAGACCTTTAAGATCATCGAGTCCAGCTGTTAACCCAGCACTGCTAAATCCACCATTAAACCCACTGAACTGTTATTCTGGATACCAGAGTTACCAGAAGTATGTTCTCAATCCCAAACATACCTTTCTTTATGGAACAGGCTAAAACATTATCACCTAAATGCAGCAAATTGCCTTCTTTTCACTAAAGGGGAGCTCAGAGCTGCACAAATAACAGGTTAATGAGATCTGACTGATCTCCAGAGGGTGCAAGCTGCTGCTCTATAGATCCCGGACAGCTGGAGTCAGATGACCATCCAACTCCTCGCTGAAACACAGGGAAACAGTCTGGGGCCCTTTTTTCCAGCCCACAGCCAGGTCGCATTTTTTCTTTCAATGGAGGTGACAGAAGTGCAATATATTAGCAATGATATTTTAATTTCACAGATTGAACTATAAAATCATTTTCCCATACGCATTTTCCCTTCTTCCGAAGGGCTTTTACTGGTTGGTGGTTTCACTGAGCAGCATGCTCTGCAAACACCAGCAATTCCAGGTAGGAGGAAATTGTCACATTCAATGTGTCAGTAACAGTCCACAGAGTTTATCAGACAGGTTCCTAAGGATAGGGAAATTATACTTTGATCTGAGATGACCTATTGCAGCCTGTAGAATCTTGCCACAGGCAGCTGTTGAGCCTCCCTTGAGTACAACACTGTGGAGCAGACCCCAATCTAAACCAAGATAAATCAACCAAAGGACATTTAAAACCTTCAGTAAATAAGAGATGAGGGGGAAACACAGGTTCTCCCACATCTACTGCAGGTGAAATTTCACTCCTCTGGCTGCAGCAGTTTTAATAACTCATTTTTCTCTTTTTCCCCAGCCAGGAGTTCATCCTGCATAAACATCTTACGCCAGACATCCCTGCTCTCCCCACACAAACATGCAACCACATGCACCTTCTCATATTTGGGTTCTACCTTTGCTGATAGAAGGACAGACTATGTCCACATTTCCAACCTACAACTCAGCTCAGGGTTTCCATGACCTTTTCCTGCAAGCTCCAGCTCTGCTGCTGGAATGACTTGTCCATTATGTGGGTTGTTCAATAACTCTTAGGCACTACCGTGCTAATACTGCTTTGAATAAACAAGTCACAGTCAGAAGTCAATGAAACATTAGGAGTGATGACAAATCAGAAATGGCAAACTAATAGCAGAAAGGAAAAGAAAGAAATGCAGTGATGTTTTTCTGCCTGCTTACAAAGAAAAGCAGAATAAAAGATGGACTGGAGAGAACAGATTCATCACGCTCATTACTATAATAATTAATTTATATTAGCAGGTGCACATTAAGAAGATCTGTTTCCACCCCTCTGCCACCACCAGCTGGTGCAAAATGCGTGTGTCAGTCATGGGAAATAGTAGTTGTGCTGATGCCCCCACCATCTCTTACGTCTGCCTCCTGCAGCTTTCTTATGGGTCCAGTCAGCAGCACAGGCAGAGCTGCACAAACACATCACAGAGAGCAATGTCTACTCCAAAGTGCTTAAAGTGACCAGAGCTAGCTATGGTGAGAGACCACCAGACACATAACTTCATTTCCCATATTTCATGGGAGCTCACTGATGGCAGAGTCTCATGGCCAGGTATTTGATACAGGACCTTTATAATAGCCTTTTATAAACCTCATATTTATAAGCCTGCACTGGAAAAGCAGGTGACATTCCAACCAGAGCTTTTGCTCCTAAGGAATATATCATGGAAATGTTCATGAGTCTGCAGATCTCTGGTTTATACCTCATTTGGTGGATCCCACTGCAGGATTTGACCCAACATGAGAGTTCTGGGATATTAGATGGGACTGAGAGGGCCAGAAAAATATCCTCATGATAATGCCTGCCTGAATCTTGTGATCTGGTGAAAATTCAGCCTGTGGAAGTACGTCTACCCTCTCTACCACTTTTCCTAGAAAGCCCTATCAAATGTTGTGATATCCATTTATAGCAGCTCCCGAAAGCTGAGATAATGACACTGGCTACTAATGAAAGCTGCAGGATAAAGCGATAATGACATCTTGGGAACAAAAAATGCATCCTGAAATATTATAGAGAGAAAGTTATCAGGCAGGAGATGTACAAAATTCAATTTTCTGAGTGGTATACTGGCTTAAATGATACAAAGAATCTTTTCATGGCCATGAAATGAAGCTTTCTTGCAAATGTTTTGTGAACTCACACACAGAGAAAAAACCAAAGAGATAAATAAACAGTGTCATCTTCCCCTGCACTGAACTGCTACAGTACTGAGCACACTGCCTGCTATAAGATTACTGACAATTAAGGATGTATCACCCTGAGCAGTATCTCTGTCTGCACGTATCTGATCTGCCCATTACCATCGTCCTCTGCCACACAGCACAACCATGCACTTCATGGAATAAATATCCATTGAAGCCAAAGTGGCAAGTCAGCTGAGCACATAAATTGCCCAGATTCTACCCGGGGACAAGAATAATTATCTTTCCAAATCCACTTTAAAACCCTGACTAAAGAACACGTTCTGAAGAGGTCAAGCCCTGATGATGGCTAATACTTTCAAATGAATCTTTGTTATTGCCCAAATACAAAGAGCTGTTTTAATGCATCACGACAGCAGAATACCTCTTCCAGGAGCAAGCTCACCCACATTTCTGCAGATCATCACTTAAGTGTTCCGTAAGTCATATGACTTTCTGGCTTTGAAAGATTGCCCTTTGATGTCCAACAGACAGATGTCAGCATAAAAAGACAGGCGGGGAAAAAAAGTCCAAGCTCTGCACAGCCAGCCATAATCGAGAGAACAGCAGTGGGCCTGTCTGTGGAGACCAAGCAAGCAATAGCAGCTGAGCTACCGCCTCACCCCTTTGCTTCCAAAAAGGGTTTAGCAATAGCACAGCTACAAAAGTGCCAGTAAGGCGAAGTGCCCTATGTCACCACTACCTGTTCAGTACTCTGCAACCACTTACAGCACCACTCAGGTCAGGAGCACCCACCACTGCTAGAAATCAGGGACCCAGCAAAACAGGGCACTGGAAACCCTAACACCAGTTAGTCCCTTGGGTGTCAACTGAGGAACAGTGCGTTGTAGCTTACACTGCCACTGTCGCTGCTGTTCCAGGGATGAACAGAAGGCTTCTGTCATCAGCGTTTTCAATCCAGTCCTTTTCCTAAGCATCGCTATTCAACTATAATGATTGTTTTGTTATGTGTGGTTCTACTCAGAAAACTGACTCCATAAAAACAGAATCATGGAGTTCATGTTTATTGCATCTCAATGATTTCCAGATCAAATACAGTCAGTTTACAAGTGAAAAAGATGTTTGGTTTGTTTTTCTAACTACCAGGTCTACAAACTCATGCTGGGATCTAGAAGTTAAGTTGTCATCTTTTTGGCTTGTATGATTGTAAGAGGAATGAAAAAGAAATCTGCTCGCCTGCTCCTAGAGCGGCTGTGTATTTCCAGCTTCAACAGAGATAATAAGGAATAAAAATGAAGACAATATTTTCAAACCCACTTATATAATTCTGCGCTTCAGGGCTCCAGAAAGGTAATCTGATTTTAAAAGCTACTCCAAGGGCAATTCGAAGTGACAAGACTTAAGAGCCACTTAAAATTTTACTGCATATTTAGGTACATAAATAGTATGTACCTAACTTTAGACACCCATTTTTCAAAACTGTTCCCCTTAATTTAGTCAGCAAATTAATCAGATTTGCATGTGATTACACAAAGATAGCAGATCATTTCTGTAGGAAGGTGTTATTTTTATATAGACACTTGTTGGAGCAGAATTGCATGTTAAACTAAA
Organism: Pomatostomus ruficeps; assembly: GCA_013400735.1. NCBI lineage: Eukaryota > Metazoa > Chordata > Aves > Passeriformes > Timaliidae > Pomatostomus > Pomatostomus ruficeps. The sequence goes on from VYZT01016870.1 coordinate 39,940, forward strand.
ATTTATGAGTCCACAGGCTGAGTCTACATTAACTCCTTGACAACTGCAAATTACTGCATTACAGACATGGCCAATTTGCTTACAGAGACCTATGTGCACACATGTAACTTAACCACTCCCCAGCTGTCTGTCTGCAAACCCCAGGGTGGTAGGGGTTAGCAGGTTTCCCTCATGGCAAGTCTGACAGGTCGTAATCAGGTATCTGAGCCCCATTATCCTGCACATGAAAGAAACAAGATGTTCTAGGAGCAGAGGAACAGATTAGCTTCCTATCATGTTGACATACAGATCCTCTAACTCTTTGTCATGTCTTCTAGGAATTTCCTACAGCAAAAATCTTTAGCCATGCCTTTGCTTCTCCCCATTTCATCCCCCAGTACATCCAGCTCTTTCCTCTGGGCTCGTGTGCCAAATGGTTTTGGATGCCACCAGTCAAACATATATTATACCCACAGGGCTGCTCTGTGGATCCCAGTGTGATGGTCACCTTGAGCCTGGCAAAGGGTTTGCAGAAGCATTAGCTTTGAGCTGTTTGTGAAACACAGATTCATGGTGGGTGAACTGAGGGAATGTTGGCTCCGTGACCCCGTTGTCACAAAGCATTCCTTCATGTACAGGTGCACTAATGCTGACCCCCCATCTGGATCTGCGCTTTGCCTCCACCGTCCTTGTGTCTTCGGGAGTTAACGACAATGCCTGATGGCAACCAAAGAGATAATGCATAAGAGCTTACAGGAAAAGTGGGCTGAAAATAAAGACTGGGAACGTGGCCAGTATTTGCAGATGTACTGAGTTAGCGAGTTCTGATGAATGTTCCAAAATATTAGCCAGTTTTACACATTTGGCCCTTCCATGCTGGCTTCATGAGCTGGAGGTGCCTGCTTTCAAGGGCAGTCCTGCCAGGCCATCCTTGCAGCTTTACTGTGGATTTCCTCCCTTTGCTATCTCCCTCCAACAAGGACGAGCAAGGGTGTTTAATTCAATCCAAATGCTAACATTTTTAGCTAAGTGTAAAATTGTTGATTTGGAAAGCAGCGCGCCTGGCTTTCATCATTAAGGAGCACTGTGATCAATGTAACATCAGGCCAATTATGGCTGCTTTGGTGCAGAGAGATGTATTTCTGTTCTCTGGATCTCTTTATGCATTCAGGTGTAAGCTAAGCAAGTGCAGCCTCAAATGCTAATTGTGCTGCTTAGGACATATTCACTCCCAAGGAGTCCCATCAATCACGCAGCCGTTTAGTGCCAGGCAGTTGCCAATCCCTTCCCACTCCAGCCCCAGCCAAGGTCTTGCTCATGACGATGAAATCTGCCTGGAGATTTTAGAAACTCAGAGTCATGCAAAGCAAGGCTGCTGCTCCTGCAACAAGCCACTGCTGACTTCCCTTCGTAAACTGCCAAAGGGACTCTGAAACAAGCACAGTGAGAAGGAATGGGTGTACTTGTGGCTCACTCCGTCCTCCGGATGATATTTTCCCAGCACTAGTCACAGCTCGTGCTATTTGAGTCATCCTCATCTGAGAATGTAAATCGTTCCCAAGCGGTAACACAGCGTTTCTGCTTGCAGGCTGAGAGCTCAGCTTCTCTCCCAGTGCTCCAAGCTGAGCCCAGTCCTGGAGCTACAGGCTGCTCTGTGACAGGGGAAGGGCCTTCTGCAGATGGTATGGCGGGATGGCAGACAATTAAATGCTTGGGGCTGGAGGGAGAATGGAGCCCCACAATACTAGTGGCTTTAGACTTTGGATTAAACCCTGTCCTTTGTCATGTTGATGCAGAGAGAAGCAACACTCAACAGCATTCAGAGAATTGTAGATTTACCCTGTTGAAACCATTCTTAAGTTCCACACTTCTGTGTGACTTTCATCATGGTCTCTCTGCAAATTATTTTAATTCCTTTTAAGAAGACATGGATTCGCCTTGCCATCTGCACAAGGCCCTTCCGTCACAGGACGTTGCATAGTTACTTGGATTTTCATGAAAAATAACATTATATTGGAATCTAAGTTGAGTAAATTCAGATACCTGAAAGCAAAAGCAGCATTTTGTGGGAAGTTGTAATTATTCCAGACTACAACAAAAAACCCCCAGAAGATTCAGAAGCTAGTTAAATGTAAAAGCAAATCAAGACGGCTGAAGTATGGAAATCAGTGTTTAGGCACACCAGCAACAATACAGAGCCTCCAAGGATACCAGGGAAGGAGTACACAGCTATGGCTAGTGCTCAGTACTACTGATAGCTGCAGATTAAATTGATATTGAAAGCCCATTGCAGATTAAATTGATACTGAAAGCCCATTTCATTTTTTATCTTTCCCTTATTAAATTATTTTAGGATGAGAAAAAAAAAGACCACATATCCGTCTGCTAAGAGTAACACAGAGGTATGCTACATTAATCTGGCAATAAAGCCATCATGGGCAATCCATTGGCTAAAAGCCTCAGAATGTATATCATACTCAAAGTTGCTTATAAATTAATTTAGCTGAAGAAACAGTTACTGCCTTATAAACATGGGATGTTTCTAACCATTCATTTAACTGTTACCCTGCAAAAAAAAGCAGATGATGGAGATAACCAGACATCAGTGCAGGTCCCAATCCATTTCTGTTGCTCGTTTTAGAACACCCTCTAGAAATTAACACTGAATCTACACTTGCATTTTATTCCTTCTAAGGAAATGACCTTCCCTTCCCTGGTGTACCCTCTCCGAAGGCTTGTGAAGGAAGTAGCCCATGTCACACTGAGGCAGATAAAAGCTGCAGGTGGCCCAATATGTGAGATCTTCCCTCAGCGCCACGCAGCTCAGCCTGGGGCCTTGCTGTGCCAGCACTCGTCTCCAGGAAGCTCTGACATTTTCCTTGGTGGTCCCAAGATGAGGAAGGATAATGGTTACCAGGGTTAGCCAGAAACATTTGGTTTTTAATCCTGGCCACTGACATAACTTGTGATCACAAGCAAAATGTTCAGTCTTTCAGCATCTTAGTTCACCCATATGTGGGGACAGCATGTTTCCTTGCCTCCTGAGAGCAGCCACAGAGCCTGGAAGCAGCATCTCATCTTTCCACTGGCCAAGAAAATTTCTTACCATCAGTGCTAAGTGGGTGTTTTTTCTGTACCATTTGCTCAGAGGGAAGTTAAAAGGCAGAAAGCAAAGATATAAAGCTGTTCCTGAAAGAAAATGTCCATCTCTAAAAAAGTGAGAAAACATTCAAGTGCCACACATTAGCACTGCTGCCAAGTGAAGTCTTGAGCAATTAGTCTGCTGATGGCTTGAACTTCACTGGGTGTAATCTAATTTACCAGCAGTGCAAGTCTCAGTATGTTTCCAGCACATGGTGGTCAGAGAGAGCTGCTCTCAGCTGCCCCACTGCCCTGTTCTGACCCAGTGAAAACCTTCAGGAGCAACCCAACACTCAGTGCAAATATTTAGTGAAGGAAGTGAGAAATCAGAGTGGTAGATACTGCATTCAGAAATTCAGAAGGAAAACCAGCTTGTCTGAGTCATCCCTGAGCTTTCAACACATATCTGAGCAGGGTTGCTGCTATTCTGGAGCAGCCACCATGGAGAACAGTAAAGTAAATCTACTGTGTGGGTGAAGGGAGGGAGGCATGGGAAAGCCAAGTCCCTCACTGGGGTCATGCAGGGGGTTATCACTGGCTCAGGATAAACCCTTGTCCCTTGCACAGAGCCTTGGGCCATGCACAGCCTGGCCTCCCCTGACACAGACCAGGACCAAATCAGGCACTTGCTTATCCTCCACACTGCAGATGTTTACAGGTATTTTTACTAAACACTTCAGAAAAGTGCCTATCTCAGAAGCGTATTTACACATTCTCAATCTTCTGAGCTTTCAAACATTTCATTAGATCTGAAATTCCCACCACAGCAAGTGGTGATCCTCAGCAGGTACGGAGTCTAGTTAGTAGAAGAGGCATTTAAGCACAGAGTGGGTGTTAGCCCAGATCTATTCCTCCTCAAGTCTTCCTTATATCTGACAAAGACTGCACTAAATTTCTGAGCAATAACAGCTCCCAAAGTTGGCAGATTTGAAAATAAAGCATGAAACCACATACTTAATTGCCTGGGTACTGGAGCATATAACTCCTCCATCTATGAGCCTGAAGGCTGCCAACACAGTTGCAGAAAGGAACTGCAGTGTGGGGCAATGAGCACAAGTCTTTTGTGAAATGGCTTTTGCAAAGCAAGAACACTTGGTTACCAAAACCATCACCTTCAACTTTTAAGGCATATGCCCCAACTCAGAGTGGCATGTGCAGTGAAATGAGGATGAAAATTTGGTCCCCAACAGGAAAACCTGCACATTGAAATCTGGAGTAAACAGTTGTTGGTCAGGTGAACGAGCACTGATGCCAAATAACCTCTCATTTAAAATGCTTGTCCCATACAGTTGCATGTGAGGTGCTAAGCAGCATGTGGAAAGGGAGCTGGCAGTCAGCAGTGTTTGATGTGTGATTAAAAACCAGAGAGCTTCAGAAAGACTCCCTCTGCTCCCAGTCTTCCATCCAGAGAGTCCCTTTTGGACCAAAAGTGGAAGAGAAGACTTATCAGAGACACCACAGCTTCCTACTCTGGAATACTTGGTTTGATGGAGTCTGTGATTTTAAATTGGGTCAACTAAACAATAATGTGGCAAAAGAAATGAAAAAGAAATGCATACCAAATATGAGGAAAAAATAGCAATCAGCAGCAGAGAAACGTGATATGAAGTTATTAATGGCTAGGTTATCTTTGTCCTTCATGCTGCTGTCCTGTGAGGGAAACTAGGTCTCACAAAGGACTTGTAGCTGCGAGTCAAATCTGTTCCTCCAGACAGGAGACATATCCAAGGTCTCAGATGCATCTCCGTTACAGTGGGTCCCAGCCGCATGTTCTTCTGGCATAGAAGGCCAAATTCCAAGGCCTTTTTTTAGGCTAATATCTGGATCTTGTTACAAGGGGACTTGTACTGAAAGGCAGTCAAGAAGTCATAAAGAGATGTGCTCATCTCCAATCTCTCCAGGCTGAAGCCATAGCTCTTTACAGACGCTTTCTGTTAGAGAATTCGTGTCATCTGGGAGACAATGCTTATCATTTCTTCAGACTGAATACATATTTATTCAAGTCCCAGATATATATTATTCCTTAAAAACAGGGTAATCTAACTATCCTATGATCTTCCTTTAGCCCAACCGGAATTTATAAGAACTTAATGCAGTATGTAGGACTTTCCTAAAAGAAAAAAACTGTGTGACAGCTCAGAACTGCCAGGCCTTCCCAGCTGAAAGTGAAATGGGGTAAGAACAGACAGATAATAAGTGAAAATGAGGACAAAGAATTAAAAAAAAAAAAAAGAGAAAGGAAGACAGGAATACTCACTTTTTATGAAAATATTATCCTGCTAAATTGCATGATTAAAAGTCAAAAGAAGAAAATTTGAATGTTGCACAAGTTAAAAGAAGTATATTTTATACAGATTTTTTTTATCCTGTCTTCTAAATAGTCAATGATCTGTTGCACATAAAGCTGTAGAATGGTAATTGGAAACAGAGTCCAGTCCCATGACAGGAAATAAACTCTTATCAATGGCTTTTGCAGATCTCAGTCAAACCATTGGGAAATTGGTAGTCCTGAAAATTAATATGTAAGATGATGATCTTAGAGAAGGATATAGCAATACACTTATCTGTAATGAGTTCATACTGATTTTTTGCCATAAAGATAACCCTTGAATACGAAATCCTGCCATTTCCTGGTTTGGATTTTGTCAGGGTTCCTGGTAACAGCACTGAGGAGAAAACCCACGTAATTTTCTTGGCAATCTGAGACAGACTCCAGCTTCCAAGCAAGCACAAACAAGAGATTTTCTAGCATCTCATGGGCTGAGCTAAAGACAATAACAGAACATTATATAACGTGACAGAAAGCTATTTTCACCATGATCCATTAGTGCAGTTGAATCACTCAGTTCTGCAAACTGCACTGATCATTCAGCATTAATTGGGGCAAATTAAGTTATAATTTATGAATATTCTTCTTCATAATTACTTATGGAAGGAAATAGTGAGGAACTAATAATTAAGATGATGGGGAAAAGCTTCAGAATAATTTGTTAAACAAGACTGTCCTTTCATTTTCTCCCCCTTTCTCCCTGCTTAGAAACAGCCTAGTAACTTACCTCTTGGTTACTTGGGCTGTCATTTACAGCTGTGCCTCAACACCCAGCTCATGGGAAACAGAAAATTCACAGCACACTTTCCTTGGATGCATGGATGGGACCTATGTCCACATTGGTATGAGAGACACCCAACAGCCAGTGGACATCCTAGGATGATACCACAGTGGAAAGTGTTTTTATAAAAAATAAAGGAGAAATAATTAAAGAGAAGAAACCAGTATAGCCAGGAGACCTGGAAACCAAGGGAGGAATCCCTGAGTTTGAAGCAGATAGAAGGAATCCATGAGTCTGAAGCAGATGCATCGTTACAGATCCACAGTCCAGGCACAATGTGACTTCTGCACTGGGCCTGAGCCTCTCTTTTTCCACAATGATTTGGACCCTTAATGAAATCAAGAAATCATTTCAAACGAGACTAATAACTACTGCTTATCATATATACACAGAAAAGGAAATTTAACTTAGGCTCAAAGGCAAATGACAAAGAAAAAGAAAACATCTAACTATGTAACCTCATTCCTTTCACAGCGTATTATTCCTTGCATATTGTCAGTCATCTTCATTTAAATGCCCTGTGCTATTTTAAAGACTATTAATCAGTGCCAGTTCAAATAGATGTTGTAAATTCATGCAGATGAGGAAGACAGACATCCAAGCCATAATTCTTTATTTCAGGGTAACTTGCTCAAATTATAAACTGCCTTTTTGAACATAAAACAGGCCTGAATGATCCATTTTTCCACGGTGATCAGAAGACAGGGTGTGGGGTTGATAAGAACATGCTGATATTTGGCAGTAAAACCTCATCAAACCTTTCCAGACAAGATAACATTCAAATCCAGAATCTGGAATAAAAGCAGTATGTAATTTCTTGTCCAAGCTGAAAATCCACGATCATTTTGTTCCCATTTTTCTCCTGTCAGACACTGTTTTTTTAAACAGAAGATATTTGTTGTAGAAAAAACCTAAAGGAGTTGACATGCATAAAAAGACTTTGTTTCCCACCCTGCTTTCCTGTTTACCAAGTAGCAAATCACGCCTGAATTTCTCTACAGTACACAAAGATAACTAGCAGCTAAATAACATACTGTAAGCAAACATATCATTACAAGGCCAAGTCAGTACATACTATCCATGCATGAAACACTCCCCGAAAGAGATGGGAAATCTTTACATGGAATCACTGCAGATTCAGGATCAGGCGGTAGCATGGAGTGTATAAATCAGAGAAGTTGGACCTCAATTTGTATTTTTGAAGATAATAGGTCTTTAAACAAAAAATGGAGCAAGCTAGAGACTGGTGATAGGCTCAAATGATGGCTGTTTTCCCAGGGAAGAACACAAACCCACATTAGTGCAAAGGGTGATGATGGCTTTTCACTTTCCTGGAGAAGCAGAGAAGGACTTTGAGAACAGCTCACAAGATGATGTCTCCATGTCAAAGAGCAGCGGAACGTACAGATAATCAAGCAGCTGTAACTGCACTTGATAAGCTACCACATTAAAAATCTTGGCAGAGCCACTACCCATCTTCTAGGCAATGAGTGCCCCAGCCTGCTCAAGCACTCCCTGCTGCTCAAGCTGACACCATTTGAGTCAACCTCTTGGTCACCTTGCCACAGTAACCACAAGAACAACTTCACCATCCAGAAATCCTTCCTGGAGCCTGTTCACTGCAAGCATTTGGGTCTGGAATGGAGATACAGAGGGCAGTAGAAAAGCAGAGCCTGAACAGCAGAAGCTGAACATGGTTTCAGGATGGAGATGTTCCTTGTTCTGTCCCCATCATCCTCCCTCATCTGTGTTAGCCATGCAGGCTTGCAAAGAGACCAGAGTGAGCTGGGACTGTGTTATGTTGGCCCTGTGTACATGGATCAGTTTTCTCATATTATAAAAGCAGCATCCTCCTAAGCCCAGGAATGATGGACATCCTTTCCTCTGCCAAATTTCTCATCTGTCAGGTGTCTCTACGAGAAAAGATAGTCCTTTTTGTTCTTGCCCACAGCAGCAAGCCAAAAATTACAAAAATAACAAAACCCCCCCAAAGAAACAACAAAAAACCCTACACACACACCCCAACCTCCAACAAAAAAAACAACAAAAAAACCCAAAAAACCCCCAAAAACAAGAAACAAAACCAAAACCAAACCAAAACAAAACAAAAAAACCTTCAACCTAACAAAAAAACCCCAAAACAAAATATAAAACTATCAAGCATTTTGTATGTTCTTTGAAATACCACAAACACTTCTGACAGTAAACCAAAATTTTCAAAGAGATGTCCATTTGGGGAACGTAGTTTCTTAGCAACTGCAAGAGACCTCTTAAGGAGTAGAGATTCCAAGAAGAGCAGCGATGAGCATGCTCTAAACCTTGCTTCTTTTTAGGAGGCTCCAGAAGGGAAATTTGAAAATATAAACCCTCAAAACATCTGCTTCCACTGGCAAAATTTCATCTCACTGTCATATCAGAGCCTGCTGGATCCCCTGTGCATCCTCCTCCTGCTCCAACTAAAGTGAGGTGTTATTGTCAGGGCTGCAAGCAGGTCCTGTTTACATTAAGATCAATCTTTCAGCATGCTTAGGAAGTTCAAACAAGCACTTGGCTGTGAATCTGAGGGGTTTACCCAGACAATGTTCTTAGCTTTTTGTGTATGTAGGAAATGCTGCAGGTTGACCTAACACTTCTGAGCAGGAGTTTTACTACATCTCCTGTGCCAGTCACAGAAGTGATGGGCGAAAAAAATGTTCATTGTTAGTAAAAAAGAAAGTCAGTTCCCAAAATAAGATATATCACACTCCATCACTTCTCTGCCAAACATTCCCGTGTACTTAATGAATCCACTAGGAAAAGAGATTAAAGAGAATTATATAGATTGGATTATCGAATGACAAACTCTTTCAACCTGCAATTCTGAAAGCAGAATGTTCTGGCATCCCACTCCACACCTCAGCAGCTGGAATATCAGACACAACCAAGGCTTGCCTAATCTACTCCTAGAAGAGATGTGAGTTTCTTTTGCTGTTGGAGCAGTTTTTCTATTAGTTCAAAGCAGAGAGCAGTGCAGCTGAGCAGAACACAGGACAGTTTTGTCCTTTTCACTCGTCCTGCTGAATAGACTGGCAGCAGTTCAGCCTGTGTATCATGAATGCTAAAGCAGTGCTTCAGACTGGAGTCCTCAATAGACCTGCTGTGGTACCAGGCAGCTTCCTCATTTCCACCGCTGCAAGAGCAGCACAGCACAGCACACAAAAATTTCTCTCCCCCCCAAAACCCCAAACATTCTCCTTTCTCCCATATATAACAACCTTTCTGCTCTCCATTTCTGCCTCTTTCTGCATTGCTGAATATACATCTGGGATGGGCTCAGTCGCATTTCAGTGCTGCACACTTTATCCCAGCTCTCTGCCGGGAAACAGGAATCACTTTAGGTGCCTCTTCAGGCAAATTTCTTTAGTGGCTTCTTGTTTCCCCACTCTCCCCTACCTCACAGCTTTTTCTGATCTCTGAATAATTTGTTCATACTGTATTGCTTCCTTCATTATTAGAAGCCATAAATCAAAACACAAGAAGTACAAGGTCTTACACTTTCAGAATCTATTAATATTTTGTTTCTTTGGAAAATAAAAATCTATGTGACAAGTATGAGGGAGTCACAATTTCTATTTTAACACAGGCTGATGGAAATGGAATCTAATCCAAATTTTTGCCAAAACCAAACATTTTTTCCCTATTATTTTAAAAACAGAAGAGTTCCCTGAAGCTTGGCTCATCGGGCTTGTGTTTGCAGATGCTGGCCAGTACAGTGTGCCTTCATGCTGGGCTCCCTCCCTCCACAGTCCCACAGTCCCACTCCAGCCTCTGGCATCCCCTGACCCCAGGACAGCGATTTGAGGAGGGCTCTCCCTGGGCCCCAGCATCTCCTGTCAGCTTTGCTATTTGTCACTACAGAGCAGCATGGAGTGACACTGTGCACAAGGAAATCACCACTACAAGCCTGGCTCAGGGGACCTCAGATCTGGTTCAGGACAAAATTCCCACAGGACAGGGAACTGTTGAAGCAGGCAGCAGAGAGATTTGCTCTGGTAGCTGCTCAGCAAGAGAAATGCTTACTGTGTCCTAAATAGTTTTTCCCGGTCTTCTGGTCAAACTTTCCTTTAGCCATTAAATTTGTAAGTCACATTACTTTGAAGATGGCTGTTATTCTGGATTGCTTTGGAGATGTCAGGATTATTTACTACAGAAGTTCCTTTCATTAAGAAAAGAATTTTTATAGCAGAATTTCACTAGTTGCAAATAAGGGAGACACCATTTAAAGCACCAAAGAAGGGCTTTCACCACTTCACACCATTGGCTTTTGTAACCACTTTTGCAAGTCTGCAGAATTTATGGCTGAAGTGTGTTTGTATAATGTGATCCCAAATTCCAAGAAGTAGGATTCCAAATAATTCAAAGCTAAACAAGGTCTCACACAAATTATAAACTGTGAGGTTCTGTAGTGTCTTTTTATTCCAGGAGCTTCTGAACATAAAAGAGAGTGCAGCCAGAGTCATTAACAGCTGGCTGTCCCTTCCCAGGAACTCCCTGGTAGTAACCGCTGAGGTCCATAGCCGCTGTTGGAGGATGCCAGCAGAGCTGAGTGCTCTATTCACCATCTGTATGCCTTGCCTTTAACGAAGATTATACACACACACACACACAAACTTCAAAAGGCCAAAGTTTTAGCCAATCTGTGAAAACCGGGCAATTAAGTGCAAGGTCTCCTGCTAAAAGCTGGTGTCCTCAGCTAGCAATTCGGGACAGATCACTGAAAACAATTAGGGTTGTTAAAATACAAGACACTAATGACATTTACAGTGTGAAGTCATGTGGCACCCCGGCACGATGTAGTGATTTTATACTAAAGGATACATATGCAAGCACATGTTATAAAGCTGCTCATTAGAGACTAACAGAAATGTCACCTTAGAATCCCCCCTCCTCTGAATAAAAATGTGAAAGGAGCCATATGTTTTCTTCTGGTGATGCATACTACAGTTCACAGGAGCTGTACATTTAAACACAAAAGAGAGAGACAGAGGTCCCTGTCCTTTATCTGCCACATTTGTGGGGACAAGGACTGAGCTGATGGGCTCTGAAGCTAAATGTACTGAAGCAATAGCAATAATGGGACATGGAGATGGATTTAAAATTTGGATCTTCTGTTCAATCCCTCTACTTGCCTTGTCTTTTAGAAAGTAGCAGAGTTCCCTCTGCACTACCAATAGATGAGGTTTGATTCCTGTAGACTTTTTGAGCCATCTCACACTTTTTAATTACGATGGAAAGAGGTATTTCACCTCTAGCTTTGCAAATTCTGTTCCAATGGGAAATTCAAACAAGGTTGGTTTTATTCGAGTTTTGAAAGAAAACAAATTTGGTAATGTCAAAATTTTTCATAAAACAGACTTCTAAGTGTTGACTAACTGTCATCCTGATGCTTTAATGAGCACTTAATAGAGCAAATTTGAAACAGCTGAAATACCTGGAAAAATTAAATAACAACTCTTGATCTAAGAAAAATATAAATTGATGGAGCAACTTGCATTGGTTGCAGAATTAAAATGCACATGGGAAATAAACTGGAATAGCTTGCTCAATTTTTGTTCATCACAGGTCATCAAGTTAAAATGAGAAAAGCAAACTTAGAGTGTTTTACTAACCTGAGTTATGGAATAGCAAGTGGTCTAGGACTGCTCCCATAGCAGTTTGGAAAAATACACTTTTTAAAAAGACTGATTCTTCTGGCAAATTCGTAACAGAGGATGGTCATGGGCTGTAAAGGACAGACCACACACATGCTTGCTGGATAATCAGTGACTGGACAGAAGTCTTCCCTCTGACTCCATGATATAAACTTAATGGTTACCAATATTTACTTAGTCTGTAAATAAAGGTCATGATTTGGTGATATTTCTCTGCTCTGCATATGCTTTAACAGTATGAAAATCAATGCACCATAAGGGCAGGGCCATGGCCTTTTTTCAAGTAGGAAGAGTTCTTTGTCACATTTTAAAGCAAAAATGCAAACCCAGAGGAGCACAGATGAGAAGGTCTTCAAAGAGTTCAAATTGAACTGCAGCCCAAATGCAAAAAACAAAGATATTTTCTGTCAAGGTTTGAAAAATGCATTTTCCCCATTGGCTAGCAGTGACTTGGTGGCTTTGGCTCATACTAACATGTCACAAAGCCATCACACATTTCTATACTTTTTGTATTCCACCTTTAAAATAACCACCAAAATTGCCAGAAGCCCAAAGCATAATTCTCCAAACTGACACATAATTTGAGGCCTCTTACCCTTTCTTACTTTGTCAGATGAAATGCATCCACTGACTTGCAGAGTCTGGCTTTGTCAGAAGCTTTATTCTATAATCACTCTAGGAAAGCAGAAGACACCTTGCAACACCCACCCCACTCCACCCAGCCTTTTCCTTCTTTCTTTGTTCTCTTCAATGGCAATAGCAGGAAGGAATTTCATACAGCATTGAGGATGAGCAATCCAGTTAATAACATTGCTGGAAATTCACACATCTGGGATAAAAGCAAGCTTCAGCCTGACAGCTGTTTGAAACATACAGATAGTCTCATTCTGTTGAACAAGAGCTCCCCAGTACAAATTTTAGATGACTCAGACAACGTTTTATTCAGTCTTACTAACTTGGGACATAACACTTGCTTTGAAAAACCTGCAAGGTAATTTGCAGAGGCCTGAAGATCTCTGAAGATTAAAAGACCTTCAATTAACAAGCAGTTAGGAGAGAGCACACCTGAGCAATGTGAGTGTTGATCCGCTGTAGCTGCCCCAAGAGCTCCAGGTTTGCACCACCCGGCAGAGGACAGAGGCTACCCCTGGCACTCTCCTCCCATGCCTGCCTCCACGAGGACCTGCAGCACACCCCATTATCAACTGCTGCCTCGGGGTCCAGAAGGCAAACTGGGGGAAGCTGTCAGTCATTCACTACATCCGTCCCACCTGCGTGAGCCGCTGCCATCCAAAGGAGTCTCTGTACCCACAGGAACTGGGTATATTCACTGGCAGATCCTCGTCCTCAGGACTAATAATAACAATAATTGTGCTGTGTACAATCTGCTGGCCAAGAAAAATGCTTTCATTTACAATATGAATAATAATAAACCAAGAGTTTCCTCTTCTCTGCTAAGCAGATCCACTTCTTGTTCCTGCTTAATTTTGGCTCTGTCTACCCAATGTTTTGAGCATTTCCTGCGTGCTTTGAGACAGCAAAGGCTGCCCATTCCTACTTGCAAGCATCCCAATAAAACTTCTGGTGCTACAAACCACTCTACACTTCCTTTTAACGACAGTCAACAAAGACATCTTCAAAAACCTTTCAGCTGTCTCATCAGCAAAAATGATGCTTTCATGAGAGGTTTCCAACCTGTTTTTTAGGCAAGAAAGATGGATCAGATCAAACCAAGTTGTTTCAGCACAAGGGAGGAAGTAGGCCGGAGGCGAATGTGAAGGCATACAGGGAAAATACACACACAACCAGTATTTGACTGCAAGGACCTATAATCTGGCAGTTGGACATATCCAGCTTTCTTTAACCTTTTGTTCATTGTTTTAGTAATTTTATCTCTTGATGACAGATGAGGCGGATATTACTAGGAAACTAAATGATTTCTTTGACTCAGTGTTCTGCAGGGAGAATGAGGAAAACACGCCAAAACTTGAGAGAAATTTCCCAGGGGCAGAAAATGAAAAATTATTGAAATGTTAGGCAACATGCAAGTATGTCAAATGACAAAAAAAAGGGATAAGAACAATTAAAATCAAACAATGCTCCAGAGAGGTTGGGAGGATCAGCAAGGCAGGATAAATAGTCTGAAGAACCTGTATGGAGGAAGCCCTTTAACTTCCCACGAGGAGCAGAGGAGAGACCAGGTGAGCTCAGGTTCAGGACAGAGAGTGAGGAACATCAGGCTTCCTGCGCCCAGCCTCAGCACTGGGAAAAGTTGCTGGCAGTAACTTGAATAAAAAGTGACACACATTCACAGGAGGGGTGTCAAGGTGGACAGACCTATTTTTTTTCCTGTAGGGAGATGGCAATGAGGACAGATCCAGAATGAATAAGTCAATCCTGCTGAATTTGTTTTCAGCAGACAAGTACTTTCTCTATAGTCAATGACAGCACGTGCAGAAGAGTAGATACATGGCAATTTAGTTGGTAGGGGGAGAAGTAACACGTGGGCTAATTTTCCTTATTGAACATATCCTACATGTTATTGCATATAGAGATGTTCTGCACCCGTGATCTGGTTATTGAAAGGCTGTGTCAGCACCAAGTCCCAGTTTGCTGCTCCCATCTTGCAGCCACTCAGCTGCCTATGAGCTGAGCAGTCAACAGCTCCAAATCCCAGCCCCTACCCTAATCCCAGCTTGGGGCTGCCAAACTGACTCTGTGCACTGATCCTGCAGCGGCCCCGTGACTGTGCCTGCAGTCCTAGCTGGAAACAGCTCTCTCTTGGCGGGAGACAGCAGGAGAAGGCTCCGGATTTAGTTTTAAACTCGAGAAGGCATTTAGGCATATGGCTGTGCTACTTCGGGACAGGGCTGTTTTCCTACATTAGTGAGTGACACTTCAGCCTGCTAATAAAAAGACTGATGCAGAAACACAAAGAATTGAGAAAATAGGTCAATCACTCACTTCTTCGCAACAGAAGAGAAAGGGGATTACACTGCAAAACAAATAGTTGAAAGGAAATCTGACTAGATGATGGTGCAGGATGTTGACCAAGAAAGCATCACCAGTGACAACAGAAAAAGAACCTCAAACAGGTCAATGATGGCGAAGAGAAAGCACCTACTTTACAAAAAGTAGAAAAAGGCTTCTTGTTGACCATATCCCAGAGACCAACATGTTTTGCAGGGCACAGTCATAGCCTCCAGTCTCCTTAATTCTCTTTTTAAAGGATTAATTTTCTATCTAGGCTGCTTACCAACAGGTCACATGGTGAGCACAGAATATGTGCTGGTACCAACTAGGCTGCATTCCCCCACCAAAGCATTTCTGTTTTACAGAAGCAGAGTGAGGAGAATTGTCAGATGGCGAGAAAGACTTCTTTGATGGAAGGTGATAGACAGGTCTCACACTTCCATACCAACTGTTTCAAAGCCTGATTTTTCAATCACTTTTAATAATTTCTCCTGGATCCAAAATGAATGTGGACAGATGACATGATACCCAGACAAAACCTGACTCTCCCAGTGGGAGGAGGAATATTCCTGTGGTTTGTATGAACTCAACTTTTAAAGCCAAAGAAAGTAACATTTTTCCTATATGCAGCCATTACATTTCCTTTCTATGCATCTCCTCCTTCCTGTAAAAGAAAAACACTCACGACTAAGTGAGATCCAATATATATGTATTTATGTATATATATAAAGTGTGATGCTGGAAGAAACCTGCTGCCAGAAACCTTGCATGCTTTGGGACCGAAGCCGTGGTGAAATCCACTGGAGCCTTTCATTCACAGCTTGGTGGGCATCTTCCAAAACCCTGCACGAAGCTGTACCCCAGGGCCTCTCCTGCAGGTGTCAGGAAACTCATGGATTTTACATCAGGAATGGCACAACAAAAGAAACAGCCCCATTCCTACCAAACTGACTGGCAGGCTTTTCTCCCAGTTGAGAGTTTCACCAGTTCAATGAGAATAAACACGTCGTAAATGGCTGTCCACCGGCAGTGCGGGGGTAAAGCGATGCTCACCAAACCCAAGCCAGGCAAAAGGCAAAGGGCCAGCTGGCACCTGTCATAGGCAGCCAACAGTAGGCAGAAAAGGCACGAGGTGGAAAGGGGAGTGCCAGATTTTGACCTCAGGTATGTCTGCGCAGCCTTTTGAGTCCCTGGGTTTGGACACAGATTTGTGCAGGTGTAGCCAGCACTTTCACTGTATTTATCAGGTTTAAAGCACTGGTTCAGTGGCACAATGGCGAGCAATGACATCACAGCCCAGATTTGCTTTTGGGTCTACAGCTGTTCATCTGAATTTTTGGCAGCCATCTCCATGAACTAAGGTTTGCATTGGGCTCTTTGTTTGGTACCGGCTGGATCCTCAGCAGCTGGAGTCAGCAGCTGTAATTTCACATTGCTGCAGTGAAACCCAGGGAGCTGTTATGATTTGTCCCAGCTGAGGATCTGGCCCACAGAAGGAGAGAGATCACATCATAAGGGAAGCAGCTTTGCCGAGGAGCCATCGAGTCTGCCATCTGGCTCTGCAGCACGAGGGGCTGACACTTTAACAGAAGAGGAAGGAAAGACTGCACTGAGCCCCTATCTGGCTGTGCAGCTCTGCACCAAAATTGGGTGGGGATGTCAATCCCTGCATGCGATCCTTTCCTACCTGGAAGCACCATCTTTGCACCGGGTATTGCTATGCATTCCTCTGCATATATATTCTCTGCTGCATCACCACGACTCTAATTCATTCACTGGCACAAGTGAGTCCTAAATAAAACTCAACACTTTTCAGATTTGAATACACACACACACATACGCATGCAAAAAGATTTAAAAAAAAAAAAAAAAAAAGGCAACCTTTTTGCTTTCCTCCAAAATCCAACACAAAGTAATGACCAGAGGAGGCTGTGAGCTCCTCGGAAAGTAGCGTCACAGGCAGAGTTGAACCTCAATGAAATGGCCATGTCGGGAGAGGAAGCATTGTGAAGGGTCTGGCTGCCAGGCTCCTGGGGAAGTGTCTCCAAAATCCAGGGATGAACCTATCCCTTTGCAGAAGAGATGGAGCCCTGCTATTCAGGGCTCTTCAGCATGTGAAATGAGGTGTACAACCCACAACAGTTTATCCTGTGGCCCTTTTCCTGCATTTACACATTAGATACCACATCACCTTGTGATGCACCCTGACCTTGGGGTGTCCCACAACCTCTGTGTGGCCCTGACATCCTTGCAGAGTAACATTAAAGACAAGACTGAAAAAAACCCAGAAAGAGGCTGGTTCCTCCAGAGACATGTCCCCAGCCAAGCCTCCAACCCTCACTGTGCAGCTCACAGGCCTCCTTGGCTCAGTGCGTAATTACAGAGAAAGCCAAGTTCTTTAATTTGGATAAGAGGTGTATTTGGCGGGCAACCACTGAAATAGTATTTCAACTTGTCAGAGCATCTCCTCATGAGAAGATCTCAATATTATGAGGTTAAGAAAATCTGAATGTGACGCTGAGCCACAACATAAAAGCCGTGCTATCTGTCAAAGTCATCAACAGCCTTGTCGGTGGGATTTAACAGTCAGACTCCCAGCCCAGGGCCTGTCAGCTCTGTCTGCCACAGCAGATAACGCATTTAGCAGCAAAACTCTTTCATAGGAGACAAAAAAGTATTTGACCACAGAAGTGAACTTTGGATTTTAGAGTCTCCTTTCTTTTCATTGGTGATGAGCATGTAATAAAGAGGTGAAAAAAAGAGCTGCAAAACAACTGAAAAACAGATGTAAATATTTCTGAATTAGACAGGAAGCTTTTTCTGCCAGGTTATCGTACACACCTGACCGGCAGGACTTCCAGGACTGTATCCCTAAAAAATTCCTAATTTAAGTAGGTTTGAAACTTATACAGAGTAATAGCTGACCTTGATAATCATTGATCAGAAAGCACTTTAGTGTGGAGTAATCCCGTTGCAATCTATGTATTAAAGCTTTTATAGAGCTCTCACCATTGCTGAAACAGCGGGGCTGGTACCTCTAGAAGGAAACAGCACTTCTGCTCAGCCTCCACATTCCCCTGGAGGAAACCACAGTGGAGTGTAAAATCAAAAATTTGAATTAACCAAGTCCAGGAACGCTCGAATTGGGGAATTCAGAATGTCTGAAACAGAGTGAAATCTGCTTCCTGAGTGGCTGTGCTCAGGGCAGTGCCACAAGCCACAAGCCAGCCCTGTGCTGAGCTGAGAGTGGTGAGCAGTAAGCAGGCTTGCTCTGATGACAGCACTCTGAGTGCCTAGGTTGCACCGTGACTACCCTGCTTAACTGAGAGCACACGGTCACCTCACGCTGCAGAGAGCCGAGCCTGAATTCCTCCCCTGCCGCACTACAGTCAGTGCGAAAATTCAAACCCCGAAGATACATTATCATCATATGTGATTTCACAGCCACACACCTGAGTTGCTACAGGAGCTGGTGTCCTGCCTCACCACCCTGCATGCTCCCAGCGCCAAACGCACCAGCAATGCTGCTCTGAGGGCTGGAATCACTTGCTACAAGCAAAGGAGTATAGGCCCTTTCTCTCCAGAGGAGCTAGCAAATTAGCCCTCTAAACCTGCATCAACTGGGCTGTGTTAAAAGGGAGAGCCTTCAATCTCTGCAGTAAATCTGTAATTCAGTCAGCATGCTGAGCAGCAGGATAAGGGGGGCATCTGACACCGAACAGATGTCAGATTTTATCTTTTTTTTTTCTCCTCTCCGCCTAGTCTAGACGGTGGGTCTCACGTGCTCCCACCTGGGGACACATCTGCTTGATCAGGCTCATGGAAATGAGCAGTGATGCACCTCACGTGGATCACTCAGAGATCCAACACCTCCATCATTGTCCAGTGACGCTGACACCCCAGCACAGGCTGGAGGCAGGGTGCTGAGGCAAGGGTGAGCTGATCCGCTCTGCCATTCAAACCAAGCTGACAAACCCAGAGGCAACACACAGCAATGCTCAGTGGTGGAGGGCAAGTGATCACCTCAATGCCACAACACTGGTAGTGGAGGGTATCCTGCACCAGACACCCAAACCAGCAGCTGCAATCCTTTAAATCCATTAATGAGGACAGGGAGAAAACAAGCCACGAATCTCCCCCACCACCTCAGTCTGAGACACTTGAAACACTGGCCTAAAATTCTTTGTTCTTCTCAATGTTTGCAGGTCACCTCTTTGATAAACTAGTTTCCAGCTAACTTTTAATGGCAAGTGAGGCACTTACATGCTCCCAGGGCAGGGGAAGCCCCTGGGCCTGTGCCATTTCACAGTGTGGTGCTGGAGGGGAGGCTGCTGGGCTGGAGGCCCCAAATCTCCGCCAGCTCCCCCTGCTCAGCTTCCTGAGAGCACAAGCATTGCACCCTCAAGCCTAACAGTAGGAAAGAAGTTTAAGATGTTTGAGATGTTTAAGATAAGTGGGTCAGTTAGAAGACTGCACAAATGGCATTTCCAGAAGGATGTTGTTATTTATACAGCACCACAGGGGACTCTGGAGATTCAGACAAATAAATCATGACAGACTCCTTCCCCGAGGGACTTTGTAATGTACAACTCCAACCCTCACGGATGGTAAATGCTTCCTATGAGGTGATTAGTGCTATCAACTCCCACTGACTTTATAATAGACACAAGGATACTCAACACCTTGAAAGACAGCACTTTCAAATTACTTTCATCTTCAGCAGTAAGGCCACTTACACTGTTCCAGCATAATCAAGTAGCAAATGATAATTATACCAAAGAACAATATTCTGCAAAGGACAGGTGGAGGACAGGACCACCTAGATTTTCATCTCCAGCTTCTACACTACAGGGGTTTGCTGGTAGGAGATGGACATATCTGAGGGGTTGAACAGAAAAGTGACCTCACATGAGACTGCAGCAAGACACAAGGGAAAACATCACAACCAAATCTGACCTTCAGCACTGGCTGGGACAAGACACCTCCCTGCCCTAAACTGCTTCTTGGGTATTTCTTCATTTTGGATTTTTAGGTGGGTTTTTTTACCATTTTCATTTCAGTCACTTAATAAATGTTAGTTGTGTAATAATAAACCATCTACAGCAGAAAAATTCTTTTCCTAACAAATAAGTGATCCAGATGGAAGAGATGCAGGAGTGTCCTAGATCTTCAGACTATAAATCTGATTCAGCTGCTGCCTCCAAGTTCAATCTTTTAATTAAATTTTCTCCTTTTATAAGTGGTTCTGTGTTGGGGAGGCAGGGGGGACATTTCTTTGTTTTGGGCATTGAATCTTGCAGCAATGGGGTTGCCTTTCCTTCCCGCCCCCCCCCCCCCCCCCAATCTTACACCTCCAGGTAATCTACACTGCTTCCCCCACGTAATGATTGGAATGCTGTAATTCCATAAAAATTTCACCACACATATGGAGAGGTCAATCCTTATAATGAAGCTTATCTTGCAGGAGTTGTACTATTTGAGGCAGGCAGTCAATGTAAGATGTATGTGCTCTATTTATTAACACCTATGATGACTAACGGCGGAGGTTATTTGTGTTTGTTGGGGTGTTTAATCAAATTATCTATATTCCTGTATAGACAGGGAGAGATTATGATGCTGTTCTGCCAACTGGTACAGAAACAACCCTTCAAATCACTAAGAAAAGTAAGGACATTCTAGTATGTGCCAGAGGAAAAATACTGTTCACCTTTTTGGCACTTTTCGTTAGAAGAGCTCAAAGTGTTTTGAAGAGATCAGGGATGGGAAAGAGACAGTGTCCATTAGAGTAAATTAAGTTACCCTTTAAACTTCAAAGTGATCTCTGTCCATGTTCAAGTCTTACAAGCAGAGGGACAGAGAAGTACAGCCTCTGTGGGTTTTGACATCACAAAAACCCCAGAAGAACCTCACTGTGAGCAATGCACACACGTGGGGACACGGACACAGGCCCTGCAGCCTGCATGCCTCAGGGGCAGGATCCACTTTCCTGTGCTTCCCTCTCAGCTGCAAAACTCCCCCAGCACACATACATCACTCATATTACCCTGTCCTATAAGCACTTGAAGGCGTGAAACACACTGGGGCTTTCACATCCAATTAACTCTAAAAAGGAACAGGACAACTCTAATTTTTAATGTCCACAGCTTCCAAAAGTTTCAGAAGTAAATCCTGCTAGTACAAGAACTGCTTCTAGTTCCAGAGACAGTAAAATAAATACAGGTAGTGTCCTAAAAATAAACATCTTCCCAGGTGGATAGAAACAGGAAGAGTCAAAAGAGAGGTGTGAGCTTATTTACAGACCAGTGTGAAACTGCACAAGGCTTTCCAGCATCGTCATCCTCTGCTTCCCAAAGGACTCCTTAAACATGTTATTGTTTTCACTAGGATTTCATTCCAATGGGGGGAAACAATCCATCAAAGATATTTTCTGCTCTAAAATGCTGCTTGGCTTTATGAGGTAACAATAAACATATTCATATTAAATTTTATTCCTGTGAAAGACGAACAGCAGCAGCACATATAAGAGCATTTCCTCTGACTTAAGGTCCACATTTTCCCAATTCACTGACAAAACCAGATTTCCTTTCTGTCTTGCATTTCATACAGGGCTAGATTTCAAATGAGGAATGTCTTTTGCAGGTGTAATTTTTGCATAATTAGGGCACCCCCATTTGTCTGCCAGCCTTGAGAAGAGAGAGACAGGCTAAACCCTTGTGCTTCCTTCTGCGTCTGTGTGGCTGCAAATCAAAGACCTAGAAAATATTCTGCACCCTAAATTCCGTTAGAAGGTTGAAAACCACACTAAAGGCTCAGGGCTTCAAAAGCCATATCTGAGGGCTCTGCATTAAGCATCACATCTTCCATGCAATGATCTCAAATTGCTTTGACTACTTGCTACACAGATCAGACTCAGATTTCTGCTCCTATCTTGTTAAAGTGACCTCCTAGTCACCAGCACTGCTCCAAGACAGCAGTGAGAGCACTGCTTAGAAACTCATCCAGATAACAAGAAAAAAAATACAAAAGAACATCACTTGTGTTATATATGCATTGCACAGGCCACTTGCAAAAGTCAAAGAGTTGTGAAAGCCAGAGAGAGAAAACTGAGTGTGTGTGTGTGTGTGTGTGTATGTGTGTATATATGTTTATACCATCCACACCTAGAGAGAAACAAATACACATATATATATAGAGGTGGATGGTATAAACCTGTCAGATTACCAGCCTATATAAAAGAAGTGAAATTCTACCAGGCATTGAGATAGACAATTTTTGGAAATGCTTTTGTATGGAAGGATCTTTCTGTTTTGCCATCTATATCAGTGAGATACCTGGCTTTCTACAGGCCTCCCTGTGTGTTGCTCTGGCTTCCTGGACGGTATATATTGTATGTCCAGCACCAGGTCACACGGCATTCATGGCATAGCTCTTCTTGGCTGCCACCTGGTTAAGTTGTGAGTGACACGGTTGATTCCAGAGGCTGAGTAATGCTGTGCTCTTGCACAGCAAATGAAACATGCTTTCTACGGTAATTCCTGAAAACTTCAAAGTCCCCAATGCACTTTCACTTAATGTCTCTGCAGTGGAACTATCACCCCAATTTTATAATGGATTTGCTCATACTATGCCCCTGAATACAAGACTTTCCTGCAGACTTGTTCCTCAGTATGTGACAAGCAGCTGAGGAGCAAACAGCTTTTTGCCACCTACCTGCCTTTGTGTGCTTGGAGAGTGACTCCAGTGCTGTTTCACAGCCCCTAACAGGGCAGAATGGCTGCTGCTGTTGGAATATGGAGATGACAACATTTTTATCTAATAGCACTTGATTTGTTTCTATTACATACAGTAATAAGGTTCCATTATACAGGCAGTTGTATGCATGCTGTGCCCTGCCAAATAACCCAGTTTAAATTCTATGAACAGGCATAATATATCTCATCTCCCTGTCCACAGAATTCTTTCTTTGTCCATAATATGCTTTTGAGCAGTTTTTATTTGCAAATAAAAGTGCTTGAGAGGCATCATCTCATTTAGTTAGGCCCTGAGAAAGGCAGATACGGCTTGAACACTAACTGGTAGTCATCTGTCTTCCAAATAGTAACTGCTTGCAGATCTAGGAAAGCTGTTTAAGTGGATTTGGCAAGACGCACAAGGTAATATTTACACTTCTTTGTACACAGATCTGTCCTTAGATGTATTTAGGATTTTTTTCCAAGTCTGAGAATTCTGCTATTGATTTGTGTACTCAAACGTCCCCTCTGCTGCTGAGTAGGTTTAAAAACCACTGTGTCATGGGCTCTCCAGTGTCCAAATACCACTGTCACGATCTGCAACCAGTTGCTGGGTGCTTCATTTTGAGCTGGAGGAAGAAAGAGGTGCTTTCAGAGCACCCATCTGCACAGTGGGAGGTGCAGATCCTTCTTGGCTTAAACTCGTGCTGAGGACTGAAAGGTACCAAACACCAACTCATTTCATTCTTCACACAGGAGAAAAATGTTGAGGAACCAGCTGTTTCCTGTTTTCCTACATTGCTGGTCAAACCTGGCAACAGGAGATGCTTTCAAGCCTCTGGCTAGCCACTACTCTCATTTCTGAAATTATATAGTTCTACAATGGATTATACCAAAAAAGAAACAAATCGGAAAAGATAGAAAGACACAAAGGTCAATAAAACCTGTTTTGGAGTATCCATCAAGTGATGTTTACTGTTGTGAAAAGGTGATATTTCTGTAAGAGCATTACGGACTGAAGCACTTTGTGCTGTGATGCATGGGAAGCAACAGGGATGTTGCAAACAATCCACAGACTGGAGAGCAGCACTCCACCTCAGGCCATCCAGGGCAGGAGGACAATAAATCCTCCTTCAATCTCATTCACAAGTCTTTGCACATCAGACTAAATGTGAAGTATGAGACTGCCAGGAGTAATATCTTATAAACCTGATCTGCTGCCCAGCTTCTCAACACCCACAGCAGGACACTGCACATCCACCTGGGCATCATCCAGTGGCTCTCACTGGCCTAAATGATCCTTTGCATTTTGGTAGCTGAACCACAGGACAGGAAAAGGGATAAGCCTCATTAATTAAATGGTGTGACTCTGAATGGTTGGGTCACTTCTAAGACAAACTTGGGAAAAACAGAACCAGGTACCTCAAGACATCATTTGGTCCATGCCACCCCCACAAGTGGTAAAAACCTACTCTTTTCACTTAGAAATTCACATGGACATAGCTCACACTTTAGAATGGAGCTGTCAAAAATGAGCAGCCCCCTCCTTGCCTTTTTCTTGACCATAAGAAAAAAATTCCTTCAACTTCAACATAGTAAATTTACATCAAAATCACATCCATGTGGAAGTGCCAAAGCTTTCAGTGCAGTGTGTGCCTGTCCTGCTGCCTTCCTACTGTTTCTTGACTTCCACAAGGATGTATCTGGGTTTGGCTTGTTCTGCTCAGGGAAATTGTCGTTTCTATTTAAACTACAGCAATGGAATGTTAAAGAAAAACTAAGGTGCCACTTGGACTCCTAATCCTCACTGACATTCAGAGCTCCTTTGTATTGAGCTGGGTGCCCTTATTTTCCCAAGTTCCATGCTCATAGTTGGCATTCAGCACATCACAGGAGATGCTTTCTGTTGTCTATTACTGTTGCCTTGAATCCATAACAACATGACTATAACCTGGCCCCAACAAATGTTCACAAACCCCAAATCTGGCTGTGTATCTGCAGCCACAGAAAGCAAGGAGAGCAGGCAGCAGCAACAAAGGACAGAGTATGGGAGAATACCTGACTGGAGTCGCCAGGGCACATGCAATTCCTGGATTGGTGCAGCTACAGTCTATCCATAATAAAATTTCCAGACACTCTGACAATTGAGCCCAAGGCATAGGAAAAAGATTTTTCCTCTTAAATTAAGCATTAAAATGCAGAAGTACAAATCTATTCTGCCATAATGCATGGGAGCATAGTATATCTGGACACCCAAGCATCAATTAAAAATCAGGCACTTCTAAGCATATCAACCTGGTAGAAAATCTGCCTGGATTGACTGAAAAGAATGCCCTGTCCACCCTTAGTAAGGCTCATTTATTCATTTAAAGAAATATAATCTTAAAAAACTTGCTCTAGCCTTTGATCTCCAGTCATCAGTACAAAAGGCATTTGGAATACTGCTCAGACTTAATTAGCTTGCTCCTTTTTTATACATGATCTCAGTCACACTCTAATTAATCCATTTATACTTTAAAATCTATCAGTCAAATCCCATACTTCATTCTTAAGACAAGTTCAGAAATGGATCCACTCCTCCTCCTAATTTGTTGCACTACAAGAAACATCTACCCCTCCTCTGGACAGTCCCCCTTTCCCAGACACGGGAAAAACCCAGAAAACAGACACCTCCAAGGAGTAACTGAACTTGGATCACCCAGAAATGGGGCTCCTCAGTACACAGAATAAAAAAGGAAATATAAGCCTTATTTTGTAAAAAAGGAAAATGATGAAAAGCTGAACTCCACCTCCTGTACTGCACTGAGCCACTGCTGCACATAAAGCAGAGAGCTGTCAAGAGATTTAATTAGGATACAAAATCCAGTGATTTAAGAATCCTCTCTCCTTTAGAACATTCTTACGGATTTGCTCAGAATTAGAGGATGGTTTAAACATTAAAGGGGTTTTTTCCCTTTAATGAGATCAGCTGCATAGTGGAAAATGAGACTTTATTTATCTAAATATCACATGAAGAACTGAATAATTTAATAACCTCGCTCAACTAAATCCAACCCAATATATTTACATGTCTTTTTTCTTCTGCATATAAAATACTTATTTTGTGTTTGACTTCCAATGTATAAACAATTCTTAGCTTTACAAATCATAAAGATAAATAATAAGAATTTTTTATTAAAAATCAACAGCTATGTTTGCTAACAATAAGAACTCTTTCAGTTTCTACTTATAGTCAACTCTGAAATCACATGCTTATTCATTTATCTAGATCTGAATATTTCTGGACATAAAAAAACTTTTACCTTGTTTAATTGTACCATTCTAAAATCAATTCTTGTGCATTTTAGATCATGAATAGTACTGGGAATCAATAACAACCAATTGATCATTAGGGATCTAGGAATGACTTAGTTATGGATTTGGTTAAATACAGTTTGACAGAAAACCTTAACATTTCAAGGTCTAGAAAATAAAACCTTGTACAACTATTTCCTTTTGATACTGGTTTATCGATCATTAGGGCCAGGTTCGGCCACCCTTGCAAACTTTTACTGTCTCAATGGAATGATCCATTTAGCTTAGGTTAATTTAGTTCAGTAAAGTCAGAGCCATCAGTTCACCCAGGAACAAGAGAAGGGCTGAGTTTTGGGGGAAAAAACCCACAACAGCAAGATTTGTTTTCCCCTGCTCTTACATCAAAGAGGAATGAGTGTAGAAAACTGGCATCTAATAATTTGGAAGGACAGATTCCCCAAAAATAACCAGTCTAGTTTATTACCTAAAAATAGTATTTTAAACATTTTAAAATACCAGTATATTTGGATTAGTGAAAAACCCCAAACCTCTTCATCCAGCACAAGTCGATTTATGTAACTAATACTAAGGTAATTTCACAGTGCAGGTTTTTTGCATTTTAACTGAAATCCAATTTCCATCCTTAGCAAGTTTGGTATAAACTATGAATGAAAAGTAACTTGGTAAATAAGAATAAAATTGCTCACTATTTTCTAAGTGATTAAAGCCTAAAAGTTGCAAATAGGGAAAAGAAATTTGAAGCTATATAATTGCTTACATTTGAGTATAATGTATTCTCTTGCTGGCAAAACTGCCAGATTTTGTGTAAACTATGTACTTTGGCAAATCATCATATCCTAGAGTTTACTAAACCAGACCAAGTCTCACTTGAAAAAAGATCAAAAAGTAAAAATGAAAAACAAAGACACTTCTGATGTTAATTACAGAGACTGGCTGGACTCCGTGGTGTGATGACGTCCGGGTGCATCTGCCCACTTTGGTGCATCTCCTCTCCCCATGTAATTTTGTGGCCATGCATGAGCTCAGCAAATGGAAAAGCTTAATTTGTGCACAGCTGCCAGTGTGCACTCTGCTCACCAGTTACCTTCTTAGCAGGAAAGCACGCATTTAAATTAATATTTATTAAGGACCCCTAATGGCAGTGGCTGATTTGTGCACTTCCACTTCAGTCCATGGTTGCCTCACAGGAGCATGATGTGAAATAAATCAGTGCCCCAAATGCAATACCTGCTTCCCTGGCTGTAAGGTATGGCTGTGTGTGGTGGCAAAATGCAAGAGAGGAGGTTTCCACCTCAAGCAGCTTTTCCCCTTCAGCTGCCAACAGCACATAGAGCAGTAGAGTGTGGATTGCTGCTGTCTCTCACTGCTCCCTTCCAAGTCAAAGATACTTCCCAGTCAAGTAAAGCAGAAGAAAAGTCAGTGAGAGAAATAGAGCAGGTTGCAAAGATGCACTGCACAGAAAGTAAGAAAGCTCTACAGTGCTGGGTGGGCTCAGGAGTACCTGTAGTTGTGGGTTTCAATCACTGTTTTTTCAGATCAGAACACTTGGGAGCATTTCTAACTCCCTGGTTCCCGCTGAGCCTTCACTTTGCAGAGGGCTGGGGCAGGTGCAACCTCTCCCCTTGCAGCGCAGTGCTGGAAGACAACTGGAGAAGCCAAAATTTGGTGGTTTTGCTCCATGGGCTGCAAACGGTTTACAACAGAATCAAAGGAGAGAACAGAAATGGCACAATATAGGGGAGAATTCATCTCATTTGGAAGTCATCTAAAAAGAAATTGAATGCATCACTCTCTACAAGTGTCTACATTTCAAAATTAACAACAAAGAGATTTGTGATTAGCCCAAATGAAGGTGTAAATGTTGTAAACTTCTGAAGCAGGATCCATCAATCCCACCCACAACACCTTCAGAGAGCTGAGATCCCTGGGTGCCTTTGAGTTCCCTCAGCGTGGAGTTTTGCCATTAGTAGCAAACCAAGGTATTTAGGCCAAATAGCACCACGTACTCTGCTTCAGGGGGAGAATGCTTTGGGAAAAAAGCATGAAGGAATATTTGCCACAGTTTAGGCAAAAGCTGATAGTGTAATCACCATCAACATATTTCAAACCTCTGTGCTGACTAATGTAAGATCCCAAACTTTGGGTGTCTGACACACAGTGGACACCAAAGTGCACTGTGCATTGCCTGGCACTGTGGCCCCCAGCACAGCAGGAAGCTTTGCTCTCCAGCAGGCTCACATCTAGAGGTTTGTCTGTGGCAGAACAAAACCAGGCTGCACTGGGGATGAGGGACATGCCAGCCCCTCCTCTGGCAACCTCTGCTTGCATTAGCTTGGAATCTGAGGAGGTAACACGATCTCTAAAGACAATACACACAGAGTAGGAGAAGGGAAGGAGCACAGTCCTATTTATGCCATGAATAAACTGCAGGATCAGAGAGAAAAATAGCTGGGAATGACACCATCTCAATCCAGCATAGTCAAGTGTCCACGTAAAGGACTGTTCTTCCTTTCCAAAAGATAATTTAAAAAAAAAAAAAAAGAAAATTCTAATTTTTTTTCTTTTTTTTAGAAAAAGAGAGTGCATGTATATGACAGTATAAGTAGTGAGAACACAGCATCAATATTAGGTATATAGAACTTTAAAAGACTGATGTTCTCGGGATACAAGTAAGGAGCTGACCCTTTCCCAGCACTAGCACAGCACAGTCTCAACATGAACTGAAAATGAGACTATGCTATCAGTAGTTCACTTCTGATGCCAGGTTCTCATAGTCTGCTTTTCATTTTCATCAAGCCTACTTCATTACCACAGCCTTGATGCAAATTAAGATGAAGTCATCATTCTCTAGACAGATATACAATTTTTGTTAGAAAGGCGATGAACCCAGTTCCTGTTCCTGCAAACAATTATGCAGTGAGCAGTCTAATTTTCTACAGATGGCTTAATGAGGCTGCATATGCATAAAAAGTTACCCATAGGCATATTTGCAATAGAAAGGCCACGGTTATCACTTAGCTCCAGGGTCTTCCAGAAACCCATGTGATTACCATTGTTGAGAGCAACAAATGCAATGCTATGAATGCATCATTAGAACAAATATTTCTTAACTGGGATTTACTGTTACACTTGGCGCTAATATTCTTCATGATGGAGTATCATTCAGGGGGAAAAGTTCCTGCACTGTGTGGTGATGGATCCACCAGCATGGACACAGCCAACCCCAGCCCCTGTGATGACTGAAAATTCACAGAGAGCTGACAGCATGGCATTGGTGGCTGAGCTGCAGAGCTGGCACTGTACAGAGGTAGCCAGAGCACCTCAAATCCTTTGTCTGGCTCCAAGGGAGGGATGGACAGAACTAGGTCCTTTCATGGACCGACTAAGTTGCCACTTCTCAGCTTCAAACACATCTCTGGGCTCTTGGCTGTCCAAAGATTTTGGCACTGAGCTGGTAGGGAAGGATGGCCACCTCGGTGGGATCAGTCACCCCAGGATGGTGGGCTGTGTCCAGGCAAGGACAGTGTCAATGCACTGGGGACACCAGACATGTTTTTGTCATGGGGATGGCAGCATTGCTCATGGGAACAGCTTCAGCATCCTGGTAATGACCCCAGCTGCAGGGCACACCCAGAAATGTACCAGGGGCCAGTCAGGACATTATCCTAGCAACCATTTACAGTTTTCCCGTGACTACAGTGGAATGTTTCCAGGACCAAGCCCAGCATTACCACTCCTACATTTCCTCAGTGGCTGCTCTCAGCAGGTGTCTTTAAACTCCTTGGAGGCTCAGCACATTTTATCTGCTGTAGCCCTTTATTCTTAAAACAGACCAGCTGTGATAATTCCCACCTCTCCTATGTAATTTTTATCCAAATTCTGACTGCAAATTGTACAGGACTGCATTTTCTCACTTTGCTCATGTTTTGCTTTGCTGCTCTTTAACATGGAGGCACATGTCACAGGGACTGAGAAACAGGAATTTTTATCACTGATAGTCACATAGATGTCACGTGCTTTCACCATGGTAGGACTGGGATGACCAAGTTGCCACAAATGAGATACAAGTCAGCCCCAGGTACTCTTGGGTGAGACTGGGGGCTGGAAACTGTTCCCTTGCTGTCTGCATGGAGCATGGACCCTGCAGCTACCCAGGAGCTGAATAAGGAATACATGGCGCAGGGATCTACAAAGACATCTTGAAAGGAAACAGCTGGTGTTTCAAACTCCCCTGCGTGTTTCTGAAAAGCTGCACGAAGCATGTAAAAGGAAAGGAAATATTTGTCTTTAAAAAGAAAACAAAAAGTCATTAAAATCTTGGAAGATGTGACACCATACAAGAAAGCAGACAGAAGTAGTTCTTGGAAAACATATAACTCAATATTTGTTCCATAGGTTCCCACATTAGACCAGGAGCCAGGAAGACTCTCTGCTTTACCCAAACACAGACCAAAGATCTGGTAAAGTCTAATGGATGAAGTGGTGACTGTGAGCTGGAACACACCTGTTTAGGAATGGATAACAAAACCCACCCAAAATCTGGGGGAACTCCATACAGACAACAGTAATGATATAAGAAATGCTGCCATATTTGTATCTGCAATGCAATTGTACTGCAAATGCCTATAGAAACCGAAACTGGAAGAGACTGATTGGGTAAGCCCAGTGTTAACAAAAATAGCACTGTAAAACACACATAAATTGGAAAGCTGTTCTGCTATGTAGAACAAATAGATCTCCTGGCTCTGGACCCAGCGCTGTTGTCGAAATAATTACCAGTGAGCAAGGCAGAATCCATGGTCTGTTACACAGACGAGAGGGAACCTCTCAGGGCCCATCACCAGCCCAGGGTTAGACCTCATTAACCCTCTTTAAGCCAAGGCGGATTATATGTTGCAAACCAGATCTGAATTTGGCTTTAGATTCACTGCTTGTTTACACTAGCAGATCAAACAGCCTATTTCTGCTTCCAGACACCCTCACTGGCCACTTCATGCTTCCCTGGGAAAATTCTCATAAAATAACTGTGCTATCCTGCATCAGTGCAGCTCTTTCGATCCCAGTCAGACTGGTCTAACCACAGGTCTCATGATACTCTTTAGACAACTCCAGTCTCCCTGCCCATCTTACAGGATATTCTAGGGAAGTTTGGCCTCCTGGAGTCTGCATGAGCTGAGGAGCAGCCAGTTCCTCTTGTCTCCTCCAGAAGCTGGAGCAGATGGTCATTTCTTTGAACTCTGACATCACGGGTTGCATTTGATGAGTAAACTAAATGCAGGTTGGAAGTCCATGCTCTCTGCTGTTGAATTAACGGTGCCTGACAGGATTTTGGCTTGGTCAGTTCCTAAATGATTTCCTAGCAGGGTAGCACAGGCCATGTACCACTTCCCATGAGCAATTTGCGTGCAGCCACTCTGCTCTGGAGGCTAAACCATGGTATCATCACAAACCTGTCTGCCCCATACCAGATGCCCTCACTGCTAGAAACAATCTGAACCACATTCAACTTGTTGGTCCAGATGAACTCCCAAGTCCAAGTTCAGTGGCTTTCTCAGTAAGATGGTGATTAATTAGCCTTATGCTGCAGTATGGTAATTACTTCTTGCCATGTCATGTGAACATACACAAAGAGATGCTGGCTCCTGGTCATGGCTCTCCTTCCCCATCCAGAGATCATAACGTGTAGGATGGAGAGAGCAGCCCTGGATATGTCCATGTCCTTCTGGAGAGTAAACCAAAGTCCTGCTTCCATCCCTTTACAAACACAAACCCCACAGCCCTCTGGAACAGCTGAGATGAGGTGAAGGTGAGGAAGGGACAAGGGGGATGATGAGAACAGGAAAAGTTCAGGTGCAAACCAGATCTGCACTTAAGCATCCTCCAGTCTCTATAGAGACTACATGGTGATGTATATCCATTCCTACGTGCTGTGCAAACAGCCACTGACTCCAAGGGTAGCACCACAACAATCAATCTGCCACAGGTGAGCACATCCAGGTCTGCTGCTGTCACTGGGGGATTCGAGCAGTTGTGCTTTGGGAAACAAAACAAACAGCAGCACACTTCTGCACACACCAGCTCAGACAGCTCATCAAAATCAAACCAGACGAGCGAGGACTGCTCGACCTGGAGGATTTAATTAGAGTTGGCCCCCCTCCCCAAACCATCTGAAGGGTTCAGAGTTTTACTCTTACTAACTTGAAAATTTATTGCTCTAATTTGAAAGGAAAATTCACGATCTCAAATGTCAAGAAGTTATGTTCAATTTCCTTATGGTGTTTTGACCTTCTCAACGTGAAGGAAGTAACCCTTAAAGAGCCAGTGAAGCAGGGCTGCAGAGCATATTTACGTTGAAAGGCTTCTTTATGCCTGTCAGGACAAGGCTCCATGCTGGAGACCTCTCATCCATCCCAGACCCAGGAAATACCTCCTCATTTCAATGGACAACTGTAGAACAAATAACATTTCTCAAAGAATTGCAAACACAGTGAACAATACAACCAAGTCCAGTTTAGATTTCAAAATGGAAACTCAAAACCAGTTCCTTTCTAATTTAAATTATCTTTTTAATTCACTGTACAAAACCAGGAACTGGATTCTCAGTTTTTCTGGTTTTTGGTGAATTGGCATCTCATGCAGATGAGTAGGGCTATAACATGACTCTGTGAGAAGCATTCTGATGCTCCTGGTGAATTTTGGATAGCTAGCAATTTCTAGAAGTAAATAAATCACTGGGTTTCACTTTAAGCATGGCTGAAAATGTCTTCTGAGCTGAGAGGGAGTTCATATTCATCAAATAGTAATCCAGTTTCTGAAAAGGAGAGGGGGATTTCACCACACCATTTGTAGAAAGAAACTTAACAACAAAAATGCAGAAAAAATAAAAATCTCATCTTGTCTTGTCAATTATGAATACACTCTAGGATGGAGAGGACAGTTCAGTGCAACTGCAAGTGGAAGTGCATTTGTTTGCTCTCTGGGAAGTAGCACTCAGCCAGTACAGCGCTCCTTCCATGGTGGTCTAGTTCAAATCCAGCCTTTGAAAATTATCCACATGCAGTATCTGGGTTCCATGAACTTATATCCATCCATCCATCCATCCATCCATCCATCCATCCATCCATCCATCCATCCATCCACCCACAGGCTTTTGGAATGGAAGGATGCCCACATACCAAAAGCCACCATCATAACCTGCATCTGCACTGGCCTCCTCAGCTGCAAGATTGAGGAAGCAAATGTGCATGGAAGATGAGAGTCTCCCTTCCCATTTGAGCCCAACAGGCTCACTCAGGAGCTCTGTTGTGTCTCAACCCAAAGGTAACACTGGAAAATGTGCCCAAATGTCTCGGGAGAATGTGAAACTGCAGACATTGCATGCCAACAACTTTCAGCCAGTCACACCTAAACTGTCTGGGGATTTCCACAGAGACAGCACAAGCCTCACTCCCAGTTTGTGCAGAGTGATTTCAAGGATTGTCACCATCTTTGCATGTTCAGCCATGTCAGCTATTCAGCCTTCCTTGCAGGACAGGATACATGGACAGAGGATCCCAGTGCCAAGGAAAACCCCTTCTTCCTGTTACAGCAGTGTTGCTGCTGCTGTGGTACAGCAAGAGGGGGGTGAAACTCAGCTCCTGCAAGAGATCTGTGGCACCAGTTTGCATTGGTCTTCACCCACTGCAAGAGATCAATGAGATGTAAGACCAAAAGAAAGATGGCCCTCACTGGTATGAAGTTTTACAAGCATCCTCCAGCCGTTTCAGCCAGCTTGCACATTTCATAGCATTGTGAAGTTTAAATGCCATGGGATAGATCTGTCTGGCAATAAATTCAGCCAAAGGCAATCTCTTAAAAAGCCATAATTACGTAAGGGTGTGCTTGCTCATTACAGTGAAGGATGGAAAATACAGTATGTGTCACATAGTGTAATTCAAAATTGATTTCCTATCGTGACACATTTTACAGAGGCTATTCAGTACATTGTTTTTGCCATGGTCTAAACCAGGATTTTTCTTCCCTTTCATCTTCTCCTGTTTGCCCAGTGCAGGAGACTATTTCAAGGCAATGCCTTCATCTTCACTGCACATCAAAAGCAAAGATAAGGGAGGAGTGTTGCTCCTACCCTGGCAGTTCTCCATCACATTTTAAAATTCTTCCTTGAACCAAAAAAGCACATCACTCATTTTATTTTGCTACTCGTCAAAGAAGAGCTGGTTGCTAACAGCAAAAAGAGCCACTTGTGAAACATGCCAGCTCCTGGTCTCATCCTGCCAGGAGCTCTGTCATCTCAGCTCCCACTGGCGCTCTGCTTCCTACAAGAATCTGGACCATTCAGGATTGGCCTCTCTGAGAGACTCAGATGGTGCTACAGTTTCTGTTTCTACTTTGAAGACTGTATAAAAACGCTGTCACAACACCCTCAGATCTTCTTCCCATTTATTTAGATTCTACCTTTTCAGTTGCTTCACATTTGTAATCTTTTTTGTGCTAATGCTGCTAAATAGGTCTTTATATCCCAAAAATCACTTTAGCACCAACACTGCTTGGCACCCTTGTCAGCAAACTCAACAGAGATGCCAAGGGCTATGGGGTAAACTCTATTTTCCACGTTTGATCTTCTGTTGGACGCTGCCCCTGGCGTTACTGTGCTGTACCTGGACACCTTCATAAGTTTGTCCAAGTTGGTGTTAAGTGCACACGCAGCCATGGTCACACCTACACAAGGAATGAGCTTCAGCCAGAGTTACACAGGGAAAACCTACAAGACTGCAGTCCCTGTGGAAATAAAAGCAATGAGGCGCCTATGAGGAGCCACTTGATAAGGTCATCTGGTACAAACTCATGCTATGACGTGCAGCCAAAGCAAACAGCCAGGGGGCAGAGCAGCTTTGGATGGCTCAAAGCCCTCTTTGCTCACTCCAAATCCCAACATCTTGGAGCTAGAAAGGCCATGGTCATAACTCAGTGAAGATTTCTCTGTGTCACAGCCTTTCCTCTGAGCTGAGCTTACACTGCAGTTTGTGAAATACAGTCACACACTCTCCTTAGTAAACAGAGGTCCCTTACATGCCCTTGCCTCCTACATGGCACACTTTAGACCCTTCCTGCAGGACCCTGGGGAGGCAGCTGGGTTCCCAGGTAGAAAAAGATCTGCCCCAGCTGGGCTCAGGCAGTGCCCTGCTCCTTGTACCAGAACAGGGCTGCCAGGGCAGGACTGAGGAGCTCATACAGACACTTGGGCTTCACCTGCTACAAAGAAGCTGCAATTCCCCATCTTCAGAACTTGCATAAATCATTAAAAGATTATTAAATGCCTGGGGTCCAATGAAAATTGGACTTTCTACTATTTCTATTTATAGAAATAGTAATTGAACTATTATTACTTCTATTCTGTAAGACAGAAAGCTCACAAACTCAGTGGTTGGACTGGAGCAGCTCAGGAAAACAAAGCAGCCTGACAGCCATACAAAGCCTGTTGGGGTGCAGCTCTTGAAATCCTGCCCTGTGCTTGAGCTACAGCACCATACTTGGTCCCTTTTGTCTTCCCAAAATAGCAGCTAGCAGGGCTGGAGAAGAATCAATTCCCAAGTAAATCTCATGCAAATTGGAACCACACAAAGGAGGCTATTAAACTGTAATGGACATCGGCAGCACCACTCTCAGACCTGCATGACACATTTCCAAAGAGGCTGATATTAATTAGAAACAGGTCTCGATTTATTTATGTTTCTTTCTACTGTGCTTTGTTATTTTAATCACTGAAATACTGGCCACTCATGACCCATTCCATTGTACAGTTTTATTCATAATTAGTACATGCACATAATCTTTATTAAGTTACATAAAAATAATAATGGATTCCTACCATCAATATAAAACTACAAATTAGGTTTTGTTTGTAGTTTCAATTTATGCAATAACAATATTTAAACATATTTGAAATTAACTAGCACAGATGTTAATCAGATAGGAGGTCTGCAGTACCTTTGCATGAGTAATACTACATGAAATAATTGAAATTTCACATTTATGCAACACTTCCCATCTCCAAGGGATCCCAGATCCTATTAACAAGTACATCAGAACAGACATATTTTGCAATACGTTGCCTTCCTGTGACAACGTCCTTCCACGGATTTTGGATCACTTAACAAACAGCAACCAGACCTTCAATACCCAGTGCTGCTGCACAGCCAACGGGATGAGCTCTGCTGAGGGCACCCAGCCCTGACATGGGGCAAAGGCAGCAGGTCACAAGAAAGGCTGACATGGCACTAACTGCCCCAAGTCAGAAAAGATTTATATTTAATAAAGTGCTTAATCCTATGTTTAAGAGAGCTTTAATGGATGTAAGCATGGCCTCAAGCACCTTGCTGAATGCGAGTGTGGGGAGAAAAAGGACCTGGGAAAAGTGTGGTGCAGAGTGTGAACACCAGGGGCCTGTGAAGGCAGCTCCTGCCTGCCAGCTCTTTGTCATAATTACCTCAGGTTACACATGAATAATCCCAGTAAGTTATTTTAGCTGTGCTTGACATGTAATGAAAATAACTAAATACCCTCAGACCCATCACCATTTTTTCTGTTTCATAGATCCCCACATCTTTAACAGGTCTTGCAACTCAGCTTTCTTTTCCAACTGACAAATTTTCCAGCTGACACTTTCTAGCAGGGACTACATTTTAAATCAATGATTGTTCTTCAAAATTGGCTGCACGGAATGTTCTTACTTAGCAGCAATAGACACGGCTGGGTGAAGCAAGGGGAGAATGTCCCACCCAGCCACTCTCCAACAGATCATTCCCAGCTTAAGTTTTTGCTGCACTGAGCTAAACCCACAGAGCACACCAATCTATGGACACAGCCTTGGCAGCTTGCCATGGCAACATCTCTTTTAGGCATGAGGAAGAACTGACTAAATGCAATTCACTTTAATGTCCTAAAACTTCCTGTATCTGTAATAATGGTTTTGTTTAAAAGTACATGATTTGGGGATCATGATAAAAACAGATATTTAGAGAAAAAGATTTTCACATAAATTGTTGGTTACAACACCAAAATAACTTGAAGTTCTGTTCAGAAGCCTGAAAATCATATTGATTCGTGGGCAATGTAATAGCCATTGAATTTTTGTTTCTGAGGCACTAACTCAACATTAGTTTTTCTCCCATCATGTTACAGAGGACACAGACAATTCTGTTTAAGGCTGTAGCTGAAACACACTTTTTTTTTTCCTGTGTTAGGAGTAAAGGATCATATTAAGAGGTCTAGGAGATTGTAGCAGACTGAAAAATTATTATCTTTGTCCTTTAAGAAAATGAGAGCAGGGCCTGGGAAGAAATGCCTGATAAAGTCCATAAATGTCCATCAAGTGCTAAGCTGAGATCATAAACCCTTCCTCCTTCTCTCTAAGCTCTGTACTGACAGCCAACCATGTTATGAAGTATAATGATTATTTCAGGCTAAGGTTTTCTTTGTTTTTTACTTTTTCTTAACAAAAGATGGAAGTCTATGGTTAATTCTTCACCTGCAACCAGACTTAACTGAACTCAGAAGAGGAACAATTACATTCTGTATTTTTTTGTCGATTATTAAGTGCTGGTTTCCAGTTTTGTTTAAATGCCAGTTATCAGGATTCAATTTACCCCCTCCGAGGGGGATGCCTGGTATCATTCTGAGAGTAGTAACTGCAATATATTATGTTAATTGAGCTCTAATAGCTTCACAGTGCTTTTGCTTCCAAACAGGAATGGAAATGTCATTTTTTAAACAGAATGCACTAAGCAGCTGCCTATACCTGTACCACCTTATTTCTGAATCTGAGAATATGGGGCAGCAGTAGAGACTTCCTGGGCATTACAGAGAATAGAAGGGAAACCCAAAAGGTGTAACTACTATTAACACAGTCTTCTCTAAAGCCCAACCCTGTTTAGGAAACTAGGAAATCCCACATGAAGAGCTCTTTTCATCGAGATGGCCTCCCCTGTCAGCAGCCTCCAATGAACTTTAAATAATGAATTTTAAGGCTGTTGTCCCACGTAGCATCAATCTTAAAGACAAGGAGTCTCCAGCAGTGAATTTCTCTTTTGTTTAACTCTCAGTAGAACTGTATTTCATGCAATTAATGTCAGACACTGCTTGTGCATTTTGATCATTTCATTTACTTACAGCACAAGAAAAGAGCATGACCACAAATCCAAGGCATCTTTTGCACTCACTAAAATTTGGCAGTAAGCCTGCAGGGTTATGGAGGCTTTAGCAGACTGTCAGGGATAAACAAGGATTATACCAGTTACTCTAATTAATATTTTGTTATTAGACAGACTAGGGACAATGACCTTTAAAGATGAGATAGAAGAATTCCCTCCTGCGTCCAAAAGAGACAAATATATGCAACTGCATGCATTTGTCTCAGTACAGATTTTGAGTATTAGACATCGTAGCCACCATATATTTCTCATTTTGGCATGACAAAAAATAAATAGGAAAGTTGTAGCGCTGCTTCAGTTTGAACCTTTGCACCTGAACAACCCTCTCCCACCACCACTTGCAAAACAAAACCCCCAGAATCTTCATTATTTACACTGTTTAATAAAGGCAATGATGCCTCGAGAGAACTTCTGACTCCTTCTACCACAGCCTGTGGTTGTCAGCACCGAGCAGACAGCCCGGGGGAGGAGCGGTGCCATGTGCGCGACGGGCCCCCATCTGCAGGGGCACAGCTGCTGGAGGCCTGGGGCTTGGGAGCCTCCAGCCTCACACCACATGTGCCCTGCTGCCCACCCGGCTGCCTCGCCAGCTGGTGAGCCCGAGTAGGGCTGTGCCACAGGGTTCCACACCACCGACCCCTTTCAGTTTTGGGGTTTGAATCTGCGGTGATCAGTTGTTGGCGTGAGGCCAGTTTCCAGCAGCACACAACTGCTCCTCTTCCACTGCTCATCCATGCAGACCTTTTTCCAAATGCTGTCTCCCCTCATTACCCCTATGTGCAGTTCTTCAAATAAATGCTCTTCCTCTAATATCCTAAGTGTCACCAGAAGCTGGCTGAGCATGACTCCCCAGCCAAACCTCACCCTGCTTGTCCATAGTGAAACTGCACTTTTCCAGGTGTTTTCTTATCACATCACTGGAGAAAGCTTCTAGTAAGTTTCCTGTTCTAAAGCAAAATAGCTTACAGTTTTATGGTTCATCTCTTAACCATTTAAAAATAACTAAAATACGTTGTCTGGTCCTTCACTTTTCCCAGAAACCCTTCTGGGGGCAATACTTTCAAACAAGTCCATTTATGGGGCTCACCAACCACATTGCACATTCAGGACAAAGAAAGAAAGAGGGTTTCCTTTCCAGACCTGGAAGGCATTATTTAAAAAGATAAAGGTACAAATCTCACTAGGACAGTAATACAACTTCTAGAAAAGTCGAAGCATTTCAACTTTCCCCATGGAGATCCCACGCCAAAACCTCTGCTGGTAAAAACTTGACAACCTGCCTTAATTTATGAACTTTTACTTTAGTAATAGTGAAACCTGGACACATCTGAAGTGTGGTAGCTCAAGTCATGCTTCAGCATTAGCTTGACCTTGCTTCAAATCAGAGGGGCAGCTGAACCCACAAGCATCAAAGCATGCCCATTAACTTCCTGCTGAAGTTAAGAACAAAAGCTTTGCTGAACTAAGTCTGTAATGATCAGCCCAATCTAAATAGGGAGGCTGCACACCTCATGCAAGGGGGAAGATGGAGTTCACTGGAAAGAAAAATGTATAAGGAATCTCCTCAGAATCCTGCCATGATCCAGTAAAGCCATGCTCATGCAACATCTGAGCAAAGCCAGGATGTTTTCTGCTGTGCTGGGGCTGTATGGCAGCATCTCATTTGCAGGAATACACAGTTCTTCTCTTGATGAATAAATGTTACTGCTTGTTTGTTGTCAAAGTTATACAGGGCACTGGGAATGCTGCCTCTTCTACACATCATGCCCAATCACTAACACCTCTTATTTTGCAGCCAGATATTAAAGATACAAGCTGTTGTTAAAATAATTTAATTTATTATGTAACACAGTCATTCAGAAATCACCATTGATTTTTAAAAACCACAGAGGGAAGTAATTAGATTTAATAGGTAGCAAAGCTCCTCACTGATGGTGTAGAGTCCAGGTTTTCAACACTCTCTATACAGAAAATTGCAGAAAAATAAAAAGAACTCTCCCTTCTCACCAGGCACAAAAATAAATAAAACAAAATCAACATTTCACCAAATGCATGAAATTAAATACGTGTTTGCTGGCATGTGCTGTGAGGGTGTCACTCAGGAGAGCCTTTAAACGCATATGCTTGTATTTAATGAGTTATAGAAGCCTTAGGAGAAGGTTTAACCTCGAGCATGTGTCTGTGTTTTGCTGCACAGGGGAGGTGTGGTGAACCAAAGGCTCGGGAGCCGAAGCTCCCCAAGGGTACAGGGCTCAGCAGTGAGGAAAGCCAAGCGTGCCTTGCTCCTGGAGAGCTGCTTGGCATTTCTCATGGCTCATCCCTCGTGTTTCACAGGAAACACGCACATTAGTGCACTTCAGCTGTGCTTGCCAAAAAGTCTACTGCGGCCATGTGGTGGTTCTCGCTCCGCGAGGAAGAACAGCCGATACCTCCTTGTCTAGCAATAACTCTTACCCCCTTTAAATCAAGTCGACTACAATACATAAATCGCCCTTTCTTCATGCCTGTGGACAGGTTAGCAGATGTTTTCAACATCCAGGCTGAAACTGTAAATGATGAGACAAATTTGGACCTCTGAAGCTTCGTGGGAGGCTTGATGTGGGAAAGGAGCTGTCTTCACCCGTACCTGCACTGCTGCCCCAACGCAGCCAAACTGAGCTGCTCATCTGCAGCCAGCGGGAGAGCAAGCCTGAACCCAAAGGGGAAAGGGGGTGCCACAAAGGATAAACCCCCAGCTCCCCTGCACCCATTCTTGACTTCCGGGCTATGTCCTTGAATGTCTGATTAGACAGGGAAAGCAAAAAAACCCCAAAAAACACCCACAACAGTGAGCTCAGTTTCAGCTTTAAAAGTAAGTGAAAAATTCATTGGTTTTTTTTAAAGGATGATCCATGTAAGTAAAAAGAGTAAATTCCTGAAAGATTATTTAAGGCTTCTGCGTAGTCAGCTTTCCCTGCATGATCCCAGCATAATGTAAAAATTCCTCTGGCTGGATGCCTCTGAGTGACCCTCCTGTCCCAGATGATGTTTGTTACTCAGGTGCACAGAACTACTTTTCACAGAGCAGTTGCACCTGGAAGCCCAGACAAAAATCAGGAGCCAGCACACACACTGGCCTGCAAACACCTTAGGAGGAGCTGGCAACTGTGAACACCCACGGCCAGAGAAGGACAGGACTGGACGGGCCACAGCAGCGATGCCAACGCCAGCTGCTCAGAGATTGAAGGGGCACAGAGGAACGAGGCATCCTCCTCCTGTCTCCAGATGGAAACGTCTTCATTTTTCATCTTGCTTGTTTTTTCCAATGAATTTTGTCCTGCTAAAAGTTCTTCAGTTTGGACACAGACAACCAAGGCCCCGAACGGGCACCAGAGAGATGGCCTTGCCACACCCAGCAGGGGACCAGAAGGACCTTCTCTGCAGCTTTTATTACAGTCTGGTAATGAAGTGGGGGGACGTTTTCTGCTCATTAAGAGGCAGAGGGAGTGGGACCACTGCTGTACTCCTTCCATGCACGCATAGCACTGGGCAGCTACTGAATGACACAATGCTCCCTCATTAGGGAAAGGGTCAACAAACACGTCTGCCATCCTTCTGTTACTATTTCCAAATAAACTCAATTAAGTTAATTTATTTTTTTAGTGCAAGAAAAATGCCAAGGAAGACAGTGGAACATTAAATGTGAATAAAAAAAAAGATCGTTCCTCTTTCTCCAACCCAGATCTTGAGATTGTTTGCTTTCAAATGAAAATAATTTTCAAAACATTAACTTACTTGAAGAAAATCACTAAGTGTTTTTCTCTCTGGCTGCTCAATTTGAAAAGTCACACCCACACTTCTCCCCACAACCAAGTATGATTAATGCAAAGCAACTTTGCTAAAAGA
Source organism: Pomatostomus ruficeps (assembly GCA_013400735.1). Lineage (NCBI taxonomy): Eukaryota > Metazoa > Chordata > Aves > Passeriformes > Timaliidae > Pomatostomus > Pomatostomus ruficeps. Next base: position 81,972 of record VYZT01016870.1, read on the forward strand.
GGAATTACTGTCACACTTTTGTAATCTCAATCAATTATGGATACATCAAAAAATACAATGAGCTTACATTTAATGACTACAAGAGTGTAAAGGAAAGGTTATGTTACATGCTTTGGATATGCAAGGATATGGGCATATAATTTTCATCAGGACTAAACCTTCTTTTGAAGGAATCTGGTAGGTAATTCACATATAAAGACACAATTTTATAATTTACTATTTCAGGTTTGTCTCGTGATGGGGTCTTTAAAATCAATTAAGATGCTAATTCATTAAAATTTTTGTCCATGTGCCTGTATGTTTTGCCTAAGCTACAGCTTTCTAGAAGGTGGAGAAAGAAGAAAAGCTTTCCACTTCTTGTCATCTTCCATAGATTTCCGTTAGAAAAGAAAAAGGTAGCAAAGAGTGATGAGGCAGATATGCAATAAATCTTTAAATATGATTCATTAAATTATTTCCATTTCATTTCTGTTTTATCCTTTTTTATGTTAATGATTTGATGATTGCACCATGGTAAATCAAACAAACTTGTTTTTTTCCAGTTTGAAGAAATGACAGTATGAGTGAACTTCACTGCATGAAAAACATGTTTTCTAGAAAAAAATATTCCTTTTTTTTTTAATGATACATTAAAAGAACCACAACAACAGGAGAGGCTACCTTCTGTTTGTAAACTGGATTTAGTTATCTCACTAACAAAATCATGGCTGCATCTGGAACTTCTTCAAGAAGTTCAATCCAAAGGAAACATTTTAGCCAAGAAGCACATGTATTACATGCAGGGTGACAACACAAGATCCCTTTCCAGAAAAGAGTTTCACCCTGTCATACCCTATATGAAAACCAGGCTGAAAATATATTCAATGCTTCAGTAAACTTTTCAAGCTGGTCAGAAGTTGTGTAAGATTCTAACTCTCAGTACAGAAACTGAGTGACCTTAACCAGACAAAAAGCCTCGCATCCACTTTCTCACACACCTTTATGCAACCATTACTAAATTAGCTGCAATCTACTCTGTTGCACATGTTTAAGGTCAATATTCTCATCATCTCTGCTACAAACTTCACCTCGTGCTTTGCTCCCTTTAACATCTAACCACCTAGGAACCTAATACCCTTCTTGCTGAGACATAGTTAACCAGAATTATCCTCCACCTGGATGCAGCAGAGTGAGCCACAGTAAGACTGAAGATGTTTTTCATCTTTTTGTTCCAGGTGTCTCAAAACAGTCACTGAACGAGTTCTTATAAGACTCCTACAATGTACTTAAAGAGCATTATTGGATTGTTTTGGTTTTAGAAAAGACATGCAAAAACTCCTCCCTTTAGAAGTGGCTTCTAATTTGATGCCTAGAGGTTCTGAACTGCCACTGGAGACTCCAGTGAATTCATACAGATCACCTAAGCTGGTGATTGAAGTACTCAGGTCAAATGCATAAAAGGGGGATGTGAGTATTCCCTGCAGGAGATGGAGTTTCAAAGGTACTGCCTAGCACTGTAGACGTTTATCCAGGTGACATCGTCAAATAAATCAGGAAAAGCAGACAGTGTTTACATGGGCACATCTAAACCATCATGTCTGGGAAACTTTTCCCACCCCTCTGGATGTATACTCTGGCCATGTCCCAACTTAACATCAGGGAAAGTGCTAAGTCCCACTGTCTCCTCTCCAGGTCCTGTGTTCAATGGAAGAAAACCGAGGTAATTCAGGAAACCCAAGTTATGCCTTAACACACTGAGCGACTGGGACCTAGCACAGCCTTCTGTGCTTTGGAGCCAATTAAATCATTTGGGAAGCCAGAGTCATGGAAGGTTGAAAACACTCGGCACCCAGGAAGCTTATAAAAGTCTTTAATGACCACACTGCCTTTGCGCTATTGTTTTGCAACCTTATCCCCTAAAAGGCACATTATCGTTATTCTTATTATTATTATTATTATTATTACCACCTGTGACCTCTATTTAAGGATCAAACTTCTGGGGTCTGGTGAGGGCTGCAGCTCCTTCTTTTTACACACAGAAGCTCCCAAGAGATCTCAGCAAGTGGCTGTGCCCTGTGCCAGGAACAGCCCAACGGGCAAGGCAGGCTCTGGTTCTCAGACACTTTTGTTTATTGTGTGGACAGGGAATGAGGCCGGTGTCAAAGTGCCTGACTCGTCCAGGAAATGGTCCATAGCTTGCCATAATTACGCCATTCCAAGGTCAGCCTTTTGTCTCACTGTTCGATACTTTCCTGGCAATTGATGCCCCCATCCATAGCGTGGCTGGTAATAAGCAAAGCACCCCGCGAGCAGCTCTTTATGCTGCCTTCCTACAGCCTGATACCGTTCACAAAAGCTTCCCTGTATGTAAGCTTAATGGCTAAACAATCAATGCAAACAGAATCAGATGCTGTCCAACTTTTTTCCTTCAGTAAAAATCTGAATCTCCGGCTTTTGTCTAAGCTGCTCCCAAGGTCCAGGATAACTCAACACAATATGGATATTTACAATTAGCCACAACACTCCTAACGTAATTATGACATGTGGGTAATTTCCTCAACTAAGTTTATTGCCTGGCAAAAAGAATCTCACTGGTGAACACCAGTAGGGTGCTGTAGTGCTGCAGATCATCAGAGGAACACTGGACAGCCCTTGAAACCAGAATTTCAGATGTCAGATCTCACTTTATGCCAACCTGGTGAAGCACAGATCAAGAATTCAGAGTTCTAGCAAAACTGCCTTTCAGTGTCTGTTAAGAAAGAGATGAAGACAAACTGCTACATGCACTTGTGTGCCATCAAAGTTCTCCTCAGGTTCTCATGCCACCAGTAAAAATAGAAATGGGGCTGCAAGCCAGGATTTTGTTGGAAATTCTGGGTTGTTTTGATCTACCTGTTGCAGAGAACTAGAGTATGTTCCCAGTTACTCATGTTTTAATGTAATGTCTCCCATACTGTGTTTCACCATGAACACATTCCCTACATAGGAAAAATGGTTAAAAGATGAGATGAGCTTGAGAAATTCAAGAATATCAAGTCCTCAAATACCTGTAAGAGTAGCACCACAACACTGTGTGACCAAAGACTGCTCATTTTTGCATATTTCTCCGTACACACCCAAGATGTCATTGAAATCTAGTACAAATGCTAATAAACCCTTTTGTATTATTTCACTCAAAAGATTCTCACTCCACAGTTTTCACCCTGCTTCACCCTTGTGGGAGCACGGGACCCTCATACAACAAATCAATGTGATTACGCGAAAGTCCGTTTATTGTTTACATTACCCCATTCTTATGCATTTCTACAACTGTAGTTCACACGATCACGCACAACCTGATTGGGTCTCCCGCATTGTCCACACGCCGTGCATGCACCCTTCAGGACACCTGATGGGTCTCAGTCCAGAATGGTACAGTCCCTCTTCACCTGTTTTTGTTATTCTCTCTTCCAACGTCTTCGTTCCCAATTTGGAACTGCTTGCATTCCTCAGGCCCTGATAAAGGTACTGAAGATAAGTTGGCTGGGGCACCCTGACAGGGTTCTCATGCCTTACAACACACCCTGCAACACACATCAAGATTACGATCACCAGGAGACACGGAGAAGTTCAATTTTCTGTCTTATTCAAAATCATGAACATGTACAAAATCCTGCACTGAGGACAAATTTGGCGATGCCTCGCAGCCAGACAGACCCAGTGTTCAGCTCACCTCTACTCCCCACTACACTGCTGCACCTCTGTGTGCTCTTTGGGAAGCTCTGACACCCCTTATTTCTGTCTTAAAACTTCTGTTTATTGCCTCTCTTTGGTCTGGACGTTTTTCAATGCAGGAACTGCCTATGCCAGAATAGTGCTGCATTCTCAGTACCAAAAATGACCAAGAGGTGATGTAGTTTTGACACCCATTCCTCAGCAATTTAAAGCTTTTCCTTATTAAGATTTAGATACTGACTAAAAACTACATGCTGAATGGGACTGAAACACTTAGAAAATCTGCTGGTGCAATGGGAGAGTAGCCCAGCACAGGCATTATCCTCAGCACAAATGTATGAGCCCAGCAGGGCAACAGAGGAGGCAGGAGCTGTGTTTTGTGCAGAGTGCAAGAGTTATAATCTTACTGATTTATGGGACACTAACTGCCTTGCGAGGCAATAATGATTTTCCACAGAGGTCATCACAAATTCTGTTTGTCAGTCTGCTTTAAGCAAATCCCATTAAGAAATAGGTGGCTGCAATGTTTATTAAGAAAACCATGAGCCACGACAGAGCTATAACATTACAATTTCAGTTCTACAGGATGGCCTGTAAACACAGGGAACTTGATGAAGCAGGTATTCCCAAGAGAGGAATACTAATTAAAATAGAGAGAGATGCACTGATAGACTGGCACGTTTGTGTGCTTTGCACTGCTTGAATTACTTCCACATGAGCACACTTTATACTTTCCTTTCCATACATCAAACTCTGAGCCTAGATTTTACCCCCTTATCTCTGTCCATCTAGCACATAAGAAAGATTTATAGCATGTTACACAGGGTGAACCTGTGAAAAAGCAGTCACCATGGCAACCTAGTATTTCTTTTCTGTATAAACTTGAAGTACCAAAGCAAAGGAAGGCCGGAACTCCACACCAACTTCAAAGTTGCTTTTTGTTCCTATTGTGTTGTTTTAAAGCAATCAAAATATTTTAATGCCAACAAGCATACATATTAAATATGTCCTTTCAAACCTTTCAAAACAAAATGATCAGTTATTGCAAAACACCACTACAGATATGACTTGCCACACATTTAATACGTTATCATGACAGATGTATTTCAAGGGGTGCCCTGATCATGCACACCTGTGCAGAAGCACAAGAAAGTACCAAAGGTCCATTCCTGCCACCACAGGAATTCAGTGTTACAGGTCAATTGCGCAATATTAAGATACTTCATGGTCAGAGTCCTACACATTCCTCTACTGGATCACAAACAAACCTTGACCGATGAAGAGGAGTCATGGCTGTATTTTCGAAAGGTATAAACCTAGGCTCCATCTCACAGAAGTAGCATTACACCTTTGCCCTGTCATTTATCACAGACTACTTTATGTTCATGTACCTAGGCTCACTGCCCCTAAGTTTATTATTTCCCAACAAACTGCATCTTAATTCAAGGCACCCACGCATTTGCATTGACATCAGAGAGCTTTACTGCAGAAGCCATCAGCAGATACCTTGGGGTCAGGCTGCCTGACACAAGCCCTTGATCGCCCTCAGGCCTCCACATTCAGCCAAGGCTACACACAAGGAAAAGATGAGCAGAACCCGGGTCCTGTCTGCACCATGGAGCAGAGACTCCCTGTTCTCCATCAGGAAAACTTTTCTGCCTCAGGTGTTCAGGATCTGTGGGCCACACACCACACAGTGCCCAACTGATCCAACACAAATAAACAAATGTGCACCAAGGTGGCCTAAACATCTGCTATGACCATTTGTCCAGACCTTCTGACGCAAAGCATTTCTTAAAAAGGGGAGAAAAAATCCAAGAGGAAAAAGTGTATACTTTCAGGGGAAACCAGATAAATTATACACATGTAAGTAGCAAAACAGTAACTTCATTTTTTCTCTACCATTTTTTTCATAGGGGGAAACAAAGGCATAAATGGTTTTGCCTACAGGATACATCATTTGCCTTGGAGTACAGAGTCCCAAATTTATAATTTTGACAGGGGAGCTTAGAAGCTCAGTGGCTTTCAGCAATATGACCCTGGCATCTCCATGTCTCCATGAAGCATTGCCACAGAGCCACTGTGCCAAGTGAGCAGCTGAGCAGACCAACCAGGCCAGGCCTAGGCAGCCATCCCAACTGCTTCATACCCTGGGACTGCTTTGTATTTTCCCTGTTGTGGTGTATTTTCCATATGGCCGCAGCTTGTCCAATGGCCATTGCTGCCCAGCTCCTACATCTTCACATCCTTGTGGTGGAACACTACACACTGCACTTGTCCTGAACTCCCTTCCAATTGAAATCACTAAGTCTTTTTTTATTATTCTTATTATTAGTAAGAGCTGAATTTCCTGTGGTGCTGGTAGTGTGGAAACACAATCTCTGATTCACAATATTAAAAACACATTTCCAACCAGAATGGAGTAGAAAGAGAGGGAGAGGGGTAGTGGGATACACATGCATCCCACGGAAGACACATGAGTCTCAGGAAATGACAGATAAATTGGGGACACTGTCACCTTAGGGAAAAGAACAGTAGGTTTTTTCAGTTACAAATTGGGTGGCTATAGCAAATACTTGGTTTGCTCTGTAAACTGTGAGGTGAATGACTGTTTTTTTTCACCTGCTGGAGCACTCCTGCTGCGTGTTCTACAGCATTTTGTGTACAGATTGAAACCAAAGCTTCGGCGCTTTCTTCTCCAGTTATTGAGGCAGTCTAATAGTGTTCCCAGTGAACCCGGCAGTAACACAGCATTATTAAGTAGAGGCCCACTGCTGATCTCAGTAAGACTGGTATCAGAGCAGAGTCATTCCTTTTTTACTGCAGAACTCCATTTTAATTTTATTTAGGGAGGCAGCATGATCTCATAGGCAAGGCATCAGGAGATCTGGGTTGTGTTCCCCACCATACCATGTGATCACTGGCAAAACATGCAAGTGCTCTCTGCTTTCCTTGTTTTTTTTAATCATCTGCCGTGTGCTGGAAGTGAACATTATTTACTGCCACAGAGTGCTCTGAGATCAATGAATGATAAACCCTAAAGAAATGCTGAGTGTTACCAATGAAGTGTGTGATTTTTATATGATTAGAACAACATAAATCAGGACTAAACGCAGTGTCACCAACATGATGCAAAATCAAGCCTCAAGGTGATTTGAATGAGTGGTAAAGTTCTTGGGAACAACAGATGACCCAGGGAAGCATAGGTTAGTACTCAGCAAATGAGTGAGGTAATGGTAGAATAGGCTTTGACAGAGAAGACAAAGTGCCATAGAACAAAAAAGTGAGTTCATCATATTTTGTTCATATTGTGTCAATTTTCCTTTCCTTTTACGATTGCCTTCTCTTGCCGACACATTCTACCTCTTTCTGTTCCTCCTAAGCTTTGTCTTATGGCCTCCTCCTTTCCTCCCCTTTCTAAATTCACGCTGTGCATAAAATTGTCTCACCGATTTAGAGTAAGATTTATTCTTTTTGGCCCAGTGCTCTGCTCCATTGTAGGCCACCAGTCCTAAAGCAGGGAGATTTAGCATGTGTTTCATAAAATATTTCAACTCTTGCTTCATGTTTTATTCTTTTCCATTTCTTTCATTTTTCCTTTTTATAGAATTTCATCAACACCACAGGATTGGTACCTGGCTCCTAAAAGCAGCTGATTCAACAATGTGCTACCTTATCATGCATCATGATAGTTCATACAAATTATAATTCTCTTTCAGGTTTGTCCCTCATTAGTCTGAATTCTCTAAGAAAGTCAGAAACTGAATGAGCATTCTGGGCTGTACCTTGAATCTAATCTAACCCTCAGAATAGCATCACTCTATCTATTGTTAATAACCAAACTCCCAGCATCCTATCACATTGGTGCTCTGAACACTTAGAAGACCAAAGACACCAGAAATATTTATGCATCAGACATTTACACTTGCACAAATAAACCTCACAACTCTGACTGAAGTGAGTTTTCATAAAGAAAAAAGTCACTGCTTAGAACCAATATTGTTGGTAAGAGGAGAAGTAAGATCCTATAAGGTACTTCAGTGGGTATAAGGTCACCCACTATTCTGGATACCCACTCTGGTACCCACTCCTGTCCCAGGAGACAAGAAACTGGAAGAGAATATTAAGTAAAAAGGATTTGGGCCATTCTGACTAGTTAGGATTCTTAAAGACCTGGAGCCATTCTGACTGCTGCAAATATATTGGAAACTGTTATTATCAGGAGTACAGCTATGATGGAGGGACTCAAATTGAAATTCTCCCATTAAATGCAAGAGGCTTTTTGAAAGCCACAGTTTTCTGTTAAACTTGATGGCAAGGTAGATATTGCAATATCTGTAAGTCAGCTCAGTTCTATCCTGTATTTCCCTTTAACACCAGTAGAGCTTTGTGGAATCAAAGACTGCTCTTCCTATCTTTCTGGAGAGGGAATGATATTTGAGAGCTACAGAACAAAAACATCTTCCATGGGCTATAACCTCCAACAGGATGGTGGGATGTGATCTCTGCAAGAGAACTGCAGGTTCACAGCAGGATTCAGCACAAGCTCTACAAGCCAGACCGGTGTCAAACACCTTAAGGGACACAGCTTAGGAAAAACAAACTGGTCTCTAACTCCTGTGTGGGTACCTCACAAACTGCCAGCCTAAACAGAGGAGAGATTGAAATACCCTCTTAGTGAAAAGAGGTTTAAAATCCTCCTGGCTTTCTAGTTAAGGTAAGCAATTTCACTCGCCCAAATGGAAGAAATGAGCTCCTAGAAGGCTCTGCTTAAATGGCCAGGTAGCACTAGTGACAACAAATATAAAACACTTTAAAATATTGAAGTTGTTCTGCTTGATTTTGAAAAAGACTCAAAAGCATTTCCAGCTTGCCACCACCAAATCAAGTTTGGCCTATAACAAAAAATCAAACTCTTAATAAAACCAGAAAGCATAGGTGCATTCCTATAAGCAGAAATGATTGAGCTATTACAGCTCAGCAATTTACTGCCCATCCTCTGAGTTGCAATAAGTATGTGAGCACTTGAAGCCCACTTCAGCACTGAAATAAAATACATTTGCTGGAAACGTGCCTTGGGGATATCTGTAGCTGTTTCACGGAGGTGTTAACCCGCCAATCTAAGAGCACACTAACAGTAGATTAGCATGTTTTACCTGATAAACTAGAATTTGTGAAGCCGCAGCTATTTAACTGCTCCCAACCATGCAAATTAACCATTGCTCTGTTAGCTGAAAGACTGGGTGCTCACAGTGACACCAGCTCAAATTAAAACTGCTGCTGATTTAGAAACAGTAGAGACTGACAGTCAGAGATAGACAAAAAGCCTTTGCGACAGCTGCCCAATGGGATATGTAGCATAATCAGACACGGAAGCCAGCAGAATTACAGGACCATGTCAATCAGAGTTGTTTAGGTTTCTTTTAAACACGTATATCTGAAAATTTGAAAACAAAACATGTTTCTGCATGTATTTTTAGAAAAGAATGATCCACTTTGTGGGGTTCCCTAATGCTCCTGTATGCAAATCTGCATGTTAATCAATCCTAAATCACTCCCTGAAATACTATACATATGATAAATATTTAATGCTTTGCACTGACATTACAGGTTGAACACTCTCATATCCCTGCCACATTACTAAAGCCACGAACAGTGGGGAAATGTCTGAAATAATAAATTATATTTGATCACTCTCTGCCACAGTCACTGCATGGATAAATCTGTCAAGGGAAAGGAAAATGTGACAATGCAAGAAGGTGACAAAGAGCTTGAGAAACTTGTTCATTTGGCATTATGTGATAGTGGCAACATGTGCTGCCTTCCTATGTAGAGAAAGAGATTCTAACAGAGTAAAGAACTTTTCCTTCACCTCAAAGCATGTAAACTTCTCATCCACTGTCCGTGGAGAAGCATGGACACTGAATGAGACATTAATTTTTCACCATCTTCTGAGAAATGATTAAACCATCAGCATTTGTCCAATTGTCATTGGGCATGTGAAGGACAATTACAACCTCTTCCAGGGAATGCACAAAGATAAAGTCTGGAGCAAGTACATTCCCCACAGGCAGGACTGAGACTTGGGGACAGGTGGGTTTCTCCTCCAGCAAACATCCAGGAGGTCTGACAGTGAAGTTCTAGTTTTCCTGCTGTGCAGAGATCCCATCCCAAGGAGAGAAGTATTCGCAATAATGTGGTCCCATGGGAAGATGCAAATCGCCTCCCTCCCAGCCCTGCCTTGGACTCGCTGGAAAGTCCCAGACATCAGCTTCCTCCCGAATCTTCCATGCCCAGAGTGCCCCAGGGTCCCACCATCACCACTCTGCCATCTACCCTCTGCAGCCAGAGGAGCAACTGCCAATTTCTCTTCCAGCCCTTTTCAGTCCAGAGAGCCAGAGCTGTATTCACAGTGATTTTTCCACCATTTTTAATTTACAGGTTATCCAACTGCAATTGATCAAGATAGAGAGAAGAAACTAATAATATAGCAGAGCACTTAGGAACACTAATTGCAAATTACTCTTAAATAATACATCATCCCTCTCTTAATTATGGCAACTTGCACTCTCCTCAGAAAAGTGCACATCTGCTAATGTATTTTTCCAATAATATCAATATGAAGTTGCAGGGAAAGGGTAGAGTAGTGGTTGCTTTATATCTTGACCTGCTCTCAGCCTAAGTTTCCCTGAATGTCCATAAAGCTTCTCTATTTTTTCCCTTCTGACTTAAAATATTCATTCTGAAGATACATTTCTTGAACCAAGGATTTCTTGCTAACACTCCTTTCTGAAGGAAAGGGTACACCAGGAACCTAGGTTGCCTTAATAAGTAACTAAATCTTGTATTCCCATTCATTTCCAAAGACGTTCGAGATTTCATGTTTCTACTTGCTTTAGTGTACCAAAATCCTGGAGGCCATTTTCTCCATTTAATTTGCCATTTTCTTCAGTACTTGTATGGGAGATTAAAAGATGCTGAAGCCTTGGCTGCCGTTCCAGTTCTACACATGCCCATCACCAGAGTTTTCAAGACATCCATGACTCTGAGTTCTTTAATGTCCTCTTGCTAAATATGAGGATGGCCATGACAAATTCTCAGCAGTGGCAAGCCCTAAGGATTTGCATCAGTCCCTGGCTCTGGCACTGAAAACCAAGCACACACCACATTAGCTTCTGCACCCAAAGAAAGAAGACACCTTTGATAAAGGTAAGAAAAACTGTTTTCCCAGCACTGTCCACTCTGTCAGCGGTAGAGCTGGAATATGAGCTTCATTTTTCTTGATTGAATCCCCTGGATGTTACTGCTTCCTGGCAGCATCACAATCTAAATCCCTTAATTTGAATTTCTAAGTAATTCAGAATGTAGATAACTAGATCTGTTCATACTATTCTATTGTCTAATATTTCCATCAAGTTCCAAATAAATCATGTTTAGTGCACAGACCTGACACGCCAAAAAAGGCTCAGGGCAGCTCCAGATCTGCTGTTACCTATAAGCAACCCAGCCTTGCAGTGGGATCATCAGGTGGCTGTGTTTAGCTGGTCAGCTGGCTCGCCTGTAGCCCCACGCCACCATCACCGAACTAATCATCCAAATGAGACACCCTTCTCCCTCCAGCCAATTAATCACATATCTTCATCTGACAGGCACAGGCTTGAGATTATTGCTTTAAGCAACCAGTTTTCCTCACCGCAAAGAAAACCAACAATAAATAATTGAAGAAAAAGTAAAAAACAACCTCAGTCTTAGAGAAAATCGGATGGATCTGCAGTAACACAGGCCATGCATCCTCTTACTGACTAAAATTGTAAGATGGCCTTTTAGGTTCTCAGATGTGCTGGCCTGTGAACCTCCTTGCCCTGACATAACCTAGAGCTGAACAAAGGATAATTTCTTTTCCTTTGTTTGAGTTCATCTTTCGACTGAAAATCTTTTCAAATTTTACAGGAAAACCAGTACCCTCAAAATATCTGTTTCAAGGTAGAAAAGGTGAGAGTTATGATGGAGGCATTTCTCCTTCTTTTCAGAAGTAATTACCATCTATATTGGTTCCCAAATCATTCCTTTAGAAAACATCCCCAAGACCAGTTACCGCAAAGTATTTCAGCTTCAATGCACAGAGCGTGGCCTCTGCCTGATTTTTCTGACCAGCCCTAACAGAGCTGCAGCCCCAGCAAAGCCACTCTTCCCAGGCATCCTTGAATTTCCCTGTCATTGGCAGAGGGAGCCTGTTCTTGTGTTTCCTCAAAGAATGCAAAATAGGAAAGAGTCCTAATAGTGACACGTCCCTCATAGATAATTAAATAGAAAATCTGGCAGATTTTCAGACAGGCTGCTACCTGCCTTTGAATACCAAGTAGCTTTGCTTGACAGTCAGCTAATGCACCAGGCCCCCTGCCTGGCTGGGTGAGTCTCCTGGAAGACTTTAAACAAATGTTTATGATAGATCAGCATTACACTGCTCACTTAGTCTCGTCCAGGAGACGTGACACCCACATCAGCCTTTGATGACTCTTGTAAAAATCCCACCCCCTTCCCAGCAGCGCTGTGCATGCTCCTACTAGGTTTTCCTTCTAAGCAGTGCCCTGCCCATTTCTGGGTATTTTCACTGGCAATCCCATACATCCAACTATTAACAGCCAGGCAATTAACTGGTGCTGCTCAACTGCATTTGTAGCAGGATTTCCACTTGTTCCACACAATGATTTTAACGCTGACTGACCTAGCGTGGGGTCTATTAACCCCACAGTATCCAGGCAGGTAAAAATGAACAACTTTCCTCTCCTCCCAGCAGCCATAACAGCTGAAGTGTTAAGAGCGTACTGAGGGCAATGCTCTTTTTAACAGCACTTGGCACAATTAAGCTTTAATTCAGAGCTGTTATTTTACAGCTTCATTTGTTTCTGCCAAATTTATGTTTGAAGGGCGGGGAAAGCATGAATGAATAACAATTTAAGTGCTTAGCAGATGGAGAACGAGTACCTCTTATTCTCTCCATCACTGGTGAAAACAGAAGTATTGCACCTCACAGGAATCCCTTGCCAAAAGGAGGAAAAGCTGAAACACCTCAGCAGTTACCAGAGCGTTTGAACCATCACAGACAAGTATGTTTCTTTGCAATGTTGCACAGGGAATGTAGCTGGGAATAAGACAGGCACCTCAGCAGCACCACAAACAGTGGGTTGTCAGCATAGGGAATTGCATCTTCTGGAGACCCAGACACCTTCCAGCCTGTCTTTTTTCCCCTACCACTGCGGATAAGAGAGGGGGAGAGCTACAGAAAACAGTGTCCCTAACATGCCAAGTCGCCACCAAGTGTGTGAGCTGGTTGTGCTTCTACTTTTCTGTGCACGGCTCTTTGCCCCTCCGCACGTCTGGCAGCAATTTGCCTCTGCACCAGGGAGCAGGACAAAACCACTGTCCTCCAGGTGTTACACATACGACACAAACACACACTCAGGCCTCGTGACTAAACCCTGGCATGGGCAGATGGCACTGCAATTAAAGCATCGTATCAGCTCACGAGAGGGAAAAGATAAAGACCTGTTTGTAGAGGAAGTGTCACGGTTCACACGTTGCTGTCCAAGCTCAAAAGGGACTAGTCCAGAGTACAAATGACTCTGAAACAAGCATGACTTTAAAAATCACATCACTCTGAAATGGTCCAAAGGAGGACACACTGTTGCTGCTGTGGGATATCCTGGTTTGCAACTCAATGGTGCTATCTGGGCAGAAATGCAGTAGCCCCATCACAGTCGATGTCATTTCAGTGTGTTGGACCCGCAGGTCCCAGTGGAAACCCCCATACAAGAAGTCCTCCAGCACATGGTGGTGGGACAGGAACCACAGCAAGCAATAACCACCCTGGGGCCAGATACAGAAGGTACAGAAAGGGGATGGCAAACTCAACCGTTTCCCCACCCCCAGCATCTCCCTGAAAAGACAGAAGCAGAACATGGTGCAGGATCCTGCCAGGGGGTTTGTATTTGACTCTGCTCTGCAGCTCCCTGCACCGAGTGCTCACATACCACAGTAATGAGCACAGCAGAAATGCCTCCAGAGGTAGAACAGATTAGAGACAGACAAACAAGAACGCGGCAGCTACAGGAATAATCAGAGCTCCCCTCCGGAGGGAAAGGCCAAGTCTCGGCACTCCTCTCTCTGCCAAATCACTTCTAAAAATAAACTGGGGGGACAGATCCAGGCCTAACGGTGTGACAAGAGTTCAAGTGCAGCACTGGGGGCCTGCCATGCCTCATTCAGCTACAAAACTAATCCACTCAGAAGACACAAATACAGGTATTTCTCTGGCATCCTCAACTACAGGCAGTGGTCAGCTCCTGGCCAGGGTGCTGCAATAGCTACCATCCTCTTTTTCAGAGCTGAAGTTCTACTTTTTCTGGGAAAGGTCAACTTTTTTTCTCTTTTTCACCCCAGTTTCCAGTAGAAAAAGGCAAATACTGAGCATAGGCTCAGTAAGTTTCACTTGTAGCTCATTATCCCATGGTTTTTTGGAAAATCTACCATTTCTTGTGCTACCACCTTCGTATGAAGGCAGGACCCAAACTTCCCTGTCAGCCAAGGCTAGAGGAATGCAAAAACCTTGCTTGATTCCCCTTCAAATGAACTGCAGCAAACACATTTTTTTCCTGTCTTTGTAAGAGCACAAGAAAAATCAATGCTCCAGCTAATATACTCTTCCCTGGAACCACAGTAACCAGTAGTAGATGTCTGTGTTACAAAATAATACTTGGCAAACCCACAGTCCTTTAGGGTCAAGAGAGATGTCATTCCTTCCTGCACAAAATCATTAACACTGACGCCACTGATATGCTACTCATAATGCTGAATAAATATTCCAGAAAGATTAATAATATTTTCATTGAACTCTCTATTTAAAGGAATATAGAAGCACCATTTCATCCCTAAGCTGATAATAGGGTCCACGTGTGAAAACAATAAAATAATAAAAACAACATGAATAAGACTTCAAGGGAAAAAGCTTTACCCATGGAAAAGTTTCTACATCAAAGCAGGCAGATAATCTGACAATATTTTCTTCTACAAAACTGGATAAAGTTACTTAAAGATTTAAACAAGATACAGTATTATAAGTTTTATTAGTCCCTAAAGAGCTACAACTAAGCTGTAGGGGAAAATTGTCTGCCTTATCCTTGTAGAAAATCTAAGGTAATCATTAATTATTTCTGTTTTGCATGATCATGGCCAAAAATGTAAACAAATAACTGATTTTCTAGAATTACTACTGCAAACATTAGTGGATTTGGTGCAAACATACTCAGAGTTAAAGTATGTAAGGAACTGAACAGTTTTCCAAATCAATAGGAGTAGGACACTCCATTTTTTCTCACGTTCCTTGTGCAGCTTTTGTTCCTTGACCAGCAGCTCACACCAGGGCCATAGGCAAGACATGCAGGATGTCAGAGAGAACAAGATACTTCTCAGCAAGATGTGTCTGGACTCGCAAAGCAGGGAGGGACCTTTCTAAAGAGAAGAGTTTCAAGTTGTTCTAAGAACAACTAAACACTAACTGAATTCTATTCCAAAAGGCAGAAGAGAAAACTAATGTACTTTCCCTTTTGCTTAAACAAGTGGGATATCCATGTTGTAAGGGATAAGTATCAGCAATAATAGTTGTAATAAGCAGCTCAACCAGTATCAAATGAGACCCATTCCTCATCTCTCTGTTGGGCCATTGGATTTTCTTCAGTGCATCTGACACTTACAGCAGCAACAGCAGAGATGTGAGGGTGGCACAGGTGTTGCAAATTTAGTAACAGTGAACTACACAGTAATTGGCCATGAGTGAAGAAACCACTTACAAAACCACGGATCTGCTATCATGTTGGTTACATTCTCAACAAGTTTTTTTCTCATTTTTTTACTCGCCCAATCCTTGCTGCAGTCAGTATTTTGTTCAGTGGGATGTGTAGACACATGGCATCTGATGACAGCCTGGCTTTGAAGGTTAGCCCTTCATCCTAAATTCTCCCAGGTTCCCAAGACAATGTAACTCCAGGTTAAACAGCTGTCAAGATGAGAGGTAAGACAACAGTAACTTATCAGGAACAGCAACTGGCATATTAGGACCACAAGCATATTTGTAAAATGAACATGCTGTCACATAATCCCTACAGGACTGGAAAGAGCTTGCTGGTTCTTTAAGCATGTTACAGCTCTCACTTGGCTCTGTGTGTGTGTGTAATCCTGGTCATAATCACATGCATATGTTAGGTATTATTTATAATTCAATGACAAGAGACAGATTTCATTTTTCTTTGGTCACTGCTGCTCTGTATGTTTGTGCTGCATAAAGCACAGACTTACTTTGCCAATCAAAACCTGGTATCTGAGATCCTGTGGTGGGCTGACCTTGACGGGACACCATGTGCCCATCAAAGCTGCTCATCACTCCCCTCCTCAACTACACGGGGGAGAGAAGGTATCATGAACAACTCATGGGTCAAGATAAGGACAGGGAGAGGTCACTCACTAATTACCATCACAGGCAAAAAAGATTTGACTTGGGGAAATGAGTACGAGTTTTATTATCCATCAGACTAGGATAGAATAATGAAAAGTAACCCCAAACCTTAGAACACTTTCCTCTCATCCCTCCCTTCTTCCTGGGTTCAATTTCACTCCTAATTTCTTTCCTCAGCAGTGCAGGGGGATGGGGGCTGTGGTCAGATCATCACACGTCTGTGTTGCTCCTTCCTCCTCAGTGGGAGGACTCCTCACACTCTTCCCCTGACCCAGCACATGTCTCTCCCATGGGGTGCAGTCCTTGATGAACTGACTGCTCCAGCGTGGATCACCTGCAGGTTTACAGGTCCTGCCAGCAAACCTGCTCCAATGGGAGCTCCTCTCTCCACACATCCCCAGGTCCTGGCAGGAGTCTGCTCCAGCACAGGCTTCCCAGGGGGTCTCAGCTTCTTGGTTTGCTTTCTTCCCCTTTTGTTACTGAGCAGCCTATTAACACCGACCCTGTTTTTAGTTTTACTCCTTAGAAGTTCGTGGTGCAGAAATCAAAAATACTGGGAGATTTATAATTTCAGTTGTTCCTGGAGAAAAGATGGCAAACAAGGGAGGATTGTTAGATAAATGGCAGGCAAAGTATGTACAAGTCTGGGAAATCAAGCCATGCTAGTCTAAATTATTCAACTTGACCTAGTCAATAAATATTGCATCAAAACTCAGCGCAAGAAATAGAAAGTTTGTACATGAGATTTATGTTTCACTCTATGATTCACATTGTAAGAGGTTTGATTAAATATTTATTCTAATATTCACTTGGGTTAAGAATTACACCAATCTGTCTATACAAAGCTACGCATAAGCTCATAGGAAATTTTATAAATACAGCAGAAATGCATTATCAACCTTCTAGTTTTATTCTAAACCCATTTTTTCCTTTCTTGATAAAAAATCCTGCCAATATAATTTATTGCTTGCCACCAGTGGGATATTGATCTTCACAGCTGTTGCTCATGGGCTAAATCAAGAGAGGTTTCTGTTAAAAGAGAATTCAGCTTCTCAGACATCTCAAATACCTTCAGAAGCAGAAGTTTGGTAAAGAGAACATTAAAGGAGAACTTTCATAAGGTTCAGGTAAGCTCTGCTAAATCACCGTGATCTTTGATACATTTTGAGATTTAGATCAAATTCTTCAAAAAGCTAAACTTCATCCCTCTGATAGTTCAGATAACAACATATTCTTTCTGCTAGAGGGAATGATTATGACAGCTTGGCTTTTCTCAGAAATCAGTCTAAAAGTACATGTTTTTTTCTTGAGAAGACAAAGAGATCAGGAATGTTTACAGGAAAACACATCTGAATGTTTTAAACTAGCAGGTAACGTTGAGACATTTAAATAAGACTTGCTTTTAAAATTGTTTATGGCTTAGACTCTAAAAATGAGCTCCAGGTATGTATGTCACTGTCATTAGTCATAACATGAAACAGAAGCCACAAGTCATGATTGAAAGCGTTGATTATTGGTAGCTGACAGCTGCTTGTACATGGAGCTGAACTTGAGGAACTTTGTTGTCAGCTCTAGCACCATTTGATTCACTGAGTTACATGGTCTTCACCTTTATTTTTCTTCCTTTGAATGACTTGAAAAGGTTATTTACCTGTTAAGTGTTGTAAAGTTGAGACATAAAAGGCACTATATTACCATTGTGTTGCTGTTTATTAATTAATGTAGTAAAAAGGCACAATTGTGCATTTTTCTTTGTTTAGAAACACAATGGGCAGCCTGTGAAAGAGCTTCAAACTTCACCTCTGCTGATTTGATAGAGGGAGTGTCACATCACTAAATACAAAAATGGCAAGCACATTATTACTGAGTAGGACTGTCTTTGGCAGAATCTATCAGCAGACTCACAGAGATGGTCAAAAATTATATGTAGTGAAAAATATTCACTATCTCTCATCTGCTTTTACTATAACTTCTGTCAAGGTTCTTTCAGCCAGCTAAGGGTATCTGCAAACAGCTATTTAAATTCACGAGCTAAATCCTTCTTTCAGCTGAGGAATGGGATGCAAAATGAATGAGACTTGTCTTGTTTTCTCCCCCCGCCATTATTTTTTAACAATGGACAGAGAACTCTAATTCTCCAGATCACCAGACCAAGTATCAGTATAACTGAGCTAACTTAACTGGAGAGAATACACCAGTACAGATGCTATGGGCTCTCCTCAGTCCTAGAAAAAAATAATATTAAAAAAAAAAAATCCAGTCTCAGTCATGTTACTGCCCTCCTGTGTGACCTTAATCACTTTACTTCAGCATGCTTTTTTTTTCATTAGTTAAGACATATATAATAAATAAGCCTAAGAAAAAAAGTGTTTTGAAACTCATCCTGTGAATTCTTTAAGCCTAAAAGTACAAAGTCAAAAGTTGGTGCTAATCCATTGCCTTATCAACCCCTTTAATTTCACTACTTAGGTATATGCAGAAATAATCAAAGCATGAGTACCTGTGTTCTGAAGCAAGAAGAGACTACCATGAGCACAGGAATTTAGATCCACCACTTCAGACAAGCTGCAGATAATTCCTTAACAGTCCTTGGAAGCAAAGCTACATGCTGTGGTCACATTAGATCATTTACTTCAGAAAGGTGTTAAATCTTTATTGAAATATTGCAGGTAATTAAGAATTTCCAACATCAGCTGGCAAGCTGCTGCAGACGCCATAACCCTGATGGCTGACGTGTCACCCATCTTTCCTGTTTCCGTTTAGCTGACTACAGCTTCCAGAGAGAAGATCTCAGAATGCCTCTTCCTACTAATTAAACAACTGTTTAATATAGTGCTCCTTCCTTAGAGTATCCAAGGGGCATTTCTGAGCCTTGTTTTCACACCAGCTCTGGAAGGTCACTAAAACAGCACTCTCAAGGATGTGCTGTCTAGAAGCAGCTGAAGCTTCTCCTTGCACATTCATAAAGGCAAACCCGTGGTTGCTTTTGCCTGGCTGGCCGAAGAAATGTATCCTGGCACACCCCCACTGCGTTACTGATAGGGCACAACCACCCTAATCTGCATCCAAGCACTGGATGGCATCCAAGCCCGACGTCCTTGTCCAAGCAAACCCTTCCACCACCACACCCAGCTGATATGCTGTCACCTCTGATCCCAAAGAGCCTGTCAAGGGAGAAGTCTGAGTGACTCTCCAGCCTGCACAGGCATGTCTGGTAAGATCCATGGTTCAGAAGAAGACAATCTGCCTATACAATCCAGATTCTCTTTTTCCTTACTTCTCTAGTACTATGTTTTATCAAGGAAAAAACCTGTAAAAAAATAGAAGATTATTTTACAGAAAATATATTTAGATACTTCTCTCTCAATTCACTCTGTCAGGCCCTCTCCCAAATCTGGTTGCTCCTGAAAGCTGGCAAAACCATCATGCAGCTGTTTGCTCAACAGCTCAGTGCCCTGGTATTTGCAATGCACAGATTCTTTACTCTGCACTTATTAAAAGGAAGGTTGAGTGAAGAATGGCTCTACCAGGAAAATGTTGGTCCCAAATTTCTTCTCCTCTGGAAAGGTGTGGTGGGCAGACAAATAGGACAACCATGTGACAACCCTGCCTGTTGTCAGCTGAGGACAGGACAGCCAGAACACTGAACACGTATCCAGGGGAACAGTGTCACATCAATATGTGAAGTCATATCAGATGTCTTCCTTTTCAGCGTGATTTGATCAACTCATCCAGTACTGCCACGTCAGCATTTCCTCCTCAGCAAGGAGCAGACACAACAAACTGTCCCAAAGAACTGGGGCTGTGTAGGCTTTACCACCATTCTGCCTTGATTGCCTTTCCTAGCCGTGAATCATGCAAGTGCCTGTGCCAGGCACTAGAGCTTCTCCATTGCTATGGGAACACAGTACTCTGCAGCACTGAAATATTCAGCCCACCTCCATAAAATACCACAATTCACAGACACCAGCCAAGTACCTGAGCAAAGAAAGGTTTTCAAAAGCCAATGTGCTGTTAGCATTTAATGAGGAGAACGGAAGGTTATTCTCTCTGAACAATTTGAGACTGCTCCAAGAAATGGAATTGCTGCAGACCTGCTGCTCTCAACAACTCTTCTTCCCCCTCACCTGAAATGTCCATAAAAAGGCAAAGTCCTGGCAGTAAAAAAAACCCAAAAAACAAAAAAAACCCACCTACCCTCAGAATAACACAAACATTGGCCATCCAAATGTGACTGAATATTTGTGGTCAGTATCCAGCTATCTGGCACCCAACAATTAGGGTTGTCTCTGCCCTGAAATTTCCCTCCCACAGACCTCCAGGATAGGTACACAGACAGCATCCAAACATCTGGCCTGTACCTCCCTCATGGGTTGAGGTTAGATGGCATTTCTTTTCAAAGAGTTGCATATTTCCTCTTTTCTTTTACCCACAAACTCAAATATAAAAAGAAAAATAAGAGTTTATTTCCCATCACTGGCTGGCACAACTTTTATGTAATCTGGAACAATAAACAAGGACACTTGCATGGGATTTGGCT
Source organism: Pomatostomus ruficeps (assembly GCA_013400735.1). Lineage (NCBI taxonomy): Eukaryota > Metazoa > Chordata > Aves > Passeriformes > Timaliidae > Pomatostomus > Pomatostomus ruficeps. Next base: position 102,713 of record VYZT01016870.1, read on the forward strand.
TTTTGTTAGGCAAGGATATTACTGGGATTCAATGGGTTTACTTCTGGTTTACTGGGCTATCCCACTTTAATAAGCCAGTTCTTACACAAACATATTTTGCCTGTCAAGTGGTAAGATGAGGCATAAAAACTAAGTTGCAACAGAATTGAGTTCAGCAGGAAGGGAATTAATTATTTCTCTTTGAACAAAACAAAATAAAAGACAAAAAGTCTTCCACACATATTTTCAGGATCATCCTGAATCTATCAAATTACCAATCAGTCAGAAAACACTGGCAGGAAGGGAAAAGATCAACTGCATGACAATTAAATGCAGTGTAAAGCTGCTCTCACTGGAACTTTTGTGCCTGTTTTTCCTGTGTTCCCAGTGGCAATAGGAGCTGTAGGGATTGAAGGAGTACAAGAGGACTTGCCGTAACTGCAGCCTTTGCTGAGCAACATCAGTCACACTCTCTGAAGATCGACCTTCCAGATCCAGGGTCCAGCAGTGTAGGAACGGGAGGACTAGTCCAAGATGAGTGGCCAAATCCCAAGATTTGTCTTTCCCTTAGACTAGCCATGGTTTCCAGAGTCTCCCACTTTCCTGTACAGGCTGATTGCAACAATTGTGTGAACACCATTCCAGCCATGCAGTGCCACACCTGGTGCATTTGTGACTTAGTCAGTCTCAGGACTCTCCATCTTCTCCTTTTGCCTATCAGTGAAGGTATTCACACGATGCTTGCAAGTCACAGGAAACTAAGTTACCCCAAGACATCTGATCCACTCCACTGGACAATGGTCATCATTTGAAAGGATCTGTCTGGACCTGAGAAGAAGCTCCCAATAATCTCACAAATGATGACCAAGTTTAAAGTTTTCTAGAAAACTCATAGGAAATTTCCAGCTGCTAACCCAATGTAACTTGACCTGAAATTCTGAGACATTCTGTATTAGACAGTAACATGGAGTTCAATCTCTTTTAGTGATGGTATAATAGATTATTTCCTCCTGTATCTACAGGAAAACAACCCTTAATGTCCCCTCAGTCTTCATTATTCTAGAGAAATAAACAACCACATCTTGAGTATTTTTTTTCGATGAATACCCATACATATATTTTCTATTTTTTTGATCATCCCAGTAGCCCTTTCAGGCACCTTTTTTGAATAGAGACATCCAGGCTTCTGTACATATTTCATTAATAGCATTTTACATTGAGCTTGAAAGTACTGTGTGTTTGTAGTTGTCACTCAGCCACTAAAGCATAGTAATTCTTTCATCTGTGGTAATGCTGTCGTGTTTCAGCTCTTGAGATTGCCTAATGCACCACTGGAGGACAGTCAGCTCTGGATATGGTGAGCACAGTACACGAATGTTGGATAGGGTAGGATACAACAGGACAGGGCAGGAGGAAACACAAGTTACCAGCCATGCCATTAGGTCACAATAACATCAAAGACTAAAAGTTCAAATAGCAAAAAGAAAATATAATACAGGTCACAATAACAGAGGTCTTTATAATGAAAAAGTAGGTAGCTTCAGTTTATGCCATGCATGAGTACATAAAATGATAGTGATTTATGCTTTTTAAACAAAAGAAATAAGTATTTTGATTAGGCTTGTGGGGGAGGGAGTACAGGGCTTTGTATTTAAAGCTTCATTTTAACCAAGGAAAATTACTGACTTCTGCATGAGGCAGCATTCAGCTTCATTCCCTTCCTTGAGCAGGGCACCCAGCTTGCCTCGGGAATCCAAAGCCAGCAGGATGCCTTTCTGACATCTCCCTCCTGAGTAGCCGTGGGTGTATCTACTGACATTAACCAGCGTGAGATCTTCTCAAGGAAGAAAAGCCCTATATGAAAAGGTTTCACTGCAAAAGGAGGAAAAGTGTTTAAAGGGAAAACTACACAGCATGCTGCTCCAGAAGCCTAGTTGAACTTTCATTTTAGATCTGAGCATTCTGCAAGAGCAGAGTGCTCATCTACTTCCTACAGTAAATTATTCTTCCTCAGCTATATTTCTGTGCATTTTAGATTTTTATATAAACTTCTATAGAAAAAGAAATCACAGCAATTATAATCCTAGCAATTAGGTAGACCCTTTTTGCTAGATGCCAGAAGCTGAATTGTTACCGGGGGAAAAAGCACTGTGCCCTGAGAGAAATGGGGCAATGAATTCTGATCATGCAAAGATGATGAACTGCTCTCCAGGTAATCAAAACCTGAAAACATTTTCAGGCAGAATCTATGGAAAAGAAAAGCAGAACGAAAAAGCAGCAAACCCCAAGGGTCTTAAAGCCAGCTAAGAAGTTTAGCCTGCAAATTAAGCCAGGGAAAAATCTTTAGCAGAGAATTAATGCTGTGCCAACATTGAAAAAGTACAAGCACTGAGTTGGGACAACTATAAACTATAGACTCTGACATCAACCGCAGGGAGACGAACGTAAAAGTTAATACAAAATGCAATTGATAAAGATGAACATGGTCAATACCTCAGTGCATACTTCAATCACTGAAAAATCTTGTCAAACAAACCTGACTTGATTCCTTAATGAGCCAGAAAAATGTGGCTGCTTAAATCTGGTTGTATTAGCACAGTGCACTTACCTATTAATAATTTTTTAATTAATATGGTGCAACACCCATATTAAAAATTAGCATGATAGTTTATCAATGAAGTGTGCATTAAATTAACTCAGACCTGGCTAACTGAGATCTCAAACTGCACATGAGGGATGCGTGTTTGCAGAGTTTTCTTCAGGAATTATTGTTATTATTATTCTTGAAGCCATTTTCATCAGTGTTCAGGAGGTAAAAGCAACTTCGCTACTACTGTAATGTCTGATTAATAGGAGGCCTGGTAAAGCAGCAACGAGTGATGAAGGCAGGACAGTCTAGTACAGCAGCAATCTGGGTTGCTTGGGAATCCATTCTACAACCATATTTTTACATAGTAAGGTGACAAATGATACAAGGAACAGAGGGCACAGGAAAGTGGGACTTGTCTCTGGAAGGCAGCAAGTCTGAAGGAATTTAGGTTAATGAGCTACAGCAGCTGAACCCAAGTTCTTTATTCAGTGATGTTACAAAAGGGATCTGCAAACAAAGGACTGCTAAAGGAGAAGAACTGGAAAACTACTGTAGTTCATAATCAGTATTGCTACAGGGAGATTGAAATTTGGAAAGTGATGCAGAAACTGCCATAAAAAAGTCAAAGTATAGAAAACAAAATCCAAAATGAGATTTTTAAAAGCTTAGTTTACATAGTTTACCAGCACTAAAGCATCTGACTGCATCACAGGGTCTAACTACAGCCAGTTTTAGAAAAAAATTTCAGATGACAAAGACTATATAAAGAGCATGACTAACCATAGGTTTGATTCTAGGAAGACCTCTGTCGGTTCTCCAGTTGTCACTGTCTTTGTCTCAAATGGGATTTTGTTCCAGAGAAAGAAAGAAAAGAAAGAAAGAAGGAAAGAAAGAAGGAAAGAAAGAAGGAAAGAAAGAAAGAAAGAAAGAAAGAAAGAAAGAAAGAAAGAAAGAAAGAAAGAAAGAAAGAAAGAAAGAAAGAAAGAAAGAAAGAAAGAAAGAAAGAAAGAAAGAAAGAAAGAAAGAAAGAAAGAAAGAAAGAAAGAAAGAAAGAAAGAAAGAAAGAAAGAAAGAAAGAAAGAAAGAAAGAAAGAAAGAAAGAAAGAAAGAAAGAAAGAAAGAAAGAAAGAAAGAAAGAAAGAAAGAAAGAAAGAAAGAAAGAAAGAAAGAAAGAAAGAAAGAAAGAAAGAAAGAAAGAAAGAAAGAAAGAAAGAAAGAAAGAAAGAAAGAAAGAAAGAAAGAAAGAAAGAAAGAAAGAAAGAAAGAAAGAAAGAAAGAAAGAAAGAAAGAAAGAAAGAAAGAAAGAAAGAAAGAAAGAAAGAAAGAAAGAAAGAAAGAAAGAAAGAAAGAAAGAAAGAAAGAAAGAAAGAAAGAAAGAAAGAAAGAAAGAAAGAAAGAAAGAAAGAAAGAAAGAAAGAAAGAAAGAAAGAAAGAAAGAAAGAAAGAAAGAAAGAAAGAAAGAAAGAAAGAAAGAAAGAAAGAAAGAAAGAAAGAAAGAAAGAAAGAAAGAAAGAAAGAAAGAAAGAAAGAAAGAAAGAAAGAAAGAAAGAAAGAAAGAAAGAAAGAAAGAAAGAAAGAAAGAAAGAAAGAAAGAAAGAAAGAAAGAAAGAAAGAAAGAAAGAAAGAAAGAAAGAAAGAAAGAAAGAAAGAAAGAAAGAAAGAAAGAAAGAAAGAAAGAAAGAAAGAAAGAAAGAAAGAAAGAAAGAAAGAAAGAAAGAAAGAGGAAATGCCAAATTAACTCAATTGCTAAGCCTCAGATGGCTGAGTAAAATATTTTCTTTTTAAAAGTTGTGCACTCAGCATGACAGTCAGCCCTGACCCACAGTTCCCTACTTAACCCAGCACATGGCAGCAAAGCTCAGTGGTGTGATCTGCTCTTTGTCCCACGGCAGATGCCCTGATGTCTTACTGGGAACTTGGTGCCCTTCTGCAATTCAGGCCTGCGCCCCATACCTGGGCAGCACCTGACTGCCTTTCAGCTGGTGAAGGCCCAATGAATTTGAACCATTCAAATGTGAGAGACACAAAGAGGGAAAGGAGTAAAGATTTTTCAGATACAGACAAACACATGGAAAGGCTAAAAAAAGAGGAAAGGAAAATGCTTCTAAATTAAGAATATTTTCCATGGTCTTTTGATAGGTAGAATTAATACCTCCACAAATGGGACAAGCAGGTCATCAAGGAGTTAGGACATGCTATTCTCTGAACACCCTGTCAGGTGCCTTAACTACCTGTCACAACTAAAATGGGTTATAAGACCTAGAAATAAATCCATATTTGTGGATACCAGACCACGGTGTCTCAGACAGACCATGGAGTCAGTTCATGGATCTGTTTCAAATTATGTTCAATTAATTTCATGTTTAGCTTAATAGCATTTTTATGCAGTTATTGCATAATAATAACAGAGGACAGCCCATCTGCATGCTCAGTGTTCATATATAAAGTGTCGGGTGTCAGTAAGCCTGTGCCCCAAGGCCAGCGGAGGCGTTCTCTGAGTCCTGACCCAGGCAGGGCAGCACGTCCCCTGTGCCTGCTGCCCCCCTTCACACCTCCAGCTCCACAGTCCAGCACAACCACAGACAGCAGGGCAGTAAAAACCAGACCTCTGGGCTGCTCTCCTGAGCTTCTCACGACTGGCCCAAAGTGACACTCTGTATATATGCACAGCTGAAAAATCTGCACACATTTAAGCTGCTAAGTACTAGGTATGTTGTTACACAAAATATTCACTGACCTCTTGCTGAATGTATTTTAATTGAAGTAATTATTCACTCAGCTCCAGCTGCTAGAACTCCAACCTGATGTGTCTCAAAGTAAATAGCTTTTCAGATTGGCTGCTCAGAAGGCTGGAAAGTATCTGCAAGCTGATATGCAGCTGGGAAGGGAGTCTTCCCAGGCCTGTCTGTTTTGAACGACTTCTCTCAACAATTTATCAATACATTTTTAATGCTCTTATCAATGAGTTCCTATCAGGTTAACAGCCTGAAGTAAGGATGAAAAGCACTGCCAGGGAGAGGCTTATGCTTTGTTGATTTCCAGTTGACTCTAAACCCTTTAACATTTTCTTGTTTTCATGGAAGTGTAAACTGAGTTTGAACTTTCAAGGTAGAAAGTGTGCTTCTGGAGTTTCCTGGTGAGGATTTTTTTCTCATTAATTAATCATTATGTTAAAGGCTTGGGTTTTTCAAAGCAACTGACAAAGCTCCCACTGATTTGACTCGGAATTATTTCATCCTAACCTTAACACTGTTTATGCTTCCCTAGAAATAAGAGGATCTCAACAAAGAGAATTTTTTGGCCCCTCAAATCTCTGAAAGAGCCTTATGCTATTATCAAGCTTCTTAAAGGGTGAAATAATTTGTAGGTATCCAAGTTCAGTAACACTGCCCTGCTCCTGTGGCTGAATAAGAGTTTCCAGAAACATCCCCATTAATGAGAACATCACAGTGTAGTGAAAAGTGGGTCTGGATGACACAAGGGAAAAAAGCCATTTCTCTAGGTAAAGCACAGTGTTACCACCCTGAGTAGAACAGAGGGCAAAACATTTTAATCCTTTTAAAGATTATCCAAGATGCTAAAAAAAAATTACCCAAACAGCTAAAGCAAGTCAAGGTCAGAGTTAGGAAAAACCCCCTAACCATCTGACAGATTTACTGCTTCCCAGCCTCATGCTCTAATGAAGCACAATCAACACTGGCATGAACAATGCCCATTTCTTATGGGTTTCTGTCTTGTGGAGGAGTTCCCTGCAGTGTAAGACACATTTTGATCCAAAGCCTCCTCTACAGCTCGGCTTTCAGAACCACCCTTTACAACAGGACTTCTCTACAGTCTAATCATGATATAACTCAATTCAAACTCAGTCTTTTCCCACTGGGCTCAAAAATTACCCAGAGAACTGTCAGCATACCTCAATCACCACAATGGTGGTAGTCTTTCAGAAACTGGGCTAAGGAACAAACTGAATTTGTTCAGTTGCTTATCAAAATGTTTTGCAAAGCCTTTTCTACATCTTCTGCTCTGTACAGATAACACAGTTCGCACATCCCACCCATCCCAGGTATTTCTAAACATGCCAGAGGTTTAGCTGAGCTGATTGTGTTTTGTGATTAGCTAACTAGGACTATATAAATAACTGAAAACTGAAACTTCAAGAAGATCTCTGTCTAGCAATTGATACCAGATCCATCACTAGGGAGGATGGTTCCTGACAGTGTTTGGTAGTCTAGAAACAAGAGAAGAATTAAAAGATCTGTTTAGTTATTCAGTCAGAATTCCTAGCGTTGTTTACAACACAAATGAACTTATTTATACACTAATTACATTCAATCTTAAAAATTTAAACCCATGACATTGCAGGAGAGAGTTATAATGCAAATGACCAAGGCAGAAAGACTGTTTAGAGAAGGCAGAAAATTAATTACAAAGCCTTACGCAGTTAATAATGGCTTTGCACATAATACTATCGTGTTTCTTTTTCATAAGTTAAAGCTAGAAACTGATTGTCATTATCAGAGAGGCCTCAGCTCTGTTGATTTTGTTAGACCTCTGGCAATAGCACTTTTACAGGTTAATGAAGGGAGAAAATTACTCAGTTTCACATTATAAATAAAAATCTGACACTTTTCAATGCACAGTGAATTTTTCTGGAAGAGCCTTTGTCATGAAGAAGTCTCCCCTACTAAGAGAACACCCTAAAACTACTCTGCGTGCATAGAGTACATGTTGAGTCCCCCCTGGTTAAGCAACTGCTTTTTGTTAGTCTCCAGAAAGATCTATTAAGACAGTGACTCCCACATTGTCCCTGTAGGCACCAGGAGTATTTCTAAAGATTATTTCCCCTTTGGAGTCAGACATGTAATGGTTCAAGTAAGAAAGGAGAGATCTGAAGTAAGCTATAAGAGGGACAGAACATAAAAGTTTCTTTAAATAAACGTAACTACAACCACTTAGATGCTGCAGACTGCAGGAGATGGCGCAAAAGCAAGGAGAGAGATAGGAGAGAATTTATGTATCAACCTTGTAAACAACAGCCACAAAGTCACCATAAAAATGAACCACTTTCAGCTTTGTAATCTCCCCAGCCAAACCTTCTCTGTTCAGAAGAGAGGGCCTCTCGCTGGAAGGTGCAAGGCTGCAAATCCCCTCAGAGGACTCTGAGCTAAACGCAAAGAACTGCCCAAGGCAGACACCCAGTGCTGGCCACGGCCACCCTGTCCTGGAGCTGAGCCATGGCCTCCCCACCAGTCCCCATCTCAAGGACACCCAACCCTGAGCATCTCCAGAGGCTTTCCCACCAGCCCACTGCCAGTTACCCACCTACCACCTTGGCTTTTACTCCATGTGCTTGAGAAACTGCAGAGTTTACAAGTCCTACCTCTCCTGCCTCAGTCTGCCTCCCTGCCTCATGCTCTGCAGCTGCTATCAAAGAAAAGTCCAACAGTTCCCTGTTCCCAGACACTGGCACAGAGATGTTCCCCATTTACACTGACCTCTCCAAAAACCTTAATTTTTTTCCAAAATCAGAACATACATTTCACCTAAGCATACTTTATAGGGCTGCTCTTTTCCCTCAGGTTAGGCTGGGTGACCTACCAGTGTCCTGACCAGGTGCTTATTTTATTTTTGTATTTTCTAAGTTGTGAAATACCTAAGGAAAGGACTATTGTAATATTTGCATCTCATACAATGTTGAGAATGTTATGAGTGCTTACCAAATACACAACACATCACACACGAGAGAACACAAACAGAAGAACCAAGATGGAAATGTTGCTTCTAGCAAGCAAGATGCAGTAGAACAGAGCATTGCACTTCTCATGCTCTATCCACTGTGTGTCTCCAAGCTTACTTTGGCAGAGAATTACTACTTTTTAGGGGTTCTTTGCTGGCACTAGCAGGTTTTAAATGAATATAAAATGAGGGAAAAATATTCCACATTGAAATAGTATGTGGCACTGTACTCATATGTCAAATTGTAAGAGACATCTTGTCAACAATACTGGATATAGATCTAAAGGTATCTCATCTAAGAGACAGTAGAATATTTTCACAGGGCAAGAATTAAAACATATATAAATCTATTTTAAACATTCAGTTCACCCCTTTGATTGCAAGAATCCAGATTTCCCAAAACAAAGAAATTCTGCAAGATCTGTTTTGTGTACATCACTGGAAGCAACACATCTGTTAATGCCAAGAAGTCAAGTTAAGCACATTCAGAACAGATTTGCTGCACAATGTTAGTGGCACTGAACCTGAATGCAGTCATTAGAGAAAGAATTTATTCTTGTGGTAACCCCAAGCAAGAGTCAACATCCAGCCAATTTAATATCAACAGCAGTAATTTCAACAATATGATATTTAACCACAATCCTAAAATGGCTCAGCCTGGAAGAAACACCATATCAGCATTTGAAAGAATGTATCCCCAGCAACATCTGAAGAGGGAGGAAAGATCCAAGGCCACAGTGGCTTTTTCGTGGAGTTGAGTACACAGCTCTTGCTTGAACTTTTTCTTAATTGAGGTTGCAAAAGAGTAAGCTGAGGAATGAACCCAAATAGTGTTTCTGTTGGCAGCAGAGTCTTCAGAGGACAGTAACAAAGGACAAGTTCTTCGCTCAGGGAGCGTCTAGATACAGGGCTCCACCCCAGCCTGTGCACATGCCAAGGGACGCTCAGGTACCCACCAACCTTTTACAGCTTTGACAGTGGTGAACCTCTAAATGCGGCATCAAAGGAGACCACAAGGCCCACCAATAAACCCTTTCTTCCTCCTGCAATTCTTTCACTTGCGTCCCTCCTCTCTTCTCCAGCAAATTCTCCCTCCCCAGAGACAAATCCCCTTCCACCTCTGCTCCCCTGAAAATGTCCTCCAGTAGACAATATTTTCTCCTTGCTCTCATGACCCCTAAGCAACCCTGACTCAGTGAAGCCCAGACTCCAGTCCCTGAGCCAGATGCAGTTTTTCATGACAAATCATTTGGCCTTGAAACTTTCCTGTGGCTTTTGGGAGGGAAGATGTCAGTTCAAAAAAGTTCAAATTGTTCAAATTCTGACCCAAACTGACAATGCTTCTATGAGACTGTCCTTAGGAATCCTATCCTTTTGTCACCGTATTTATTGTGTGTCTTACCAGGCTACATGATTAGACCTTTCTGCAACACATTAGGTGAAATTCTATTTGCACTAAGATCACATTGGTTTTACAATGAATTTCAGTGGAGAGCATTGCAATCATTAAGGAAAAGAAGGAGACATAAAAGCTGATAGAAACGTCCATTTCTCAATATCCACTGCAAACAAAGCGTGCTATGAAACTGTTCCACCCAACAGACTGAGAATAATGGGACAAATGTAACATCCTGAAATAAAACAGCATCACTGCTTTTGTAATGTTGGATATGCACTTCTATCTCAATAAGCAGAGAGCAAAGAAGTAAAAAGACACAAAAAAAGCAAAACAATATTCAAAATCATCTTTTAAAAAGTACAGAAGTTTGCACTTCTAAGGATTATTGGTCTGATCTTTACTGGTCTCCATGCTCTTACAAGCCCCTTTGTTCTCCTCAATATAACACTGAAGAAACACTGTTTCATAGCTGGAATTTCCTTGTAGCATTCTTTGCCTCCTGAAGTTTATTGTGCTTTGGAAAAGGATAATCTCAAGATGTCACAGACAACAGAAATGTAAGGATTCCTGCTGATAGCTCCTTGACTAATTGCCATGAATGCATCCGCCATACCAGCGGGGTTTTCTCTTGGTGTCAGCATCTATTTCTCCTCCAAGCCTCAGTAAAATAAGAAAGTTTTGCTGCTGAAGTAGACACTCCTATCAGTTTTTCAGTACTACCTGTGGATAACTTGAAAGGCTTAAAGTATTTCGATAAATTAAACAGGATAAGTAGGCACAAGTTCTCGTGAAGGATCGGATAACTTTAGGGCATTAGGAGAGAAAATAAGACTTAATCAATGTTTCTGTAGAGGGTCTCTTGTTCCCTTATCACTTGTAAGAAAACAAATGTACTGGTCCTTATAAATAGTAGATCTTACAGGCTCCAGGAGCTGGTTGTGACTAAGCATTCCCATCTGTCAGCACAGCTGCCTTGACTTAGCATTATCTAACCTCTGATGACACAAATTAAATACACCCACTTCTCATTCAAACAGCGAAAGGAGCTCTTATCAGACAACTCGCTCTAAGCAAACTGATTTAGGGAAATGCATCACCAGGAACAAAGAAGTTACCCACTTGCTGGATGTTTTCAGTACCTTCAGTGTCACTGTGTTCTATCAACTACCCTTAACCAGCCTCCAACAGTTCTGTCTGATGCAAAAGGGTTCCTGTGCTGTAACCAAAACAGCTTCTAGTTCTCTACTCTAAGTCATTCTCTTAAAATTTCCAATTTTTTCTTATGCACATACACATACATTGTTGAAGTTTACCACAGCTGATTCTGAGCCAAGAACACAATCTTCATTTTTATCACAGATTACAGTTGAAAGGCACTAAACAAGCACGCTCCTCTGATAGATTTCTTGAGAAAAAAAGAAAAACCAAAACACCCCAACCCCCAAAATTCATAACCAAGTGTTAATTTGAAACATCACAAAGACATATTTCAACTTTCAACAGTTCTTGTCTTCATTTCTTAGTGACTGTCATCAGAAGAGGACACTGAGGAATGAAAAACCCACTGCAGACACCTCATGGGCTTTGCAGTCATGAGCATGCTGGGAATACCAGGCACTCATCCTGGGAGGTGCTGCTCCTCTGAACAGCTCAAGCAGAACTCTACGTGTGCTACAAGCTGTCTGGTGAAAAGGATGTCTCCAAAACCCAAGCTGATGTGGGCTAAGATTACCTTATGCTGACACAGACACGCTTTTTTAAATTATTATTTTTGCAGCAGGTGGAAAAAGCCAAGAAGTGGATCTAAAATGCATGTCTGTATAAAATCCACTGTACCCAAATGTCCTGTAAAGTCAGCTTTTCCATGTTCAAGTTCTGGAAAGAATATTGATAGATATATTGGCCAATTTGGATGGAATTCTGAGATCACTTTTGATAGAGCTCTGTGAGGTCTCTGTGTGATATATGCATAAAAAAGACTGGAAAGGAGCCCTGATGGTAAAGCTTTGCAGCTCTTCCATTCACCTATAAGAGGAATGGAAAGAATGACGACAGTTGCAAAATTTGTCTCAGAAGTCCGATCAAGATTGAGTTATGGGCCCCAGAAGACGCACGTTTCTTTACTGAATATTTTAAACTCTTATCTTTGCAGGAAGCAAAACCAGACCATTTCTAAAACAGAACTTCTGGTGATCTTGTTGGGAGGCCTGACTTCTCCACTGGCAGGCTCAAAACACCTTGGCTTCATGCTTTGGATAGAGACCGAAGGTGTCAGTGAGCCAAACTGAAATCCTTTCCTACCTTGCCAGGTAAATGTTCATAAATGAGCCCTTTCTGCTGCTGCTGAGGATGCCTTGAATATTTATATGAGCCCCTTCCTCCAAAACAGCAACTCAACATGTGTTTGGTGAGATGGAGGGTGCAATAAATGCATAGAAGGAAATGACAAAAAATAAACCAGCATCAGGTGCAATGGATTAATTCTTGTGCAGTTAACTTCTTGGTCACGTTGCCACTGACCTCTGCATCAGCACCAACTTTACCCTAATGAGTTCTTCATTAGCATGGAAGATAACAAGATGGACACAGGAATATCACACGAAGAGACAGGTTTTAGCTGGACACCACACTGTATGTTGGTGCACAGGTGTCCCTGCTCCTCATCCCAGAGCAGATGTGTGTGTCATGGACACTAAGAAGAGGTTAATCTGCTGTTTGACAGTGATACACAAAAAGGATGTGAAATAATATAATCAGACAAGGTTTATTTGATAAATACAAAATCATCAACCAGCTCCAAACACAGGAGCTGGCATGTTGAACTACCCACACGCGGGCTGGTGTGGATCCCAGCCAACCTTGGCAAGATCTGGCTACTGAGGTTGTGTGAACCTGTGAAGTGTTTCACAGGTTTCAGAGGGGACTAAAATTCTTTCTGAGGAGCCAGCTGGCTGGTGATGCAGTCAGCACAGACACCGTGTTTCACATGATAGTACCAACTTTTCTTTGTCTTACTATATACACAGCCGAGCAAGGAGGAACTGGTCCAGAGAGATCCCTGACTTTACATTCTGAAGTAACTGAAGCACTTGAACACCAGGAGTGATGAACCAAGACAAAACTCAGAGCATCCCTTTGCTTTACAGCATTGGAAAGAGGTAAAAGGATGACACCAACAGTAGCAGTCCCTAGATGCAAACACATATATCTAAACTATTCATTCTCCTAAAGTCCCAGCTCACTCAGCATTCAGAGCTACAAGTCTTCTTATGATGGGGCCAACCACAACCACAGCTCTCCTCCTTTCAGAGAGTCAGAAAAGGTTGCAAGGGTATGATCTGGTAACAGTCCAGTGCTCCCTTCTGCACAGACCGTCCTTGCACATGTGAATGTATTCTGTCATGTCAGTGTCGCCTCTTTGGGTCAAGATGAAAACACAGAGGTTTGGCATTTCCACATCTTATTTCCCTTTTACTCTTACGAGCAACAGCTTTGACACTTAACCCATTTTGGTTTTCCAACCTCAACAGTGCCTTATTTGTGTTCCTTCTGCTCACCAACACTTGTTCCCAGCTCTGTCGTTCAATGCTGTAAGTTTGGTCTGAAAACTGCACAGCGAACTTCTCCCAAGTTTTATTTTCCCACAAGCAAACTAACTTCAAAATTTTATTTATAACTTTAGGCCACTAAAGACTGTAAAGGAGAGATACAGAGTTTGGATGGAGTAGAAATAACAAAAAGAATGTCATTCCTCATTTCTCTAAACAAACTACATGAAGCAAATGAGTGCGTTCTTTCTCTTTTGAAACCCTTAACCATCAAAAACAATGATCTCATGCTTCTGAAAACAAAGAGTAGTTTTGAGAAATTTATTTTAAAAGGATGAAGACAGATAGGCTGCAAACAGATTTAAAGGGAAAAGCAATACAGGTGGAAGGTACTGGATGGCAGAACTTTGAATGACTTTAGTGGGAGCTATAAACATCCTACATGGCTCAGAGCCTGGCCCTCACTGAATGCTGGTGTGGGGACCCTGCAGTGTTTCCATGTGGTGTTTGGCTCTCACCAGCATTATCCTGTACCCCTTCAACACTACATACATCAAAATAAAAAATAAGTTAGTTTGAGTGAATATGAAGATAAACTTCTCCTACTCCAAATAAACAAAATTAGTTGAGTAAGATAAAACTGATAAGGGTTTATAGCATTATGAATTGGGGTTTTTTTCTAAATCCAAAAGCAAACTGAAAATTACTTTGTCTTATCTTCCCTTCCTGTTTTGTTTGTTGGATTTTTTTTATGTCGTTTTATTCTGCTTTGGTTTCTTTTGCTTTTGTTATTGCTTTATAGAGAACTTTTTTTCCATTCATCCCTAAATTAAACCATAACTGCTGCTTGGAAAAGCTGTAGTTTTCCCCTCCTGTAGGTTTTCAGCCTCTCTGCTTCTGGGTTTGGGGACAGGGGAGAAGCTGAGGGGACAAATGGAACAGCTGAATTCAAGTGAAGGAAATCATTGCAGAAAGCCTACAAATCTCTCTGCAATCTGCTATATTATAACGTATCGTGGCATCATTTTAGCCAAGTCCAGAGCAGAGAGGTCCACTGCACTGGGGTAGCAGTTTGGGGGAGATGCTGTGCCACCCAAAGCTTTTCAAGACCATCTAAACAGAGAGAAGTCTGGATGGCTCCCAGCACCCAAAGCAGCTTCCCCAAGCATCACCTGCTTCCCACACCCTGGGGATGGCAACAAGCAGGCAAAGCCTTGATCTGCACCATGTATATGATAAATAAGGATTCATGTTTTCTTTGAGATCTTTTCTTTTGTTGCTGCCCCCCTAAGCACTGTGGCTCTGAGTAACAGGGAAGCATCTTCTGGCATAAGTCCTGTTTGGCTGGAGGTGAGCGCTCTCCAGGGCCAGAAGGGATAACCCACCACTAGTGGAGACACTGCTCAAAGGGATCCCATCAAAAACTTCAGTCTCAGGCTTACAAAGGACTAAGATGGACTTAACACCCTTAAAGCAAATAACCAGGGAGGATATATCATGATGACCATTATGCAGGGGCTTTAGCATCCACAGGTACTTAAGGAATTTCTCTCTTCACCCTTAATACTGAAACTGCACCACAAACAGGCAGTTAACCTCGAACTATCTCTGGGTCAAGTCCTACCTGGCTCTCTCTCTCACACACACACACACATATACACACACAACTTCTTCTGCTCCCTGAGAGTTCAGGGCCAGGCAGTTTATGGAATCAGACCCATACTATCTAAAATTCTTGCAAGTGGCCTCTACTGGTGTCCCCCCAAGCCACCATTGACAACTCTGCTCTCGGCAAGGAAAGTGGCTCCTTCCCGCACGCAAGGCAAGACGACTCCAGTTCAAACGTTCAAGCTCTGCTGGGCTGGCTCAGGCAATGTTTATAGTTCAGTGGTACGGATGAAAACTTACACAATGCTTTGTGCTGTCAAAGCAAAATGTGATCGTTCCAGACTGTGCACTGACATTATTAAAAATATCAATTAAGGCCAAAAATGCACTTTTACACTGAGCTGCTTGGATTAGATTGTAACCAGCTCAAGGATAAGAAACACTGCTTGTTTATCTTAATCACATTTAAAAATCCAGACCTTCATATTATCTCCCCCCACAACAGCCATTTCAAGTGATAGTAGGAATTCTTCAGTGGCTTCAAATGGATTTTCTCTGCCAACACATTCCCTCTTCACTTTTAAAGTTTTGTCTCTCCTATTTTTATAACTTTTAGGAGAATACTACCAACTGGTGATTCCCCAAAAACAAAGACACAAAGCGGAAAGAATAAAAAAGTCAACATACATCAAGAAACACGCAGGACAATTTGCAATACGGTGCCAAATACATGCTCATTTGTCTTCATTGGAGGTCAGTGAGGCAAATCGCTGGGAACCATTTGTAATTACAGATTGGTAAGATACAATTGTGGCAGTTGTGTGGCCTTTTAATGATGCCTTTTGCTCTAATTTAGCTTTGGAGATCTTACAAGGAATGGAAAACACCCAGAGATCTACAGGTTCCCAGAGTGTCTATGTAAATATGTTCAAATAAGCCAGACTAATTTGTTTCCAAACTCCAAAATTTTATCTCTATAAAATCTGTGAAATATTACTGCATATGATCAGTGCATTGTGTTGGATGAATATCAGTGAGTCCCATTTGTGTCACATCTGGAAGTACATATATTACACATAAGAGAATATGATATAAAACTTCAGTTCTCCATTACTATTCATACCAGACTTAACATACTGTAAAACAGAGATTGGATTGCTCCTGATTTTACCACAAACCTCCTGAAGCTTTCCTTGAAACTTAGTTATCAATGTAAACTTTAAAAGGACAGATCCTCGAAGCCTAAAGTCCAGGATACATGTACAAAAAGCTAGCAGAGATAGACTTCTTGCAAATCTCATTTTGAAGGCATTGGTGAACCCAACCCACAGTTTTTGAAAGCCTGAAGTTCACAACACTGCTTATGGCTTCCAACTGACTGAGTTGATCAAATCATCCCTATCATATGCCAGAAAGGAAGGTGAAAACTTGAACCCCTAAACAACGTTGTGCCTGGTGATATCTTTTTGCTGATAGGAAGATGAGAAACAGATGTTCAGTTTAGGTACATTCACAACTGGAAGTACAGAGCACTTAAGATAATTTTGAAGTTTTCCATTATTGGACATCTTATTCTGTTACTATTACTGCTTTTACCAGGACACTATTGAAGCTGATCAAGTTTATGCTTAACCAAACTTACTGCCAGAAGCCCACTTGCAACACTTCTCTGGGAATAAACTTCCTGATGTGTTGTTTCCTCTTACATATTGCTGACCAAAGGAACCACTGCTATTTTCTCATTTCCAAGAGCTGAGGTTTTTGGCCTGTTTGGGACTGTTTATGACAGTGATTAACAAAAGCAGGCCAGAAGAATGGTTACACTTGAAGAATGCCTGTCTCAGTGACAGAAGGATACTTGGACTGAGTCCTGTGTTATCAAGGCACGTATTTAATGCAAAAAATTACCTTCTAACATGGAGAAAACAGAACTCTTGTGCTGCAATCAATCACTAGGCCAGAGTAGGGCACCCATGTACAGAAAATAAATGGAAACTCTTTTCTTGTTGCACCTCTGACTTCTCACCCAACATCTGCAATGGGCACTGGGAGGGCATTTTCCGGGTGGGACGGAAAAACCGGAAAGCATAATTTCTGTGCCTTTTTAATAACACCTCTGTCCACAGCAACAGTCTCTATGTACATAAAGACTGCAGAACAGTCAGTCGGGCTCTTGGCAGACGTAACCTGGTGGAGCTACACCAAGATCTAATGCTGTTTTTACTGAACACTGGCTGCTGTTTAGTATTAGTAATTATGCACATTTCTGAGGTTTCCTTTCTTGCATGAAAAAATGCAACCCATAACAAACAAGGCAAACGCTCAGCGTCCTGCAGCTTTAAATACCACTACATGGACTTTAAGGGCTTTTACAACATCCTGGATGAGATCCATTGTGTAACACTGAGATTCTGTTAGACACTCCTCTCCTGCAGGCCTGATGAGACTGTCAGACTAAAGGATGCAATACAGAAGGGATATTAAAATAAAATTCTCTTTTTTACATTATCTATGATTCTTTTCTCCATTTTGCTGGCAGCCTGACACCTCATGAATGCAGGCAACCCTTGACTCTACATCTTCATGAAGTTAGCTGCTGAGCCTGTGATTTAACCTTTAATAAGCAAAATAGGGGAAGTTTTCTGACATATTCACATTCATTTAAATCTATACAACCGGACTCAGATCCAGGCCATGCTCGTAGAGTTTCCTCCTCAAACCAATGTTTTTCCTGAACAAGACTCTTTGCCTATAATATATGCCAAAACCTTCTTAAATTAAGGACATAAATTAAAACAGAAGAAATATGAATACAACAAAAATCTATTGCAATCTTAAAAAGTAAGCAAACTTTGTAATCTACTGAGCTTTAAGTCAGAACCCCAGTAATGGGGAGAAGAGAATTATACAAGAAGTCACGAGCTTTTCCCCAACATGGTGCCATCCCAAAGCCTCTAAAAAGCTCATTCTTAGAGGCTTAATTCTGACTTGTAGCAACTGACTCTATTTGTCCTAAATATTCAGTTGAAAATATGTTCTACATTACAGAATTGCACAGAGTCTTTTTAAAGCCTTGTGATCATTGAAGTTAAAAGTCTGATGAGTAATGTTGTTCTGTCTAAAGTATATGTCATTCCCTTTGCCTCCTCACTTTATTTTGAGACAGATATACTTAAAATAGTTTTAAATAAATATGGAGATTATTATCCAATCTAAAAGATTTAATTTAGCATTTATATGGGTTTTAAATGCATGCCAACACTTTCCTTCATTTCAACCTTTGGCAACTGTTCACTATTCACAATTCCAAAGGCTGCAGACACATGTCTGATCATTTTAGGATATTTACAGTTGTAGCCAATAAAGACAGTGCTGATTTTAATTAAAGTTCTAATTGCTTTCTGAGACAACAACAAGAAATCCTGATCACATGAAATTGTGACTGGCTCCTTTAAGAGCTGGTGGCTGAGGATTACCAGAAACAGCATTGTCCATCACTTCCCATTGGGTGGGTATAAATAAATCCTAAATCATCACTCCTGATAGCATCAGTGGCAGATTGGTAATTCAGCCCGATTGTAAACATCTTTCTTTCCAGAGAAGCAGAATATAGACTGGACAAAGAAAAAAAGCAACCCATAAATTAACTGTTCTGCCAGTCCGTTCCTGCCTTACGAAACTGCCAGCAGCTATGACAAACGTAATATATATTGTAGCAAGTCCTGAGGTGGAGTGGACAAATCAGGGCATAGGAACCCATGGTCAGTCACTTCCATGTCACCAGTTCAAGTCTATCCAGTGTCTCCTGAAAACAAAATCCCTGTGCTGCCTTAAGGTTGTACTATAGCACCCATGTTTCCCAGACTTTCCCAAATACCCTTACTTTTTGCTCTCATTTGGAAGACATCCACCTGCCATTCACTTCCACACCCACTCCAGCCATTACTGATATGCAAAACTCCTGCATTTTGGAAGCCACTCGTTCAGGTGCTTGGGCAGCTGGAAGCACAGCCATAGCTCAGGGCTGAGTCACCCACCCACAGGGACCACCAGCAGAGTCCTCCCAGTTTGACCCCGGCACCATGCGTGGATGGAAGGAGCCTTCGTGGCCTTTGGACAGTTTCTCCAGGCACACATCCACATTAGAAGTCAGCAGGATGCCCAGGACAGCTGGTCCCACACAGGCAGCCTTGGGTGCTTCCCCACGCGGGGCCAGGCTGCGCTGCTGTGTGCAGGACGCTCCGTGCATAAATAAATGACTTCAGCCTCGGCGCTCTCTGCAGCACTAAACTGCTGCTTAGAACATCCATCACCCGCTCAGCCAGGCTGTGACTTGACAGACATGCCAGAGCCATCAGCTGCCAAGGTCTCTGCCTCAGAGAAATGGAGATTATGCACCAGTTCTGTACCTATGCACCAGCCAGGGCCGGCCCACGGGCACTGGTGACCACCCCGAGCACACTGACAGACCTTTGCTGCATGGAAAGCAAAGGTAATGCTCGGTTGCTTTTTATAGGCTTCCTTCAAGTCATTTGGAGAGCCACTTACACAGTTTACATATTTAAACATATTACATCATTCTGCTGGGAAGATTTTATTCCTTGTTCATTATTACCACTGTATTCTGGAAAACAACAGCAACTTGGATATATCATTAGTATTTTGTGACAATTAGACAAAACATTGCAAGGTCTCTCTGTACAAAACATTTTCAGGTTCATCAAACATAACTGTGTGGGCCATGCCAAGAAACAGCCTTTTTATGTGGTTCTTGATGGGAGCTGTTAGCCTGTCTATAAATGCTTACCAAACCATCCCAATATAATTTTTCTCTGTGCTGAAATGTAAACACATTTGGTCTCTTTTGGGCAACACAAGATACAAGCCCCTAACCACCAGCCAATAATAACGCTGAGTTTTCGGGAGCGCGAAAATGCTTACACAGTTATAACCAACAGCTGCTTTGTGAAATGACCTGCCAGACATTAACACTGATGGGATGTTTAGGTGTGATTATACAGCTACTTCAGGCAAGGAAAGCCTTGCCTAAGGGCTGCAGGAAGGAGCTTTTATGGTCAGCAGTGACTGGTGAAGACAGTCCCACCCACATCTCTCAGTGATTAAAACCTCCCAACTCTTTCAATTACTGACAACCTCCTTAGCTCCCCTAAAGCACCTTAAGGCTGTTTGGCTGCGTTTCCCACAGACTGTTTAGTTATTCAACACTGACTCTTTGCTCAAGACCTCCTGTATCTTATTGCATGTGAATCACACCAAATTTCACACTGAGCCTTTTGACTTGCTATAGTCTGCTTCGAGTGCTCATACGCACACTGCAAGGCAGCAGCAAACACTGCCTGCAAAGACCTACACATTTCCAAACCCCTTCTTCATTAATGGAAATGCTGAAAATCCCACTCTGTTGGTCAGAACTGCTCATGAAGGAACAGGAGAAGACCATTTGTAACTATAGGCAACAACCTTTTGCACTTCCTTAGTGGTACCTTACAGCATTTAAATGCAAGACAAAGATCTGTACATAAGTTATACAAGAGCATCTGGCTGGAGCCTCTCTAATAATACAGATACATTTTTCACACCTGGCATCTGAACATTACCTATGCAAGGGAGCATCCCTGGTACAAACAGTTCAGCAAAGTATTGTCCAAAACAGTTGAGGGAAGGAATCTTTTGTGCTTATCTTATTATTATATAATCTTCACATCTTTGCCAAGTTCTGCCTGCAGTTAATCCCCCCAGGCGGTTAAATCCCCTCTGGCCTGACTGATTTCAACTGGTTTACATGTGTTTCACTGGGAATGGGATTTTTTCCCCAATGGTAACGCCAGCAGAACTGAGGACTGATCTCCTGAAAGTAAGGAAGACCCTTGGGATGCAGTACCATGGACCCTATACTTGTTCTGCCCATGAAACTGTTGATTTCAATGACTGCTTCAGAGCTGGGACCATGTATTGGCTACAGGAATGCAGGGGAAAGACCAAAGACTAATGTTGCTCTCTGTTTTCAAATCGAACAGGATATACGTCAAATCAATACTGTATTCCTCATTTGCAGAGCATTTAAATTAGTATTCTTCAGAAGCTGTTGAGCTGCACAGGGCACGTAATAAAATCCAGGCTAAATGATTGATAATGTACCATGCAGACCTCCAACTCTGGCACATTAAATTGAAAAGCCCTTTAATTACACCTCACCTACTATTATCTCCAAGCTCCCAGCACTGTACCACAACATAGAGAATCTGTGGAGGATCCCCTTAATTAACCCGTTCATCAGCTTTTTAGACTGTTTGCTGTATTTTCATGTGCTGTTTTGACAATTATTCATATTTTATGCTTCTGAAACACTGGCATACACATGCAGTCAAAAGCAAGCCCAAAGTAATGCAAGGAGAATCCCTCCATCAACTTCAATGGACTTTCAGGCAAACCTTGAAGACCTACAAGTTCAAGCTGTATTATCCAGGCATCTGGTTTATTCCTATATTTTTAGGGAATATTATTATGCATCTTTTTACACCCTCAGCTTCTTCAGAAGATATCATTTAGCTGGTTTTGTATTTGAAACAACTTACAAATGAAGTATCTGCATGTCCAGATTAATATACAGGCATAAAAGCCAGAGACTAATTTTTCCAGTTCTAGCTGCAAATCACACTTTAGGTTCTGCATCAGTGAGGTGCAGTTCTGCAGCAGTGAGAACTGCTGGCCAAATAACTACAGCCCCAGTATCGCAACCCCTGGAAATGGCTATTCATGTACTAGTAAAAGAAAAAAATCTTGTGCTTCACTGGCATTCAAGAGTTTTAGTGACGCCTTACGTATTGTGCAATGGTTTTTTTGGTGTTTATTCCCAGGCCTGAATGTATATTCATGACCTGGTAGCACTGGGATCATCTACAGGTTGGCTGGATAAGAAGAAAAGGAAGCATTCAGAGCTCTTTGTTGGTCAGGCTTTCCTTCAGATATCACTTGTAAAGCTTCAACAATCAAAGAGGCTGAGGTAGGCTCACAGTGAGGATATTGGGAAATTCCTTCTCTATACTTTAGCAATATTTAAGGTTGAAAAGTGGTCCAAAATTTACAACACATTTTGATTCTTTCGATAAAGAGACTTCTGGGACAGTTCCTGGACTATTTTGCAAGGACTCAAACAAAAAAGTCCATCTCTTGCAGCTTCTATGATTGATAGGTGGCTGTCATTTTACATTTATTAAGAACATTTTCTCTCCACCTTAAATAATCTTTCATATTTAATTCCCTCTGGTTCCTTTCACTTAACCTGAGTAATGTCATGTACCTGTGTCAAAAATTCAAACACCTCTGGCAGATCATAAAATGTCATCTTACTCCACAGAGAACTACTGGTAGCATGCAGATTAAAATCATCTACACAGAATGTACTGCAGTTCAAATTAATTGATGAGTTCTACCCAGTGAGTAAATTTTTCCATACTTCCTGATTGATTTGGAAGCTACATCACACTGAAGTTGAAATGCTGAGTGATAAAGATGAACTTTAAACACAACCTCATGCTTTCTGTGTTAATGCACAACAGTATTATGTCAATACCAACATCAAGCAAACAAATATAATTTTATAATTATATCAAAAAATATTAAAATTATGACAAGATGGCTTTCACTCTTTAACCATTTCGTTTGAACTTACTCAGTGGTGCTTCTAAGGTGTGTTTGGGATTACTTACTTTCACAGGCTAGGTCTGCTTCGAAAAAAATTAAAGAAAATAGAGATGGGCAATCCTACAAATGACAACGGTCCATTTTTCATTATGTTTCAAGGTAAGACCAAATAACAGTACATTTGTTCAATCCTGCTACACAGGGACCAGGGAAGAAGAAATGCAAGTCAGATGTCCTACAGAACTATACAATTTTAGCACACTGAGTTCTCCATCTGGTTAATATAGGTAGATGCTTTTAAAACACAAAAAACAACATGCAATTTACAATAATGAAAACAATGTTCTGTCATTTTAATTCATTTGGAAAAAATAAAAATTACTCTCCTGGCTTCATTCCTTTTGTTCTAATGTTGTCCTACAAGACGTGATGCTGCTTCCCCAGGAGAGGCTAAAATTCTCCCAGCTCCTCCTGGTACCACTCCGATGACCAGCACTGCTGTGGGCTGCGGTGGTGGGTGCAGCGTTCCACGGCTTTACCTCACCACGGGCCTCACCGAGATCCCGGCGCAAACTGAGTGTGCTGCTTCACAGGATTTCAGTGTGATCAATACGCCCTTTTGTCTTGTTCAAAATGCTTTTAAGCATGAAATGTCGCTATTATTTAAAGTGAATATTACACGGTAAAAGTAATTAGTATCATGTGTGGAGTTGTAAAATAGATGATTTTTCTCTTGTGTATGCATTGGACAACATCTTTACATTTCTAAAAGTTCTGCCCTTAGGGAAGATTTGTTCATAGGTCTCATGATTATCCACTGCCATGGTTCTTTATATCCAAAATAAGCTTGTTTAGATGGAAAATATGTGTTTAGATCTTGGGATATGGAAATACCAGAAGCAGTATTGAAACTTTTTCATCTTTTTGACATTGGGCTCTGTTCTGGAATGCCCAAATGCTCGATATGCAACCAAAGGGTAAATGAAACATGAAGCAGAAAACAGAGACCTGAGGCCCACAAAACCTCATAGAGATTTGCCCACGGTCCAACAGGACATTTATAGCAAGGACAAGAACTGAACACAGACTTTCTGTCACGTAGTATAAACACATTACCACTCTTCCTCCATCATCTTATACCTCTACTTCAGCTGAAAGTTTGACTGTAAGTTTAAGCCAAGTTACAACAGCTGGAGAAATATACTGGTCCCTAGTTACTACAAACCCTTGTGCCACAAATATGACAGCATTCAGTGACTTCTTCTTTAATATGCCAATAGCTTTCTCATTTACTCCCTCTCCTTCCTATCTCCAAGATCTCCAAAGTTGCACACATGGGCTGGTTCAGTTCTTTAACATTATTTGCATTCAATAGTGCTTATGGAAACAGTATTTTTAGTTAACATGCAATTTGGATAGGACTAGCATTCCAAATCTAACATTTATCTTGATTGCTTTAAGCTAACTGTACCCACAGGTTCTAAAATGCCAGTTTGGAAACTGCTCTGGGCACAAGATAATATGAGATCACTAATTAACTAGGAAGTTTTAAAAGAAGATCTGATTTAGGCCCTGATTCAGCAAACAAATAAAATTAAGCATGAGTAACCCCATGGAAAACATGTGAAGTCATTGCATAAATCACACAACATTAAGTGCATGCTGAAAGCACCTTGCTGAAACAGAGCTGAATTTAAAAGTCTCGTATTCTCTTTAATGGAGTGTACTGCAACCAAGTGCCTGGTGTGTTGTGGTTTCCTCTTCTCCGTTAGGGCAAATGGTCTGAGCGCAGGGCCAAGAGCCAGGAATTCCTGCTCTCTTAATCTTCTGAAACCATCTGTCTGTGTTTTGGATGAGTCCACTAACATGACTGCATCCCAGACTATCACTTGAAAAATGGGGAAAAAAGTTTCTACTCAGCAACTTCCTCCACAAAACTATGGTTAGGATCAATTATTTATTTAAAGCTCTGGGATATTCACTTTTAAGGTTTTCTAATATAACACATTTTCTACTGTCCCTAATCAACTTCCCAAAGTTATGCACCCTGTGTATCTCGTCATCTATTGGATTTTGGGGGTTTTAGTTAATAAATGTTATGAGTTAAGCACTGACATGCAGAGGAACAGCAACTGAGAAGCTGCTTTCCCACTGCAAAGATCCAGCACAAAAGGTTGATGAGACCCTGACCTGGGCAGCGCTGCCAGGAGGCTGGGGTTGACAGGCCCTCCAGGCAGACCTTGGCACACACCTGGTACCAACCCCATCACATCAGCTCCGTGTTCTGCTGCTGGACACCAAAATTCAGCACTCACATCTGCCTGGGAGTGTGATCTCCTCACTTAAACTCCCTGATATCACCAACTTTTATTAAGCCTTACAAAAACAAGAAAGTGAAAATAAAGCCAATGATACACTGAAAACTTTCAACAAGTCCCCGTTACTTCCCATAGCAAATATAATGATACCTGACCACTGCACTGTTACCTGGTAATGAGAATGTTAAGAAAATGGAAGAATACCATCCCAGGCTTTGTGACAAGACAATGCTGTCTTCTTAGCCATGACTTAGACATTTTCAAACAGTATTTCCTGTACTATTCAGCTGATGCATTTTTTTTCTTACAGATTTTTATCTTGACAAATATTGCAGGGTCTCTGAGCAGTGTAAGAACAGTAACTGCTGGTAGTGTAATTACCAGAAAATGCATTCCCACCACTAAAGGTGAAGAAGAGGTGTTTTCTTAATTGAGTTCCTGGGATAATATTTTTCAAAAGCACAAAAATGCTCACAAAACTACAACCTGCAAATTATGTTTTAATTTGGAGCTTTACCACGACCTAACACTTACACAAGTGAAGAGGAGCAGAGAGAGTGAGACAGGCTTCCCTCCCATCCCTGCCTTTGAGGCTGACTTGGATTTATTTTGAATTCAGGAATCTGTCAGCTCGTTGTCTCACCCTGAGCCACTGGGAGCACAGGCGTATGTGAGCTCCTCTGTGTGAAGGCAGCCGGGTGAAAATATTTTGCCTGATCTCCATATTTAGGGGTCTGTCATATTCCCTGAACAAGCTACAATTTCACTCATGACTGAAGAAAGCCGGTAGAGCCACACAAATGCAAGCAGCTACATAATGGCTGCATCTGTTTTAATTTTTAGTGGCTTTTCAAATAATGATTGTTATTAAAACAAAGTGTATTTTGTCACAGATGCTCCCAACAAAGACTAATTGGCTGCACAATTACCAGGCTTAGGCTGAATGGGCACTGGTGCAGAAAACTGGGTCTGCCCAGGGTCAGTGCCCTGGTGCCCTGCTTGGTTTGAGGAAAGCCCAAGGGCCATGATGAGTTCCTGGTTTAATCCCAAAAACAGAGTGTCAGAAAGCCACCCTGCACAGCCAGGAACCACCAAGGAAATAATGCTTTGATCTGGCTCATTTTTGGGTTCAGATCTGAAGCTTTATGAGTGCGATAGAAGACACTCTCCAGGATCGGGAAGTTTTGGGAAGTGTGATGCCACAGGAGGGTTGCCTTGTGAACCCACACTTTACACAGCCCTGTACAGCAACAAAACCCAGGAGCTGCCGCAGGTCACTTTGCCTTGATCCTGAGGAGAAGAAAGAGTGAAGCTGTGACCCTACAAGCCATTCTTCAGTCCACTCTGTCCAGAGCTTAGAATGAAAGTTTGTATTCAAACAGAGCTTTCTTTTCTTGACTTGCTCTTAAACAGTGATATCAAAACTTGTTCTCTCCTGAAAGGTCTCATCCATTCAGGTTGTATACATTCAACATAACTGGAAGCCAATACTTTTTAGACAAACATTGCTCTCTGGAAGGCTCTCATTACTTCAATGCATCAGACCAAAACCTAACATTCTTCAGCAAAGCGAGTGTTTAAAAAGAAATTTTCCTTATTTTTAATTCAGTGTGACCTGTTCTTCCTTAGAAGCAATTTTAATTATATTTCAGTTTTGAATTCATTTCCACAAGATGCATAAGTTATTATTCTTCATTTAGACTGTGTCACCAGAAGCATTTCATTACATGATAAAAAACCCCACAAGCCTGTCTGGCCTCAGGGTAGAAATGACTGGAATGACATCTCCGTATTTTTAGTTCAAGAATTAAATGTGTATGGGCTGCAGCTCCAGTCCCTTGTGGCAGGCATCCTCCAGGAGGAGATGGCACAGCAGGCATCACGACAAAGGAAGGCAAAGTTGGTGATGGAAGGCAGGCAAGAGGCTAACAACAGCCAAACTTCTCAGAATTTTACAGAAAAAAGCCCATGGAATACTACGCTGAGTCTAAAAAGAAAAGGAGAAGCAACCATCTGGTACATCTGATGGAATTGCAATAATCCATAGGAATATATAGTGTCAGATAATTGCCAAGCATTTCTGCAACAGGACCTGCTTCAGAAAGGTGAGGCAACTGCAGTAAATGGACTCGGACTGTGGGTGCCCAGTCCTGACAAGCTTTAGCTGCCAGAGTTGCTGGGCTGTATTCTCTGCTCAAAGATTTACATGTTCAGACACAA
This sequence comes from Pomatostomus ruficeps, assembly GCA_013400735.1. Lineage (NCBI taxonomy): Eukaryota > Metazoa > Chordata > Aves > Passeriformes > Timaliidae > Pomatostomus > Pomatostomus ruficeps. Next base: position 129,776 of record VYZT01016870.1, read on the forward strand.
AAAACATCCTTCACTCAGCACTGATGCTACGTTTGAGTAGAGATTATTCAGCATCCAAATTATATGCTCCGCAAGATCACCTCCATTTTGATAATTGCCTTATGAATGCATAACACAGCAGCATGGGGACTTGTATTCCCAGGAATGTCTGCTATCAGGCATCAATCGTTAGTCTGCCAGGGATGTGGCTCACCAGTTGATAAAGAAGAGGCACAGAGCACTCTTGGAAGATTATCAGCAAGAATCTTATTTAGGCACAACCCTGTGTTCTATGCGATACAACAAATTTCAGAGGGGCTATGCAGGAAAAGGTCAGCTCTCAGAACAATTTCTGCAGGTATGGTAGAGTGTAAAGCCCTTCAGCCTTCTCATAGAAGGTGCAGGGTGAAACACTCCCTGCCCTTGCTGACACCTCCAATCAATGCAAAGGCACGTTTTACAGACACTACTAGTATTGTTGAGGTAAAAAAAATACTCCAGCTATTACAAATTTTTTTCTGAGGGCTTGCAAATTACTTCTCTCCGTTGGGTGCACAAGGAGACAGGATCTGGCATCCCTGAAGTGAAAAAGACCTCAATTACTCATCACTCCCTTAACCTCAGATACCCCAGTAATTGCTGTGAGTCAGTGAGGCACTTCCAGTAAGTGCTCCATACAGGGGCTGATATCCTCTCAGCTCTTTTCCAAAATAGCAACCACTTGAGTGGGAGCAGTGCTGATGTGTGCACACAGCTCCCTGGGAGAGAGGGAGTGCAGGGGCCAGGGAGGGAAGCTGGGTGCCTGCCCTTTGCCTGGCTGAGGGGCACAGGCACAGCCCCCACCAACAGCAGTAGGGGCTGTGCCTGTGCAAGGGGAGCTTTACAGATGGTCCCAGAGACAAATGTGTTACATTGAGGAAGGAGAATGTAAAGAAGGAGAGTTTTGGATGTACATTCATCCTTCAGAGCAGCAGTAGCAATTATCACTGATTAGAGGAAAAGCAGTGGTCCCTCATCTCACAATGGTGAGAGCAGGTGCAGCTACCTCAGCACCACAGCACAGATCCAGAATGCACTTTTGAAGAAATCTCCCAACTGCTCCCACCTGCTGTGCTTCGATTTGTGCTGCCAGGGGCCCTTATGGACAGCCAAAGAGCATCTTTTTGGATGCTGCTCAAATGACTGACACACACACTCCACAAATGGGTGCTCTGGGCATTCATGGGGCTGGCCCAAAGTGCAACAGTTGAAATAACACAATGTGCAAACATCAGCTCCCTCACACCAACCATCTCTCAGGTGCAGATTCACTCCCTTTTACGTATTATTTACTACTGTATATGTAGCAGCATGTACCAGCTGGGGATTCCTCAGCATTTCTGAGTGTCCTGAGCTCCAAATGCAGGAACAGCATGCAATTCCTTCCACAAAATGTATTTTTCAAGACTGAAAGTCCAAGCTAACTGTTCTCTGCAACTTAAATTACTGTGGATTGGGAAGTGCTGAGCAGAGCTAGTAAGTGAACAAAAAGATTTGTCAGAGAGATGGTTTCCTTCAGCTATAAAAAGAGGACATTCAAATGTTAACGTATTTGAGGCATGCAAAAATATTCTGCTCTAGGAATAACAGGCCCAGCCAGGAAATGCCTGTTGTCACCACATTACACCCTGTGGCTACTAAACTTGCAAAAGAAGGGACAGTCATGCACAGGTCTCCATCACTGATTTAACCATCCCAAGACAATGCTCGGAGTTTGGGAAAGTTCGGTTCTTTTTTTTCTTTCTTCATTTTCTGTACACAAATATGACAGAAATTTATTTTACAGTATTAGATTAATGAAAATTTCTCTCACATTTTGCTATAAAACCAAGAATACTTGAAGAAGACACGCAGCCATCACAGGAGGTTTCATTCAGAGGCTTGAACAACTGCTGTGGTTGCTGCCTCCTTCCTAAAGGGCTGTGCTTTTTAAGAAGGTTTTTTCATTATCTTGTTGCCAACTTAGGTAAGGGCTGTTCTTCCAAGCCATCTCAGCGTGAGTGCAACTTGAGCATTTTCACTGCACAACCCCAACTTTTGGCTTCCACGAGACCCTGTCCTGTTTGGCTGCTTCCCCTGACAGAAATGTGCCTTCAATCCATATTCCTGCAAATATTAAGTCTATACATGTGGCCCTGATTTGCAACCTCTCGGCAACTCCAGTGCTGAATCTGGGCCATTTGTTCAGGGGAAAGGGCCAAAGTTATTCCTGCAGGTAACCACAACTCAGAGCTGCAAATCAGCATAGAAATAGTAAGTCAGTAGAAGCACTAACAGTCAAGAACCCTGATACAGATCCCATAAAACCAGCATTTTGCCAAACTGCTTAGGCCAAAAATCCTTCCGCAGATGCCTTATGAGTAACTTTATAGAAATCATAACTTGAAAACCATTGGACAGATCAGCACCCAGAAGATGGTATCACTGAAAGTCCAAACTCTGTGGGTTTTCTTTTTCTCTGTAAACAAGCAGAACCATATTCTGTTCTCATTTACAACCATAAGGATGGCTGGTGTCAGCAGCCATTCAAGATTTACTTTCACAAAACACAGAAAAATTAAGTTCAGGTTATTTCTGTGGCTGAATTTTTTGTTCTTGAACACAAAGAAAAGGCTAAGATACAATTTCAACAGTCTTAGGATAGCAGGGAAACACAAGAGAAGTTTTCTTACATCCCAGACTACTGCAACAACAGCAAGGAGGCCTGAATCAGAGTTAGAAAGTTGAGAGGGCAGCTGGCTTGCAGATGAAGAAAGAGATAAATCAGTGTGCGGCTGGGATGAAACAGAGCAGTCAGTAAATTTCCACCTTCTTGTGCTGGATCTCTTTATTTCATTCTCAGTTACCCAAAAATTCCACCTGAAAACTAGCAGCAAGTAAATACTATAGAATGAAGCAGAAGAGAATAAAGAGACAATAAGTGAATTACAACATTTAGGAAATGAAACCATCCCAATCACTTGCATCAAACTTACAAGAAATTCATTAAATTGGCACCGGGCCACCTGGAACAAGCTGAATTAGTTGAACAATGAAATGCTAATTCTTTAGTTTTGCCTTCTATTTCACCCAATTAACTGTTTGCAAACACTTTATAACTTTGCCACTAGCCAAAAAAAAAAAAAAAAANATTTCACAACAAAAAAAAAAAAAAAAAAAAAAAAAAAGAAAAAGAAAAAACCCTCCCCAGAGATACAAATGTGCAGAGGACTACAGCACACAAACTCCTGGGAAGGATTGAAAGAGCTGGGGTTAATTCATCAGAGAGGACTATGGAAAGACACACAAAGGGTTTTCCAACAAATTCATGAAAGGGTAGCTTCAAACTTGCAGATTCCTGTTTAAATGTCTGCAAATGAGAGAAAGTTTTAGGAAAAAACATTTGCAAACAGTGCATTGGTGAAGTGCTGGAACAGATGCCACTGCAAGGGCTGTAGCCATCTCCTTGCTGGAACTGCAAGGTAAAACACAAGAGTCACTGTCCCCACCACAATGCAGGGGATAGACTGAGCAAGGGCAACCTCTTGAGGTTCATATTTTCTATGATTTGTTTCACACACAACATACCCCCAAGCTTTGGCAAGCAGCGTTTCAAAAGGTGAGATGTTGATGATGAACAATAGGCCACACCAGTGTCACCTGTCCAAAGCACTGGGCTCTCATGTGGCTCTGGTCAGATAAAACACAGGGGTCCCCCTGTGCAACATCCAGCTGAGAAACATCAGACACTTGCCAGCATCATCCTTGTGACAAATCTGAACCACAAGGATCCCAGGAGTCTCTTAATCAATACGTTTCCTTTAAAATATGCTTATAATTCATTTTGCAGTGGTGGTAGCAAATGGTTTAAACATGCAAAGGTTCATTTTAGGTAACTCTCCAAAGGGTACCCTCCATTACCTGCAAGTTTGAGAAATAGCCATTACAGATATTCTTTAAACTTGGTAATGAGCCATATTTAATAGGTTGTGGGGGTTTTATGTAAGTAAATTTGAAACAGATTCTCCAAGTAATGAAACAAAGTTGGCGAGCTAGGATTTCACCATGTCGCTGAGTGCCGGCATCACAAGTACGTGGGGGTGCTCAGGGCCCTGCGTCTGTCCCAGGCATTTGGCAAAAAGCCTCTATTCTGTTTCTACTGCCACATGAAGCTTTTATGTTCAAAGAATTTAAATGTTTCCTGTTCCTGCCCATCCATTTATCATTTTTCTGAATGAAAACCTAACAAAGATTTTAAGAAGCACATAGTTATTTCAGGTATCTCAGTTTTAGGCATCAGCTAGAGACAACAGATACAAGAATCTGAAATATACATTACTCATTCTGGCACTTGAATCTCAAATTAAATCTGACTAACCAAAGGGCAAGTTTAACTGCATACTTGAATAAAAACATCAGGAATAATTCTGGACAGGACTGTATAGCACTGTCTCTGCCATGATGTATCTATAATCTGCTTTTCTCCTAGGTATCCCCTAGGCACAGTTAGAACCAAATAGTATTTTACTGAATTTTGCAGCTCTGATTATCCTGTGCTTAATCAACCTTTGCTCTTCTAGATTTCCCAGTTTGCAAAACTAATTATAATGAATTGGCCGGCATGTGCGAGCACTGCTGCCCTTCACTGTCCCGAAAAGGACTGCCCAAACATGTACTACGGGTCAGCTATAAGTTAATAACCACAGACAAATTTGAACAGATGCTGCTAGCAGAGGGCTTGGGCTCCTGGACTGGAGAACAATGCTCCATACTTGCTGTCCTTTTGGAATTAGACTTATCTCCTATTGCTGATAAGAGATCTTCTATTTAGAAAGATAGAAAGAAAAAAAGAGAGCTATCTAAGGATTGATTTTTAAAATTATTACTATTATCATCATTAATCATAGTTGATCTGCTGTATTTATTCACATTATTGTTAGGGTAATCCCACAGACATCCCCCAAGCATGTAATAAATAAATGCCTCCCACCATCCGATTGGTAGGGAGCAACAAACTACAGCGAGTTTTAAAGCAGATGTGCACAGACTTTACAAGGGAAAATCTACGGTGCAAAATTGCACTGCTACATGACTGAATGCAGTAAAGCACTCGAGTGAAAAAGACTTACATTCAGCCTTGCAGCAACACTTAACATTTTTACTCTACAGAGCCAGATATCTGTCCCCGAGTATTTTTGCCTCTCTCATCTAGATTAGAACTCCTGCAGAATAAAAACTGTCACCATCAACATAAAAGGATCCCTTGACTGTTGACCCGTTTTTTTTTTGTCCCCTAGAAAACAACCATTTGAAACTCTGATTAAACGGGACACACAGGAACCTACTCTCCCCAGCGGTGACAAAAATAGCTTTTCTGAGCAAGCACATCAAGAGTAAACACAATCTGCTACAATAAAAGAGAAAGTTTGATTTCATAATTCTTCCTTGTGCAAGGAAGCCTTTTAAAGAGAATATTAGGTTAGGCAGGACCCTAGACAAAGCAGGGGAAGTCCCATGGCAGCCACACAATAAATGGCAGCACCATTAACATTAGGTCATAACCTCCGTGTTGCTGAGCCTTTGTGTGTGCTGAGCCTGGTGCGCTCAGAGCTGCCGACAGCTGTTCCAGGGCAACACATGGCCAAGGAGAAAAGCAGCAGCCAGCAAGGGGTTAAAACCTTGCTTTGGGTTTTTTTTTGCTGTAAGCAGCACCCCTTGAACTTACTATTATCTTCCTGTCATCTCCTCCAGGCCTGTCCAAAAACATGGGCGGATGCTGTAGGTCTCTGAATTCAATGTAACCATGCCAGGTGCTTTCCTTTCCAGTATAAAATAGCTGTGCCTTTCCTGCGTTGCTTTTAAAATGGTCACTAGTTTCTAGCACTTGTGTCAGAAATGCATCATCCGGACTTATTCAAAGACACCATCAGTTTTGCACTGACATTAACTGCTCTTGTATTCTGACTTACTGAGATTCTCTTTTTCGAATTAAGAAAAAAATGTATTTGTAAATCCAAAACTTTGAATTCCTCTGTTCAAAACAGCCAACAACAGACCAGCATGCTGCTTCACACCCCAATAACAAGTTTATCTCAAACATCAGATGTGTCATAAACATTATCTTTACAACTTTTATTTTAAGTAACAAAACCAAGCATTCTTTAGTCTCATGGCTTTCCTCAAGGTGCTGGTAACACATTATTTCTGAATAGAAATAGTATTCCTAAAGTCCGAGCATTGCATATAATAAAAAGACGCAGCTTTTTTTGACCATATCGTGACTATTGCCAAAAAACATAAAACTATCTTCCTGTTAGGAGTTCATGTTTATTCCTGAGAAACAACATGCAGTGGATGGAGATGATAAATAATTCAATAGGGAAATACTCTTTTCCTACAACTAGGAGAGCTTGCACTCAGAATGGGAAGTACAGGAAAAAAACAGGAGAAAGGACAAAGTTGTGCTGGAAACTAATTCTTCAGGATGTCATGATGGCAGTGACAGGGTAAAACAGCTTCCTTCATAACACACTTCTACATCCTCATGGACTGCAGGGAAGCTCACACCAAGCAAAACTGGAGAGACATAAAATGAAAAGTAAAACTGCCTGGATTTCTCTAATTACCAAAGCCAGGTCTGTACCCACTTTTCCTTCATGTGCAGCTGCTGGTCAGGGATGGGATTTTATACAAATACAGTTATAAATGCAGCCTCCCAGAGTAAGCCCTGCTGTGACATCACAGGGTGATCGCAGTGCTCACCCTCTGTTCATGCAGGCAGAATTTCCCCTGAGTATCAATCTTTCCTGCAAAAAGCACCTTTAACTATCCAATCTGCAGCTACATGAGGGAGTGCTGGATTGCTTTTGTGGCACTGGTGGTGTTACGAGTGACACAGCTCCCCAAGAGAGAAGGCCTTAGAAAACTACCGTGGGTGTCTGGCAAACCCAGATGATGTGTCCAGCACCACCAACAAGCTGTAATCAGAGCTTGCTGCTAAAACGCCACAGACCGAGGTCCCTGTTGCTCTGCAGAGATAACACCAGCAACACACGCAGCCAGCAAAGATTGCTGTGGGCTTGAGACAAAGCAGAAACTTTTTTAAAATTAAAATAAAAGGGCAAGAAAAAAGAAACTCCCGTCAACCATGCCTTCATCAGACATAAAAACTGTTTTGTTTTCTATTAAGATCTTGCCTTAATCTGGTAAAATCAAGCCTTTTGCTTCATGAAACAGGCTTGGCACAAGCCTCCCTGCCCTCTCCATGGACAGGACAAGGTTCAAGACCTCATAGCTCTTGAGTCATTCACTGCTTTCCAAATAAGCTTGCCATTAATTCCCCCATTCTCTCCCTCGAGTCCTACATACAAGCTGCTCAGCCATTAGTAACTATTAACTGAGTCTAATCAAATACTTCAGCTGAGTTTGAATGTTGCTATTCAGTTTGGGATGTTTAAACATAATTACAGGCAGCAAGACTTTTTGACATGACAAATATTTTTTAATAACATTACCAGAATGGTTAGTTCTGTTTTCACTGTGAAAGCAAACAGAGCAATTCCAGCTGGAAAGTTAACATTTATCCTTGCAGTAGGGTAAAAAAGACAGACTCTGGCAGCCACACAGCCAAGGGAACTGCTTCCACTAACCAAGGAGGGATGGTGCTTCCAGGGACTCTCCTACTGCCAACTTTTCTGCAGTTCAGAGTAGTGAACCATTAAGAACTTCATGTACTAAGAGTTCATTCTCTTCTGTCATTTCTTCCCCCCAATTCCTTCACAATATCCTGCTTTTCACACACCCTTTGACATGTATCAGACTGAGCTTTGATGAAAATTATTATTTCTTCAGAAAGGGAAACACTGAGTTACTCAACAAGGCAAATCTTCCAACACTAAGATGACAGACTAATGCTGGGCACAGAAGGGTCAGAAGGAGGAAGGTGCATGCTAAAACCTTTGCAATCACAACCAACAACAATAGAATTTTTTTCACTTGGGCTCATTGTTTAAATTGTATTCTGCTGCAAGGAGTCTGGGCGCCTTTCAAATGTAAATATTTTACAAGAGAATACCATATGGGAGACCCAGCTGTTTGTTTTTATTAGGAAAAAAATTAAATCCTTTCATTTTGCAAAGATTTTTTTTTAAAGCCCAACTCATAGTTACATGCCAACATTTGAATTATCTTAATTCAAATGAATCCCTAAGTAGTTGCAGGAAGTGCTTGAAGTTGGGGTTTTGCAGTTGTTAAGCGCTTAAAGAAGTTGTAAAAGAAATCAATTGCAATATGTTTATGCATCAGTATTTTCCCATGTTTGATAAAAAACCAAAACACATTGACTCTGTACACATTACTATAGGTGACACATTTAGAGTTCAATAAGGCACAATGACACTTAAATAGGTACATAAGCAATATCAACTGCAAAAATAAACCTACCTGGCCCAAAATCAGACCAGCAAAAGCTTCAGAGTAACAAATTTACCTGCCAAATTAAGTGTCTAATGCTGTTTACAGATAACTCAAAACTTTGCAGATTTTCTCAAATGTGTTGCTGCTTAAAATAATTTGTCAAGGAATACTCATACAGTGCGTCAAGGCAGAAAAAAAAATGCTTCTATACTGTCTTTAAAGCTCAGTTTGCACAGGACACACCAAGAGCTGTGAGTAGGAGCACAGAATCCACACCCCCAGCACTTGTGCTCACGAGTCCCAAGAAGTTACTGCTGTTTTTCGAGAGAAGACTTGTGCTGGTCTCTAGACACCAGCAACGATATACATGTTCATGTCTCTCCTTTTTTAATCCTACTAACTCTTTGATTTTTATCCTCATACTTAGAGAGTAAAAAAAAAAGAAAATTAAGTCATGAAGAAAGCATCATTCTGGAGAACATCTGTGCTGGAACACTATATTTGTTCCTAGGCCTGACCCCAGGAAGGACTGATATAATCAGAGGAGGCTCACAGAACGGGGTAGAAGACCCAAGCACCTAACAAGAGATGCTTCTTCTCCAGGATGCTCTTCCAGCAAACAGTTTTCAGTTTTCTCTGAAACAAATTCTAACTTAATTGTTTTCAAACATTTTTTTGCTAGAGTTCCTTTAATTCCTCTGTCAATCCATTTATAATTTTGAAACCTACAACCTCCTGTGACAATGAATTTTCTAGTTTATTTATGTGTTGGGCAGAAAAACTGTTTCCTTCACTTAAATGCTTCCCTGTCATGCAACATGGCCCCAGAGTTGTGAAATGTGCTGCACTCTACATAATCAGCCAAGAGTAAAGATTTTAACGTGAGGTCCAAAAGTGCAGAAGCTGAAAAGTGCTGAGAGGTTCATCTCCAAGGCTCTGTGAATCAATTGCTGCCTGGGGCAGTGCACTACAGAGAGGTGGAGGGTGGAAAGGAAAAAAACCTATGGTTTTAGAGGAAACATGCTTACACCCGAGCAAAGACCAAGTTTTTTGTTAGCTAGTACAGCCAGGTGTGCAGGGCTGCATTATCAGAAAACTGCCACTGAATCACCACTGAACTGCCCAGCTCCTCAGCACCAAAAGCCCTTGACTGTGCAGCAGCTGCTCCCCTGCAGCCGTCCTCACGTGCTGTTGGTGGCGAGGTAAACGCTGTCCCCCTTCCTCACACACCCACTGAACGCTTCCCTCCGCTTGCCATGCTCCTGCTGCTGCTTATCTCATCCCAGGCACCCTGGGGTTTTTGTGATTCCCAGAAAATAAGGACCAGTGCTATGGTATTAGGTGAGGAAGGCTTCTCTCCTCTTCAGGGTCCACACAATCCATACAGATGGAAGAGCAGCTTCCCCATCCCTGCTGCTCTGGGACAGCAGCACAGGCGGAGCTCCTCCCAGCAGCAGCTCTTTGCCTTTTTACTACTGTTTGTAACATTGGTTGCAGCAGCTGGAGCTTCCAACCAAACTCGAGCTGGCCACCATACCCACAGTAAAGACAACATCCACTCCAGACAGCTCAACGTCTCAAATAAAATGATGAGCAATGGCTGAGAGAATTCAGATCAGCATCTCCATGTCCCGGGCAGGCAGCACTACATGCTGCCCAAGCTGCTGCAGGTGAGCAGGCCCTGTGTCGTCCTAGGAAGGTTATTATTTCCACAAGTTACATCCATTTGGCACTCCCTGAGGGAGGCTGTAATTCAGCACAGCACTTCTGTGCTGGCCTGGAAGTAAGATGTGTCGTGGACTGACCACACAGTAAACATTAATTATATTCTAAATATGACTGGCACTCGTGGGTCAAGATGGGAAGTCCTTCTCCCAAAATAGACAGGCTTGGTGCAGACCTTGCAGGAGAGCACACACTACAAAGCAATGACGGTTTGCCTAGGGTGTGTCTACATAAGGCCAATCTCACTGATGCTCATTTATTTCTCTGCATGCTCTCTGGGATTGGATTTTCTCCCTGATGCAGACAAATCGTTCCTGCAGTACCAACACAGGAGACTCTTCTGTGAAGTAAGATCTCTTCCTGGGGAAAAGCTGAAACCCAAGTCACTTGGGCAGTACCTTTCCACCTCCCCACACCTGCAGTGCTATAAACCACTGCTACAGCCCCCACTGCATGCTTCTCCTTACCACAGCACCCTCCCAAAGAGCATCTGGAAGCTTTTCCTGAAGCAAGTGATGGTGGCGAAGCCTTTTGGTGACAAGCTGGTAAGATCTAGTCACACTACAAACACTGCATCCTAACACTGATTTACACTAACAGGAAGTAATCCACGTTACAGCCTGTTTAGCACTGCCACTGAAAAGCCAGTCCACATGGGAGCCTTTGGCTTTTCAGTGGGTTTGTGTTTGACATTCAGTGGTAGAATTCAGCACAGAGAAAGTTTTACAATATAAGGGAGAGGGATTTCTCTGGACAATTGGCAATGGAGGGGTTACTGAGGTTCAAATGTGTGCTCCAGGCTGACTTTCTGACACTGTGCCCCAAACCATGTTGTTCTTATAATAAAATCATTCAGGCATCAGTCGTGAGGTGGAAGATTACACTGAAATAGTACTCCCCACACTGTATCTTTTCAATTTGCATCATTTACTGCTGGGCATCTGAAAAGAAAGGATGGCTTATGTAAGAGACTTACCCATGTCTGGGAATGTTTTTCATTTCTCCTTCAACAGAAAATCTTTCTTCTTATAAAGGGAAAGCCAATGTTTTTTCAAAAGTGAACTATACAAATTCAGACATTTCCTCTTTCTGGTTGAAGTACTTTGTAAGCATAAGAGCAGTTATCACTTTAGCCCCATGTTCGGGTTGAGAAGCACAAATAATCTTTTAGATAGTAAGGAAAAAACAATATCTGTCAAAAGGAGAGGTCGGCAGAATGATCTCCTTTGCCTACAAATAACAAATCTATTTGTAATGACACAGGGACCCTCTAAAATTAGTGCACACAGGAGTGACCCAGGACCTTACAAGTCTGTTTCTCCTGCCAGCATGACCAGGCTGCACGTTTGAGGTTGTGTTTGAGGAGGCTGCCCCAGGTGTCCCCACTGGTGTGGCTACCACTGCCCTGCTGTGATGGCACCAAAGCTACCACTAGGCTTTGAGAGGCACCTGATGGCACAGAAACCTATCTGAGAGCTACTGCAGGTGAATTTACCCCTCAGACACAGAGGAGATTCCATCTGTAACTAAACTGCCCTCCTTGAGCACTGAACTGACTGCATTTGGGTATCAGCCTGGTTCACTGAGCACAGTTACTCATTATTTCCCTTCAGAGGTGTAAGGCTGTATGATAGCTCCATCTCAGTTCCTCCCATCAGCACTCTGATAAATTGTATTCAAGTCTTTATTAAGACTAAAAAACATCAATAGAGATTTGGTGAGGTTTCTTAACTCCATTTGCAGCTCAGCCCTGCTTGTCAATATGAAACATCAGTTTTGTATTCAGGCCACACCTCCTTTCCCAGCTCAGGGCAGAGCCAGGCTGAAGTTTCCAAGAAAGCCAGGGGAAGGTAAATCATCATTATGTTTACAATGTAACAGTTTCAAAGTCATCAGAGGAAAAATTGTTCTCAGGAGTTCCAAGTTTCTACATAGGCCATTGCCCCCATATCCACCAGTATGCAATGAGCAATCAGAGAATTTACTCCAAAAACAGAAAAATACATTTGCATTAATGATAAATTCACTACAAAATATTTTTAGTAAATTATTAATAGCATATTCCCCACTTGGGACTCAAGTGCCATCAAATAGAAATAGGCTGTGCTGCCAATTGGAAAAGTAGCTCCATGTGTGTTTATTGGAGCTTTAACAGCACTAGTGTCCAGGTGTAGGGATTATAATCTTGGCAAGAAAAGGCCTAAAACTTCTGGATGTACCTGATCACCATAAGCACAACGTGGTGTGCTGTCCCCCCGATGCCAGGCCACATCAGAGGACTGTACACCTCAACTGCAGCAGTTAATGCAGTACAGCACAGATTCCAAATGGCATTTTGACATGTCACTCATTAATTTAAGGGTTTACTCATGGCCACCTATCAAAATACTTACAAAGCTACAGCACTCACTCCATAGCCTGCATCTACACAGTCTACTTCATGTTCACTGCCTCGCTTAGTAAGGCTCTTGTTAATGAGATTATGACTACTAAAATCAGTGGAAAATGAAAGTCTAATGTTCTGATGCATCCCTGAATTCTTACTCATTTCTGTAGGGACCTAAGAGCATAAAAAAAATGTTTGGCACATAAGTACATTCTCAAATCTGGATGCCAGGCAGCAAGCACCTGTACAAGACCTGGGAAAGACCTCACACCCTCTTTGAGGCTTTTGGTGTCACCAAATGATAAATAAATATCAGAATAATAACTTTGCCTGGTGTTGTTAGCTCATCTGGGATTGATCTGAAACACCAGGAATGCAACAGTACTGAAATTATAAAGGAAAGGAAAGAGAAAACTTAAGTTGGTGCCTCAAAATAAGGCAAGGACCTGGGGAGTATATTATGCTAACATATGACGCAGCATTATTCATACAAATGACAGAAAGAAGTGAGGCTGGAGAGAGCAATTCCCCAGTGTGCAATACTTTTCTGTTAGTTCAAGTTATAGATGATATAGCTAACAGTTATTACTTCAGGAAAAGAGATGTCATGAGGCCAGACTCTCATGAGTAGTGTAGTACCAAGTCTGGTGTAGTACTAAGTCTTCCCCAACTGATTAAAGAGATCATAAAAGCTTTCTTCGCAATCCCTCATGATTTTTAAAAATTTTTTAAAATTTTTTAAAGCCGTAAATCATAGGTTTACAGATCCTCTCTATTTAATCACTGTAAATGTCACTGAAATATCAGACAAGATACCTGTATGACAAGAGTGAATCCATTTCACCTCTCTCCCCATAGTGTCTTTGGTTTTCAGTTTAAACTGTCAAACTGGTATCCACTCTCTCCTGGCCAGATGATGTTATAATTAAACACCGTGTGATTCTCAAGCCCTCACGTTGCCAAACTGTCTCTCCTTTCCATCCAGCATCTCAAGGACAGGCTGGCATTAGAGCAGGGAACACAGCTGATGCCAGGAGCCCTGCACAGGCACTTGGCACATGCTTTTGCTGCCATGTGACCAGAGGGGTGCCTGAGTCCCCCCAAAATCACCTCTTCACAAAGTTAATAACTAGAACACAATCTGCCTCAGTGTTTAATAACTCCATCATTATACTGTGAATCTGCCCTGGTCGTTTACCTCTGAGTGCAAGCACGACTTGGACACTGCAGTTATAATGATGCCACAATTTGTAACCTCTCCTGATGTTGATGATGGTAAAGTTTTGGGAAAAAATTTCTTAACTGTCTGATACAAGATCTGCACAGAGTTATTCTTCTGCCATGAATATTACACCCTTTGACAGTTACGGTTTACTAACAATAGCTTCAGAGTCGACATTTTGACTGATCCTTTGTCATGTTTTTATCTTCACAAGGTGTAAGCAGGCATGTAATACAGGTCTGGCAGCCACAGGTAATCATTCAGCAAGTCATACTGCTAGCCAAGAACAAACAAGGAATATTATGCCAGTAAATCTCATCCATTACAAGAGGAAGCATGGATGTGTTATACTAGACAGTTTTTGCAGTAAATTTGCAGCAGTGAAAGTGAGGAATTTGACCCCCATTTAGAGAGGCTCTTAAAATAAAAAAGTGAAACAACCAAAACATCATCATGCCTTGTGCACACAGCTCCACTAAAATCACACAGATCCTAGATCAGAAGTGCAAATTGGGAATACAACCTGAAAAGCCTGTGCAGTGAAACACGCCACAAACTGTTAATCGTTACACGAACAATTGCTGGACTTGTTAATTTCTAAAAGAGATGAAAGGAATCTCATCTTCTTTATCCGCAATTTAACAAGCAAAACAAACCTCTGAGCATTACAACACTAGGTGTAATCAACCCACCAGACAGCATTAAGTTAAAACAATGGCTCAGATATCACTAAGCCTCTTACAGGAGTTCAGTCAAATCCAGCCTTATTTGGATTACACAGTAGTTTGGGAAATACTGTAGTGAGGATCATTTAACTTCCAACCAAACCAAAAGAATATGATTTTTTTTTTCCCTTACAAGCAAAAAAACCAAAAAAATTGCATCAACCTTCTATAAAATTGCTCAACTGAACCAATTTGTAGCCAGCCTGGAAGCTTAGTGACTGCATCTCTGTGCCAAGCCATGTTTGAATAATGGTCCTTGTCTGTTGTTCCTGAGGCTGAGGATGCTCAAGAGGCAAGAGAGGCTGCTTATTTCAGAAAAAAGTACATCTCATCTTCTTCAGCAATAGCCCACTTTGGCCCTGATCTTGGGGTCTGGAAGACAGAAACTAGATGATAAGGAAAAGCACTGATGAGACTTGAAGAAAGTCTTGTCATAGTCTTCTGTGCTTTCAAGCTGGTTTATTGGCTCACAAATTTTGAGAGCTGGGACAGGAAGTCCATAAAAAAGAAAGAGAGAATGGCAAGCCCACCGAGCCCAGAGAGCTGGGAGCTCAGCATCTGGCTCTAAGTCCTGCACGCTCCAGTACTGGGCATGCACGTGCAAAGCAGACCCAAAGCCTTTCACGAGCATTAGCAACAAACATCTCCATTTCCATTTATGCCAACAAGGACTGCAGAGAATCAGGGTGTCTGAAAGTAGGCATGTGTTAAAGACACATCCATATATGGATTTAAACGTCTAAATTTTTTAGAATGCTGTGCTGAAAATATTGGCCCTTTCTCCTCATAACTGTTAGCACCCGGTAATTCTTTAGATTGAAGCGAGAGATTTCTCTTCATTCTTATGACAGTGTGGCATCGCTGGCTTCAAATGAACTATAACAGAGTAAATCCAAGTGTTAACAGTGAAAATCTAGGCCCTAAAATTATATTTAGAAACTAAACACTGCTGAAGCAAATAAACTGGATGACCTGCCTAGGAGAACAATTTAACCAGCAGTGTCTGTGCTTTTGCTGGGCTGTAAGGGCCAGTTTGAGGATGTTGTGACAAAACTCAGCTTGAAGCTATTAATTTTCCAACATGACATACTATGATGTTGATCTAAAAGTTGTGAATTAGGAGATGGAAAGAATTCCCTTCTTTCAGATTCCATCACATATTTTCATAGTGGGGTAAAAAAAGAAAAAGGTTTGTTCTCCTCATCAAGGGTCTGTTGTGTCTTTTGGGAGAGCTTTCCCATTGTTCAGGACTGCCATTTTCCTGTGCAGTGTCAGTGAGCCCTGCACTGTGACTCTGTACAACTCTGTACATGGCTTGTACAGCTGCTAAGAAGCACAACATGACACTGAGGTTAAAAGGAAAACAGCACCACTGCAAACTTCACCTCAAGTTGAAAGTCAAATTCTTTTTGTTTTCTGGCTCATGCATCATCAGTAACAAGACAAATCCTCTCAGGTCCAGTGCTACATGTAAATCCATTACTCATTAATTATGTCTCCTGTGTCATCTGGCCAACACTGATTCCTTTCTGGGGTTGTACATGTGTCACTGGGAGCATAATTTGAAGACAGTAAGTTTATACAGGTGGCTTTGCAAGATAAATGCAGGTAACAGTAGTTCTGATAGTGCAGAAACAAGGGAAACTTTACGGTTTTTTGGCTGGACTTGTAGAGCAAAGTAACAAACTCCCAAGACCTGATTTTTACTATGTGCAGATCTCCAGGGCAAGACCAGTCCATGTCATTTCTTTACAAAGAACTGTATCTTAATCCCTGGGAATGCCATGGCCTGGAGAAAAGGAAACAAGAAAGGCTTACAGCAGCACAAAGGAAGTGTTGAAATACCCACATAATTCTGCCTGCACACTGTGTCCGCCAGGGATGTGCTGAGGTCTTTGGTCCAGCTCACAGAGCTGTACCAGTCACAAGGGTTTTATGTCAACACAATTAAACCAGGACAACTGTGCTGATAATGCTGTGGATGCAGCATTTATAAGTAAAAAAGGTGAAATTGCTTGACAGATCTAGCTAGTCTTTTCCAGGGCAGGGTGAGCACAGCTGCTCTGGTAGAGGTGCATCTGTGTGAGGGCCTTTGGTCAGAAGAGCTGGGATACCAGAGCTCAGCAGTGACAACCACATGGCATTGAGGCTCCAAATAGTCCAGGAAGTGACTGAAAACCTCACATAAAAAAATTCACATCTCTCCCCACTGGCTTTCTGAGCAATGAACCATCACCTCCAAGACCACTTTATCCTCAGGCCCTGCTAAGTGGGAGTGCTGGCACGACAAGTACACGTGAACAGCCCAGAGCTGCTCCCATGGAAGTCAGTGACAAAGTTCTCAGTGATCTTGATGCAAACAGAAGCTGGCACAAAATGCTGCAAGTTATTGCATGATCTCACTGTGACAGTACTCTGAGCAAATCAATATTTAGGTTGAATTTCATTTTGCAAATTAAATCAAGGATTCAATTCCTGTCTTGCAGGAATTGTCTTTGCCTTACAAGATACCACAAGGAGAAGAAGAAATAACTCAAATGTGCCTCATAATCATTTGCCTGTATTCTAGGACCACAACCACTAAAATTCCTTAATCACACATTTAACATTATGGCAGGGCATTAGTATAAAGATTATTTGATTGACTTAATTGTGCATTTCATATTATATCACAGTGATTTATTTTAAGTGTCTCTTAAACTTTAAACTCACTGCGATTACAGTGCTCAGATTTGGAGAAGTTCTGATAAATTACTCGCCCACCCTCCCCCAGCCCCCACTGGGAGGAAGACCCGTCTGGGATTCTATAAACTCAAATGGTACTCTGGGTGTTTACTTCAGCAGACAATTTGGCCCAAACTACGTAGTAAAGCTCAGGATAAGAAAAAGGAACAGTATGTTCCAGCCTGGAAAGCAGGTCTGAAGGACATCAAACCACTCCTTACTCGTGCTTAGATTAAAACAGCTGATACTGGGAGTGTCCTGAGCACTCTTATTCACTCTACCCCTGCTAGAAAATCATATGATGTGCTGGGGAGGAATGTTAATTTTAAATCACAGTACAAGCAAACATTTTTAGAAAGAGATCACATCTAGTGGGTTGGACACAGGGCTGCTGAAAGCCATGAACTCTGTGATGGAGTGATACCCCAGCACTGCACCCCACCACCCCTTTGGTAAGGTGTTTACCTGCCCTCATTCCTCATGTTCCAAAGGGCAAAGAGATTTACTGAGTTTGATAGCCAAGAGGAATTAATTACTGACCAGGTTCTTCCCTTAAGTATCCTGCAACTCTGATTTCACCATCAGTCTTGACTGGAAACATGAACATACGTTTCACTGTTCAGTTATCAGACCTCAGGAAACCAAAATACTTTCCCCAACATTAGAAGAAACAGAAACGTAACATTAAAAATAACCTGGACTGTATTTACTGCTATCTGATTTAGAACTAGCTCTACCCACCTGCTTCCTTCCTGCCCCCAGCTTCAATAAAACACTTCATTCATCTTTGTTTCCTCGAAGTCCCCATACATCATAGGTTACACTCCCGTCCTTGTTTCCTAGGTTTGATTCTTATCATTACTTATCAACTACATTTTCAGATGATTTGGTGAACTTCACTCTTCTATCTTTTTAGAAATTGATGAGAGCTAAAACAACTTTTGCTATTAAAAGCACAGCCAAAAAAAAGAGAACATTTTACTTTGGAGAGAATCCATTTGGATGCAGTCACTCCCTTCTAGAAGCCCTAAACAGCTTGATCCAGGAGACCTGCTAAAAAGAAACGTAATTTCTACTTATAGCAAGCTGAAGAAACTTTTCCCTTGGAGATTACATCACTTTGATTGGATGTTATGTTTTCCATCCTGATCTCTCTAGTCAAGTGAAACTGTAGGAGAAACATATTGCTCACTGAAAAGCTGCATCCAGAACTACTGCAAAACAGGGAGAAAAATACCAAAGGAAATAGAAATCACTTGAGCAAAATTCTTTCCTGATTCACCCCTACACAGCCAGGTTCGGTTGGAAAGAGCTGACTTCAGTACAGGAAAGACAAATTCCGTAACATTTTCCTTTGAATATTAAATGTTAAAAATGTTTGAAAACAAACTCAAAAGACAAAACAACTCCAGCATTAGATCAAGAACAAATAACTAGCTGAAATCCACCACTAACATTACAAAACATTTATTTTTGTTTATACTATGTGCCTATAAATAGAACACAGTGCAAGCACCACTCTGAGGCAATGAGAAGGTTGCACAAAATAACATTCAAAAATCAGGAAATGCCAGAATTAAGGTTACCCAGGCAACCTTAATTTTACCCCCCGTGCATATGCATTTTTACAACACAGCCCTTCAACAGACCATAGCATTCCATTTCTCAAATAGCACCACATACAGAAGAAAACTCATAACAGCAAATGCCAATTTGTTATGTTGTACATGTTGGTGACTTTTCCTACAGGGAGGAAGCAGATTAGGTTGTAATATTTCTTACTGCAACAGTGAATTAATTTCACTCAAAATTTAGCACAAAAATGTACCTCGAGAAACATAACAAGATTTTTATCCTGGCAGAAAATCTGATACCAACATATTTAAAATAAATGTACCTGTGTGGGCAATGTAGTCCTTGCTCACAGGTAAAATTCATGTTCTCCTGTGCTAAACAGATACCATGTTTGCCTGTAGTCAAAACAAGCCTGGGATATTGCCCAGAAGAGACTAGATGAATTAGTTGAGACAAATCCAGAACTTATTGCGTTTTGCTAATTCATTTTTTCAGCAGGTGAATGATTGTTTCAAGGAATAAACCAGCCTCTGTGAAACAACAGAAATCCCCTTTTCTGAAGAGGAATGGCTTTAACAGGAGAATAAGTTTAGATTAGATATTAGGAAGAAATTCTTCACTGTAAGGGTGGTGAGGCATGGAAACAGGTTGCCAGAGAAGTTGTAGTGCCCCATCCCTGGAAGTGTTCAAGGCCAGGCTGGATGGGGCTTTGAGCAACCCGGGATAGTGGAAGGTGTCTCTGCCCACGGCAGGGGGTGGAATGAGATGGGCTTTAAGGTCCCTTCCAACCCAAACCATTCTATGATTCTATGACATGTAAACCAGAGAGCTGTAGAGAGAATAAATACAAGTACAGGAATGAAATTAATAAACATCACAGCAGCTGATAAATTAAGGAACCCTCACTAATAACAAACCAAATGAAAATAGGCATTTCCTTCTCTCCAACAGAAGCTGATAAATAAAGAAATGCAAATGAAAACATCTAAGACTAACTACAAGGGTGCATTTTAGTTCCAGGAGACGTACTTCACTCCTGTTTTAACAAGGATCTTGGGCATTTCTGAAACATTAATATGAAAAACATTAATTAATTGTATTTCTCTTATTAGCACTACACCACACAGCACATTTAATCATTCAGCATCATGACAACTTTCCTGATAAGGCAGACAGTTATCCATGGGACCAGATAAGTCAAAGAGAAATGCTGTGCGTTCTATTCCCCATGATAACAGGCACTGTAATTCCCCAATACACAAAAGTCTGTCCCTTCTCCTTCTGCCCTTCAACAGCAAGGGGCAGATAGTGCTGCAGCTGAAATCAATTTGAAAATTCCTTCAATCCCATCAGAATAGATCCAAAATTAGACCAGCACAGAACAGAAGAGTGGGCTTGGGAGCACTGAATCTGGACTAAAGAGACTTGGCTGCACTCCTCATCCTTGCCTGCCACTCCAAGAAAGCTGTGTCCCTTCTGCACAGCTCTCTTTCTTTGCCTGCCAGCTTTCCCTTATCTTCCTATTTACATTACAAGCTCTTTGGGGCAAGCTTCCTCTCCAGGTACCTGTTTGTACAGTGCACAGCATACTTAAGCTCGGTCAAATAATAATGAAAATATATTATATAAATAACAATGAAAAACATAGCAATGAGAAAAAAATCAACTAAAGCAAAGACCTTGATTTGTGCAAAATAATCCATGGCTTGGATAGGCACAGTTTGTGACAGATTCTTTCCTACTCCTATTAAGTTGATGGCAATGATCCCATTAGCCTTAGTAAGAGCAGGATCAGACCCAGGCTGTGTACACTGAAAACTTTCAGAAGGCCAAAAGTTGTCTAGCTGAATGACATGATGCATTCAAGTTTCTATGGAAATTTGAAATTCCTACAGAGTGTGGGATGCAGTCAGTCCTGAACCACAAGATATATCCACTTCCAAGCATGGAGGCTCCTCAGGGACACAGGCACCTCAGAAGCACTGGATCTTTTATGAGAAACTTCAGTCATCCAGCCAATAATACTTACAACAAAAATAGTATTTTCCATTCTCACATATTGCTAAGTTGTAAACTGTTCCTTAGATACCTGCACATGCAGTTTATGAGAAACACATGTAAAATCCTGACAAGCAAACCCTGTTTATACCTTTACACAAAATAACTACTGAAAGGACCAATTTTCAAAACATGCCTATTGGGACCTGTCAATTATGCAATGTGCCAAAGTCATCTTCAAGCAATGCACTTCAGATGCTGCTCTGCTTTCCCTGAGATGCCACCACCTGTAACATCCCTTGTTTTCTTCCCAGTGCTGGTAGCACTCTGATGGTTGCCTTCAAATGTCATTAAGACTCAATAAGAACTTGTTGAGTTTTCTCAGTAAAACAGGGGAAAATTCTCAGGTTTGAGAGAATTCCTCATAGCATTCACTGTCTGGCTGAAATCATGCCTGGGTGAACACCACATCTTTGCAATGATCACTGGGACATGACAAAGACCTTTCTACTCAGCTCAGAAGATGCAAGACCTGATAAACAGCTCCACATCTGCCAGTCAGCCAGAGGACACTGTCACATCCTTCTTGGGTTACACCTCTATTTTCAATTATAACACCAAAATAAGGAGAAGTCAGCACAGAAAGGACTTCCTGTTGCTAAAGCCTGAAATTTCCAAACACAATACAAATGAATCTGATTTAACTGCTTAAAAAGTTGGTGGGAGGGGGTTGTGTTGTTTTAGTTTGGTTTTTAACCCATGTGCTTGAACACAACACTGTATAAACGGATCTCAGCCACAGCAACTTCAGCTGTGTATTAATGACATTACTCCATCCCTCTCTTACCACTTATGAAGTGGATGGGAACAAGGTGCTTGTTTTCAATCATTTTCTCCTACTGTGTCTTTTCTGTATCACCTCATGACCTCCTTTGGTTAACCTGACCTCTGTACTTCCCAACACAGCAAAGATGTGCATTCAAAATGGGCTTTGTACTTTCTGTAGTGATGCCTCAACGTGACTAAGCTGGTTTGTATCAATTCTAGAATGACAGAAAGCTGCTTTTCCCTACTTAGATACACATATCCATTGAAAGCACTCTCCCTTCAGCTTTGTGCTGTTGTGGGATTTTAATCCCCAGAGCAGTAAATGTGGCTCTAATACATCACTCACTACTTTACTGATAAAACTGGATTTACTGTAGATGAGCAATGCTGAAACAGAATAAAATGTGGTGCTGAAGAGCCTAGGTTTACTCAGCAAGAAATCTCCATTTTCTGAATTCACCAAGATGTGTCTCCACACCTAAAATTAGACCAAAATACTGGAATTTCCCTTCCAGTCTTCATCTCTTACTTTTAGCTACCGCTTCCTAGCACCAAGAAAACCCTATGAAACTTATTCTCCGGGCAACACAATCCCTAGAATTATGATCAGAAGAGTGGCTTTGTTTTATGCCATTTTAGAGGATCTGTTACACTACTGTTTAGACCTCTACACCACCTGGCATCACCATCTAGCCCACACACAAGCTGGCCTGGCATTCCCTGTACGTTTACAGAAATTCCAGTTCTCAGCCCATTTTACAAGTTGGTTGCTTGTTTAATTATTAGTGTGCAGGTAAGAAAACAACTGTGCTCTACAATAACTGAGAGATGTACAAATGGAAGTGTCTCTTTTGTTGCATACAAATAACATTTTTAGCATGAGACCAGCAGTGTAACGTCCCTACTGAATTTATGATACAATTAGAAGAACTGTGTTATCTTGAACCTTTGGCAAATCCTCTTCGAAGATTTCTGAGGCCCTTTGCAAGCTGAATCTGTTTAAATCAGCAGTTATAAAAACCTAATGAGGATGCTGAACAAACTGGACTTTTACTAACTCCAAATTATAAAATTGAAGCTGGGAACTGACAAACTGGGTATTAAGTTTATCTCACGTACAGAAAAACAACCAAGTGTGTACCCCCTTGCCTTGTGTTTAGCATTATGCACCAGTGCAATGGTAAATGAGAAATCTCATCCATCACTGTCTAAAAGAGAAATCTGGAACTAAAACTTCAAGAATTTCAGCCCTTTCAAAAAGTTTTGAAGAGCTCTTAATCCACGAGCTGTTTAGACATGCAGGTAATCTTCAACTGTTAAAAAATCACCCTCTGAAACTGCCAGTGTTAGAAAGGACAGATGTGCCCAGGATACAGAGAAACTCACTACAAGACAACAAATTAAAATAGAAAAAAGTTAGGGGAGTCCACTGATCAATTATCCCAGATAACTGAGGGAAGGATGAAAACAATGGTTTTAAGTGGAATTTCAGAACCTCAGTCATACCCTCCAAATGCTCCATTTTCCCCCAAAAGCTAAGTTATTATTTCTTAAGACTTGCATGTAGCTCTCTGGAGATCACTACCTCCTGTTTGCGTGGTGATTGTTTAGAACAATGTGTTGCTAATGCCAGCATTCAGGAAACACGGATACCACCCAAATAACTTGGGTTTTTTAATTAAAAATAATAAAATAATTTTAAAAAAAGATGGCTGCAACCCCAGAGCACAGCTTATCCTGGTGAACTGTTCACCTTCACCTCTCACACCGCATGCATTTAGTGAGCTCAACACTTGCTGGTGCAGACTGTCACATACTCCCAAATGACCAATACCATCAAACCACATGGGTAACATCCTCACTATCAGTGTGCGTCTCAAGGAGTTCTGCTTTCATATAGAGGAAGAAGAGGCAAGTAAGCTCCTGGAGGAGTCTGGGCAGTGCACTGACATTAATGCAGCAGTGTGAACGCTTGGTATTGAAAATCCGGTTTTCTTGACCGCCTGGCAGGTGCTCATACGGGCTGCTTTTATTACTGCAGCGTTTCTCCTCTTATCTTTGAAATCCAACAAAGCAGGCTCAGGCTGTTATGACCTGCAGCAGTACATCAGGTATGATTCTACAATCTTTCTGTGGGAATGTCAGTAGGTGCCAAAATAGGCAGGTACATTCCCTTCAGTTCTCACTCATACCCAGCTCTGAGAGCTTTTCTGACCAGTGCTCTCCCCAGGCCTGTGTGCGGCTACTCCATGGGTGACAGCGGAGGTATTTCACCTAACACAGCCGGCGGCTTTCTATTTGCTTGAGGCCACAGGAGAAGGAAGCTTAAGGGAGCCAGGCTGACCAGTTTCTCACTGGTTTCTTGGTTGTAATCCAACCCATCAACAGGCCAGCAATCCCTCTGAGGCTCCAGTTCTGTGAAAGCCTTTCCCTGTCCTCCTCTACCACTAACTCAAGAGAGTAGCAGACAAAATGCTCATGCAAAACTTGGACCTGATACAGGGTCTAATTTCTTTTACAAGAGGCAGTGCTGGGAGAAAGGAGGTCCTGAAGTCAAGCAGGAGAAAACTGGATCCATTTCTGTTCTCTCAACCACTGTCAAATCCTACCATTGCGTCCACCTCTCCATGCTCTGGCACCATCTGTAAAACAGACATGCTAATAATTCCCCACATCTCACAGCTGTTCTGTGAATTAACTCGCCAGGGCTCGGTGGTGTTTCAGTCCTGCTGATGGGCACTCACAGGACATGCACAGCATCACCTCTTTTCTTTGTCAACTTTTTAATTACCGCACGTATTCTCCAGGTCTTGCAACTGAGTATGTTTGAATTGCTGAAATAAATAAATAATTGAGAGCCAATAACCTTTCCCTGCCTACAAATCAACCATCTGTCACATTCTTGGGTAGGACAAAACTTTTAATCAATAGATAATTTTCACCCTGTTCTAATGAGTGTTGCTGAATCATTACCTACTGCTGATTGCAGTTACGTCTCCTGTTGGGCTGGTATTAAACACTTCTGTAATGGGAGATGATGCCAGCCCAAACCCTTCATCTTTCAGCTGTACCCGATAAGCCTGCACACATAAAGTGCATATTTATATTACATATTCCACTCAGTTTCCTAAATGGGAGACAGAAACAGTTTTATAACCATAGCAGATCCTAAAAATTGAAAAAGCAGTCATGGTAGTTTTTGCAGAAATATTTCAGGGAATAACCAGGGAAGTTTTCACCGAGTTTGTTTCAGACTAAATGAACTTCTCGCCTGCTGTCTGGGCTGTATCTCCTTCTGACGGGATCTAAGGACTGCATTAAATGAATACTTAAATGGGAAACATCCAAGCAATAGTTAACTGTTGAGAGAAGGGATGGTTCTCTTCCTTCTGGGTCAGGAACAACTAGAGCTAGGAAGAAAAAGGCTGTTGCTTAATGCAGCATTTTAGTATTTAAAAACCTGGTTTTCTTCCAAAAGAAAAATGGGGCCCTAGTGGCTTGGCAGCCTGCTCCTGAGCCACAGATCCTGTGATGCCAGGATCCTCGGCCTCACAGCGGTTTGCATGCCCTGGCACCACATCCCTCCCACGAGGGCACTGCCAACCCCACGGTGGCTGGCAGAGCTGACAGGCTCCACAACTGGGACCCTGGGAAGGGTCCAACTGCTCTCACAGATTCAGCAATGTCAAACCATGAAAGCAAAATATGCAGTTCCTTTCAAAGCAGGAAATCCAGTGAAATAAATTCCTCTTATCATCTTTATTGTAAATCTTGCAGTTCAGGATGGTGTGGGGTAAACTGAGATCTCATGATCCCAAGTAAGATCAGGTTTGGGACCACATGTGGTCTCATTGCAGCTTGTGCAAGAATAGCCTTTGCAGTCTGGTTTGGGTCCTACTTTGCTTCAAAGAAAGTGTGACTGGAGATTAAAGAATTTGGAAAAAACAGAATTGGGTTTTATCGTTAAGAAGAAAAAACAAAAATAACCAAAAAAACCCCAACCAAACCCAACAGAAACAACCCACAAAAAAACCATATAAAGGCCATAGTCAACAAAGAATAACCACCAAATAAATATCATTTCCATATTTCCATATCATCACTTTGTAGGAATGTGATTTAAAATTTAAATTCTAACTTTTCCTTCTGCAGGCTCCTAGTCCAGCATGGAGCAGCAGAGAGAGCAAGCATTGCAGACAAGAACACAGTTTTTCAGCCCTGGCACTCTGGGGGATGAGCAACACTGCAGATCTGATGAGAGGGACAGACCAGCAGCCCCTCATTTCATGCATGGAGAATGGCCTCTTGTAACATTCTGTTTTATTTTTTGGTCCTCAATTGGTTTAAAAAGCCCTGTGTGACTTGGTATGGAGACAAAATTACAGACAGCAGAAATTAGTGAGCTCATGTAAACTGTCATAGGCTATTTCATAGGGGCACAACTGTGAATAAATGGCAGTGGACGGAACTGGATGAAGAACAAAGTAGATACAGGCTCACTGGAGCACAAAACACGAAATAAGAGCTCAAACATTTCAGGTGCCTTCTCAACAGCACCCAAACTCTTCATACTGCATCCTCAGGACTGGAACGATCCAGGTCTGGAGGGCAGTTTGGCACCAGCTGAGGCTGCTGTGGATCCTCGCTGGAGCAGAGCCCTGTGGGCACACGCTGAGCTTTCCTTTCCCGGCGAAAGCTGCAGAGCTCAGGGTTTGTGGCTCACAGCACCCAACTTACCCCGTATGTGGCTCAGCTCGAGCCAATGCACCAGGACAGTCCAGCAACAGGGAGGCCGCATAAAACCCCTCACTTCACACACAGATAAACAAAGCCCAGCTGGCCCTGGGGAGAGGCAGAGGGAAGCCTCTCTGGGTGTGCACTTTGTAATTTGGGGAAAACTTGCAGATAGCAGGACACAGAGCTTTGCTACATCAGCAGACAGATGTGAATTTAAGCAAGCCTCCAATACTGCTGCTACACTACTGCTTTTAGCATCTGCTAGAACAGAAATGAAAGAAAGGATCAGGGACTAGAGAAAAAGGGAATTTTCGGTGGTTGGAGCAGACCTGCTTTCTCAGTAAATCACTGACTCCCTGTTTCTCTCTGCTGCAGAATGATCTAAGCGTACCAAAGGAAAAGTTCTCATTGACTTTACTGAAAGGAGGATTACTGGAAACAGCTAACTAGAGGTGTCAGAAACATGAATTCTAACTAACATTTTTAAAACAAAGGTATTGCTTCTTTCTTCTTTAAAGTGTGAAAACTTTTTACACCATTGACATTTTAGCTGTTTGTGAATGCACCCCAAGAAGAGCAAAGTGGGACAAAAGAAGGGTCTGAGACACATCACTGCCAGAGCTGCATTTATCATTCTAAATTCCTAATTACACTGTTTAGAGAAAATGTATTTTTCCTTCTCAGATCTTCTCTGCTCTAGGCTGCAAGTCTAAGACATTAAGTGAACTGCTCTATCACAGCACCTGATCACCAAAATAAACAATAAAAGCAACCATGGACAGCAAGTCACAGAAAAATTGACCTTTTGTTGCTACCACAGCCTTATTTGGTGTGGAAGCTCCAACATGCCACTTTTAATGAATCAGACCAGAAGTATTTTTCTCTCTTGGCTCGTTCAGAACAGACAAAACTACCTCGTTGTTTCTGCTGTGTGAGCACCACCAGAGACTGCTCTTCATAGGTCCAGCCCCCACCGTGGGTGTAAGGATGCTCCAGGTAAGCACCAGTATGAGTTGTGCTGCAACTCAGAGACTCTGCAAGCTACAGCCAACATGTTAGACACCTATTTCACAGTCTTGAACAAGTGACTTCATTTGTAGATGCTCAAGAGAGCTGTGTTATTGCTCTTTTCCAAAATGCCGTCTCAATTCACATCCAAGTCCAAAATGTACTTGTGTGTCTAATATTAGGAACTGCAGTCTGAACTTTCAGCATAAGCATCCCATAAAGGTCTGGTATCAAAACTCATTTTCACAATGATAGAGAAGACAAGACCGCCCTTTTTATGTTGCTTACAAATTGCATATTTGATAGGGATAATAACTGGGCTGCTTTGAGTAGGGCTTGTGGGGATTTTTGCTTGCTTGTTTGGGGTTTTGTTTAATGAACTGGTGATACTTGGAATATTAGTTACTAAAGGCTCAGCAATACAGTGATTTTTCAGCATCTCTACATTTCAGTGGCCTGGTGAATGAAGCAACAAGGTTTCATATTTTACTTAAAGGTGTTCAAACATTAACAACTCCAGTTGGTCTAAAGGATAAAACATAGATAACCACAAATTGCTGCATTAGCTGAGGGAATGCTTCAGGTAAAGCAGATATTAACTTTCAGAAAACTAAGAACAAAATACTTTACCCAAGGCACAATATAAGCTGATGCTGGACTGAACCAAAGGCATCAGAAGATATTCAACACATTTTAATATTAGGCTTTAAACAAAAGAGCTTGATAAATACAGAGGTGAAAAGGATAAAAACATCTCGAGCATCTTTTCCCAAAACTAATATTTCTTTGTGAAGTGCCAAAAATATACAAATAATGAAAAGAAGCAAGTATTGCAGTCATTCAATTTCCAGTTTCTCTGGGGGCAAAGACAATTAAGAAATCCATTCACTAAAAAATTGAGTGAATGTCAAGATTTTCTAAGCAATCATGAAGGTTATGTTTTTTCCTTTTTAGGACATCTATCTTGGACCAAGACAGTGGGTTTCTTTTTCAGATTACTATCTGTATCAGAAAAGCAGTATTATTTTATATCTGTACACAGAGCAGCTGAGTTGTTGGGATACAGACAGATATGTAAGGGGAAAAAAACTCCAAACATCTGGCAGCAGTTCTCCAGAATGAAGCTGTGTTACGAAAGACAGCTCATAGCAATACATGGTGCCACCCTGGCAAGGTGGTAAATGCAGAACCTGCACTAATGCCAAGGCTCTCCAATGTGCACACGGAAGTCATGCCCAGGGTAGACCTGGCTTCTAAGAAATCCCACAAGGAACCATCCCAGCCTGAAGGATACACATTTTCTGGTGCTTAAATCACAACCAGGTCAGTGTTCTCTCTGTGGTTCTGGTCATGCCCATGTGACAAGTCAAAACCAGACACAGATCAAATAAACCCAGTTTTCCCAGATTAATTTACCTTTTTAAAGAGCTGGAAATAAATTAGACAAGAGTGTGACCATGATGTAGGAAGAAAAGAAAAAAAAGACATTTGCCAAGAAGTCTCTAGAAACTGATTTTCCACTAAGGAAGTAATAAGTATTTGGAATCACCTGTAATATTTTTAAAACAAATTCAGTGGAATATCCAAGTGTCACAAGGATTACATTTTTCAAAGGAAATACAGTAAGTGGGGGAGGAAATTACATAATGGATGGATTTTTTCCTTTTAATTCTTCACGTTTTACTTCAGAGACAGAAATATACTCATATATACAGGAAAATATTCTTTTCCTCTTAGACATCCTAAATCACATTCAGTGGACAGGTTATGGGCATGCAGTCCTACTGTGAAGGCACAGAGAAGGAAACCCCCTGACCTTTATTTCACTACTTGGCTCGCTTAAGGCCAGAGCTTCTGACACAAACAGTCACATATGTGGTCTCAAAACAAATATTAACCCAGAAAACACCACAAAAAACACTACAACATGAACCAGCCCCAGTTTCTAAACTCCTTTTCAGGAACTACCAGCAGGTGCCAGAACATTTAAGAAGTTGGTAATAACTATTCAAAATCTTGGCTTAAAACCCGGTTTCCAGGTTTTTCCCTAACTGCTTCATTTTCATGTGGTGTGGTACATCATCCCGTGTGATCAGCTGTGTGCAACAACCTCTCGGGGGGCCCAGGCTCAGGTGCCTCCTGCAGCAGGACCAGACCGCTCTGAGAGGTTGCCCACGGGAGGGTTTCGACAGCTGCTGGAAGGAAGACAACAATTCACACATGAAAACAATTTCAATAAAGTTGTGATAACCCACTGCAGGTGAGCACCGCTCACCTTGTCCCAAGTGAGGGTTTGGACTCTGTCCCAGAATGCTGGAGGTTGTGCTTGTTGCCTTGTACTTTGCCTGCTTCCTCTGAATCACTTAGCTGAGATGGGTCTTTTAATAATCTCTAATTAGTAGAGAAATTTCACATTTCACCAATAGGAAAATTAAGCTCCTTTTACTTGTTAAATATCCCTTATTTCTTCTCAAGTTTTGCACTCTATGACAAAATAAAATAAATAAAAAAACAGCTTTATCTCACCTAAACTGCTATGAGACATGACAGCAAATCTGTCAGTCTCATAACCCAACACCACATGTATCTGTCTTTTCTTGCCATAAATTTCTGCTCGAGCAGCAGGACTATGACAGCTGTACCATGCACTGGCATATTCACAACACTAAACCTCTCCAGAGTAGCTTGATGAAGGGATGAAAGCTCCAGACCCCTCAGTGAAACAAAGCCAGCCTGGGAGATAAATCCCCTTGGTGGCTAACAGCCCTCTGCACAGTCTGCTGGGTAAATACTGCACGAGAGCAGGAGGAAGCAGAGCTTGCACACTGCAGCCTCTGTTGTCCTTCTGGAACTGTGATACTTTCTGACTTCCAAATAGCATGAAAATTGACTGCAGCTACATGGTAAATTGCTTCTTTCCCACACATACACTATATATTCATGCTGTATTCTGCAATATTTGTCAACAGAAACAGGGAATTTTCTTTCATTTCAAGACTTTGAAGCAAATAGGAGGGAGAGGGTATTTGCAATCTTGAAAGAATTACTAACCCTTAAGGTCTACTGATTTCCAAGTATCCTACACAAGACAGCAGCCCTGGGACCACTTAGACCTACCAGACTCCCAAAATAAATTTTTTTAGAAGTATAAAAGTATGTGGGGAACTATGTTTTGTTAGTGAGCATCTTGCCTTTCCTACTTCTCATATACCCTCCTCACACACCGTAATCACACAGCAGTAGTTGATCCAAATACCCTAAGGTCTTTTGCAGTGTTTGAAACGATCCCATATACACTGGTGGCAGATGTCCCTGAAGCCCCCTTCCTTTCACACTGTTAAATCTCTAGTCTTTGGCACATGCTATTTAGAGTATCAATTGACTTTTCCTGCTTAAATTGCTACACCTAAGCCAGGATCTGTAAATTACCCTTGTCTTTTAAAATATTTATCCTTACTAACAATGTAACCAAGGGCTTGTAAATTTAATAACATGCTGAGCTGGCCCTACCATAAATGCCTATATTAGAGACAGGAATATCAAGTAGGACAAGCAGGAGGTGCATTGCAGCAGGGAGCCTGTCTGCCTCGTCCCACAGAGAAGTGAATAAAGAGTGAACTGGACCATCTTTGTGACCAGGAAAAGATCTGAGCTCTTGAAATTCTAAAATTATAGAATTATTTAGGTTGACAAAGACCCCAAAGATTGAGTCCAACCATTAAACCAGCACTGCCAAGGCCACCACAAAACCATATCCCTAAGTGCCACATTCACACACTTTAAACACGTCTGTGGATAACTCCACAGCTTCCCTGGGCAGCCTGTTCCAATGCTTGACAGCCCTTCCAGTGACGAGATTTTCCCTAAAATCCAATCTAAATGTCCCCTGGTGCAACTTGAGGCCATTCCCTCTTGTCAGAAGAGACTGATCCCCATCTTGCTACAACCTCCTTTTAGGAAGCTGTAGAGAATTACGGTTGTTTTGTGGGGAAAGGCGGGGCAGGTAATGGTTTAAGCTTTGTTAACTGTTTTCCAAACTATCAACAGAAACACTTCAAGATTTAAAATTCATTGAGATCTCTTGGTTTTAAAGCCTTCTACAAAATACTGGCAGTCTATATATTTGAGATATGTGGTTCATGGGTAAAAATAAATCACCTTTATGGATAACTTCCCACAAGATATCATGTCCACACAGTGAAGCTTTGCTTCTGATGGTTAACATGAGCTTCAGATACCTCTACATAAAGTATAAAGTCAAGTGGATCCATCATGTAAGGTGTAACTTAGCCAGCACATCCACAAGGGAACCACGTACAACTGCACTGGTTGTGTCCACGCTGGCCCTCACAAGTTGGCTCAGGGGCAGACACAAGGACAAGATAGACACAGACCTGTCTGTCTGCTCTCTACTTCCAGGAGTGTCCCCACAAGCTGCCCGGGAAAACTCCTGCAAGAAGCCCACCAACAGCCTGCTCTGTGCCCCTCATGCCCTCAAACCCACACCTCTGTCACACTGAAACCACCCCAAAATGCCAGGCATACCCACGCACATCCATGCAATCCTGTATATCCCAAGATAAGGACCTCATCTACCCCAGTACCAAATCTGCAGATTCACTGAAACACAACATGGCAACCGGTTTTGCTGGTTGCTGCTCCCATAAAGCAAGGGCATCCTCCTCTCCAGGTAAAACTCCTCCTGGCCAGAAGCATGACAGGTGCTTCAGAGAAACATAGACATAACCCCGGCCCTGCCAGCCCTCAGAAACAAAAATAAGAAAAATCTGTATTAAAGTGCATCATTATTCAGTGAGTGGAGACATTAACATGCAGACAAGACAGAAAGAGTGGGAAGAGGCCACTCCATCAGAGCATCCATCAATCCTCATGGCATGAACAGAGCTGACAGCTCCATTAACTCTTGGCACATGCAGGTCATGGGCTTGCCTGCTTGTTTGTTTGTTTGTTAATATGTTATCAAACCTCATCTTGAACAAAACTATTAAAACATGGTAGTTTACTGGCGACGCAAACAGGATGGTTTCTTAGGAGGTGCTCAAGGAACTAGTTGGAGGAGCATGGCTGAACAAGAAGTTTTCAGCAAAACTTTATTTTTACTATGAAATATGTCTGACTCAGAAAAATAATTAAAGTGCCCCATGTTCTCAAAGAAAACGTAATATTTTTGTTGGAAATGTACAGTACTTACTAGCTAATAATTTCTATTCTAATATTCTGGGTAGTTTTCAAACAAAATTTTGCAGTTATTGGTGTTTTTGTTCAAACATGTCAAATTATCTGATTTTCTTTTTTTCAAGAAAAGCTGAAGAGATTTCACCTGAAATCATCAATAAACATGGACATTTTTATTGTTATGGCTAAAATTTTCAGGGTGAGATTATGTGGAGACCGTTGCACTACTGGGACACAGAGATGGCATAGAAAAAGTATGTGAAATGGTAAGTGAAACAGCCTGCATACCATGAAATTGGACTGAAATTCTACAAATAAAAGACAGTTGTTGCAGAAAAGTAGTGTTCAAGGTTGAAGGTAGCCAATTCCAGCTCAAGCCATGAGCTCACAGTCCTAGCCTCCAGGCAGGTATATGATGAAGGAGACCAGACAGAGCTACAAATGCCAAGTATTCACAGAAAACACAACCAAATCATAGCAAAAGCATCTGGGATGCAGCTTTTCCTGTGTTTTTGTGTCAATCAAGCTCATTTCCAGATGTGCAGATAAACCATTCATACAAAGAGGCTTCCAAAATGGTGAAGACAGCCTGTAGGCTGCAGGTAGGCTTGTTTCTGCACATTACACAGCAAGCAGGAGACCAGAGAGCCTCAGCTGGGAGCACAGGCTCATAACACAGGAGAAATCATAGATTTGCCAGATGCAACTACCTGAGGCCAGACTCTGTTTTGGAACAGCTCAGCCCCACTGGTGTCTGAGTCCTGCTGTGGGATTTTGTATCCCACCCCTCAGAGACTGCACAGCAGTGGAGCTGACCCTCTGGGTTGGACTCATGGCTGTTGCCTCATGCTAGAGCCCTGCGGGAGTGCGTGCACAAGGAAGTGTGCTTCCAGTCTGAATCAGTTCACGTCTCCCGTATGAATAATGCCTGTTGATGGAACCACAGAATAAGCAGAGATGGAAGGGACCCACAAGGATCATCAAGTCCACCTCCTGTCCCTGCACAGCACCATCCCCAGGAGTCACACCATGTGCCCGAGAGTATTGTGCAAACGCCTCATATGGCTTCCTTCACGGCCCCAAAATGACTGGGTTTAAAAGACTACAACAAAATTTAAACTAACAAAAACAAGTTAATGGGCTGAAAGATGCTGTATTTCTTCTCTGAAGGACAAGCCTACAATGCATTCAATGACCCAGAAAAACATACTGCAACATCTAGGTCTGTTATGAGTAAATGTCATGAGAGGTGAAACAAGGAGAGGTCAAGTCTTCGCCTCAGACAGCTGGAGGAGGCACTGTGTTGTGTTGTGAAAGCATTTGGAAATAATCACCAACGAGGGAAAGTCTTTTCTTTCTCGTTGTCATGAGCCTGAGGGCTAGAGGACATGAAGCTGTCACAAATCATCATCAACACACCTGCAACATGCACCAGACGGGACTACTGAAGTCAACAACAGAGGCCTTGGTGTTTGCGGAGCACCCCAAGCAATGGCCCAGCCATCCCTCTTCAGCACCATGCACCACACACTTCACTGCAGCAGGGCTTCCTCGCTGTTTACATGGATGCTCAACTCTCCTGAACGAGTTTACACACTAAATCAGGAGTCTCCTATTGTTGCCTCCACCAGAAACTGAAAGAGGACAGGTCACATCATGGCAAGAACACAATGCCTTGGTGAGGAGCTGGAGCACAGCATCCAGTGTGTGTGCTATGGGAACAAGGCAATTGTATCTCCTGGAGAGGGAAGACAGGGTGAGAAAATGGTTTTTTTATAGCTGAAGGTATCTGAAATATCTAAAGCCAAGTGATAGAGTGGTGGCTTGTTGTGCAGACAGGTCACAGCATGTGGATGTGACCTGCATTACCACTGCCAAAAGATTCCCCAGGAGGAAAGAAAAAGTATCCATACTTTCAGCAGGCCTAACTCTGCTCTCAAATGCACTGATGTTAAACCAAAATAATTGAGTCTGAGCCCAGCAGAAATCAATGAGATCACTGTCAAGTCCAATGTCAAACACACACACACTTATAAACTCGCCCTAGAGATTTTCATACTATCCTCTGTGAGCTAAAATCTTGAATGTTTTCATTCACTTTCTGCAGAAAGTCTTGCTGTATCTGCCTCTTATCAGCATGTTTAGAAGGCTGTGAAAATCCACAAGCACCTCTCTTGTCAAGATTACATGCGTGTCACTCATGTGCATAAACATCTGAAAATTATTGACATTATAAAGAAAATACTGCCTGGGTAGCAGCTTCCTTACAGCCCAGGAAAGCCTGCACAGTTTAGCAGAACCTTTAAGATGCTCTAAATTGCCTCTAGCGGAAAACCCAGCCATTACCAGGCCCTTGGGCAGGAACACAAATCTACAATAGATGGCATCAGTCTGCAAACTGGCCATCCCAGGCTACAACTGGGAAACACCCGCTGCATTTTTCTCCCTTTGCCTATTTCATGATTTCCTGCAAACAAGACTGTTGTATAGGACAAAAGTCAGGGCAGCTTCCCGAACTCACCCACAACAGTGTTACTTGGCCTGTGGTCTCACTCAGGGTTCAGCTGCAGCAGAGCTGGGTTCTGCCCCTCCAATCTGTCACTATATCTGTACACAGTCGCTTCCTAACCTGGTTGTGTCAAAGTGATCCAGGTTGACTTTCTATTTAAAAGCATGGAGGGTTTTCTTTAACCCAGATAATTTTGACTGATTTAGGTTAGAGAAGGACTGCATGTGCAGCTATGCTTGCAGATACCAACCCCCAGCAGTGGGGACAGGGCCCAGGCACTTTAAGCCTGGCTTGGGCTCAAAGCCTTTGAACTCAGCTCAGCTGCAAGCCAAGTAGCACATCTGGCCACAGCTGTAGATGCCGTAGTTCATGAAAAAAAATGGCAAACAAGGCGACATTCAGTGTCCCAGATAAACTATGGAGTGTCAAAAGTTAGGGTATGATTCACAGGAAACTCAGCTTCAGATTCCATTATCACAACCTCCCCCTCCTTCCCTCCACCAATTCTGGTACTAAAGGTCTTCATTTTTCAACCAAATTCTTAATTTTAGGGTGACTAGGATAAACTTGTTAATACTGTATAGCCACACACCAAGACAGGCATCCCACAGTAATTCAATCACCTCTCAAAGCAGAGCTATGTGGGTATTTATTTCAGACACCCAACTCCAGAAATGTGAATTTTAAAATGGAAGCACACTAGAAGAGCTGAGAAGTTTCTCTCCCTCAAGAAATACTCCATGTGTTACCTGTATGGTAGCAAGGCAGTTCAGATCTTTCTCTTCCTCTATGCTGGCTGCTCTTACACACACCAGAGCCCTTGTCTGGCTTCCCAGGCATGGGCAGAACTCAAAGGATCCATGCAAACATACTCTGCAACTTAGAGTGGGAACCAAACAGTTTTGCACCCTTCTTTTGTTCACTGATAAGAGGCACCAGATTTGTGACCAGGATCACATTTGTGTCAATGTCAAAAATAACAAGACTCCAAGAACCTGTTCCCCAAGTTTCTTACCTAGACATGCCATCCCATATCATCTTCCAGCAATCTCTGCTACCAGCCTGACTTCAGAGTCAGATCATGTCTTGCTGCCAGCTAACATAGCTCTAAAATGGGAAATTATATTTTCTTGTTTCACAGAAGTTTGGTTAACCTGAACATATTTGGCTTTGTAAAATGCATCAAGATGAAAGATGTTCCTTAGGTGCAAAACACTAAATGTTTCTCTTCATTTAAGAACACAGGGTCGAGTAACCCAAAATTCGTTCGGGGATATTCTGAAGGATTAGACTCTTCAGATTCATTCAAAAAAAAGGAGAAAAACTGGTTGCACATATGCTTCATCATAAAAGTATTTATCTGACCGACAGCCAAAACCATTTTATCTCTGTAAGCAATCCTTAAACACTGCAGAATGCATTCACTGCTTTCATTACCAAATTACTTTTTAAGAGTTCAGCAGGTAATTGAAGTTCCAAATGTCTTAAAATGGTTTGGCAATGCTGAGATTTCCTAGTGGACTTGCTATCCAAGAACTTTAGAGGGAAAAAATCAGTTGGATACTAAATATATACCCTAAAATAAGATGGATTCGAATTACACTAAGACACAGGCTTTTAAAGAGGGAGAATGTTTTATATGAAGAGTAAAGCTCTGCTCAGAGGAGGTTCCATGATGCTGAAGCTTCAAACTCATATTCAAAAAGTCCTGTGAAATTTTCAAAGACTCTATGTTGGCCTAAATCTGTTCCTACTTAACTCAAGGGCTGTTAAATTTGACAGAAATCTAATTAGGACAATGCTGTCCCATATACTTTGTACTATTTAGCAGATGACTGTTAAAAACAGAGGACTCTAAAACCTTTTTCCTAGATAAAAACTATTTTGTTTATTTCTTTTCCAATTCACTCAGCAGGAACAGTGAAAGGAAGGAGCCTCAATGTGTTCCCAACACCGAAGTGCTCTGCATTCCCCCAAGGCTGCAGTGCTCGGTGGCAGGGGCAGGAGGGCCACAAGCAGCACGAAGCCTGCAGGCTGGGCCGGCAGCCGCCAGCTCCAGAGGTCTAATGAGGACTCTTGCCCCAGCTACATCAATAGCTTTTGGCAAACCATTTTCTGCCTCAGTTCCTCACATTTATGGAGTGGAGATGATGACAGCGTTCTGTGTTTATAACTGGTATATGCACTGCTTTAAGTGCTATTATTTTACAGGGCTTTTTATCCACAGCCAATTACCCAAGTCTCAGAGGGAAACTGAGGCACACTACTTGCTTAATGTCATCCAGTAGGCCAAAGCAGAAGTAAGGTCTTCATCTCCAGAATTTTATTATCCTCTAAATTTATCTACAACCTTCGTATTACAAGGCAAAAATTAGCTTGCTGTTTGTCCAGCACTGTCAGATGGCACGATACCTGCTTACTTCTGCTAACACTGCTGTTTAGCTGGCTTGTTGTTGCTCTTGTTCCTGCAGAGAAACATAATACTAGATTTGTAAAATCACACTGTATGCGAAGACACTGTGATGGTAAATGCGGGATTACTGTCTCACTGCAGGCTCCAGCAGCAGGGAAAGCCAGTGATGATGTGGGCTGCTCACGGTCTAACACAAGAAGCTTTAATGATGACAAGAGGAACACAACAAGAACACCAAGAGCTTTACTTTTCACAGCAGCAATCTTTTCTCTCAGGATTACTCTATGCCAAAAAATCCTTGTTCTGCAATAGATCCATTTTCACAGCAAGGGGATAACTGATATTTAAGATGAACAAGAATAATTGAGGAACCTTCTGGTCTGGCATAGATCAGAAGAGGTGAGATGCATGAAGTTAAAAGCCTGGATTTCCTTATCCAAGTTATGGTTCCCACTCAAAAAGGTGCAACTGTCGCACCTTACAGGGATGCAACGCTCCTCACTGCCTTATGCTCACTGCCTTGCTGCTGAGGCATTCCTATTGCAATACTGCCACTTGTAAATGGAACTTGGGGATACCCACAACTTTAGGATGAACGTTTCTGGCTGCACCTGGATGCACTGACAGCAGGAAAGTAAACCCTTAGAAGTATCAATTGAGAAGTCTGTCAGGTAAAGCATGCCAGACTTTTCCTCAGGGAGCCTCAGGAAAGTTACGGATGCAGCTCAAGAGCTCTCCTCAGAAGAGCTTGCAATTCAGCTGCTGTGCCCTAATTTAACCCTATAGGAACACGACACACAACCACAGAAAGGGCTGAGATATTTGGGAACTCAATTCCAGTCAGCACCAGAAAAAGCACTCGCTGATTTGGGGTGCTGGAGACAATCAGTGCTTGCCTTTCCCCTTGTTTGCATAGCAGGTGAATGCTCACAAGACTCTTACTAAGCAGCACAAGCAGGGAAGCTCTGTCTGACCAACACATGGTACTTAACCATTTATTGACTTCTTTAATAACAATAACATTGTTGTAAAATAACATTTTCCATCTTCTCTCATGCTGCAGACTGTGGCGCACTTTGCCGTCTGAAACAATGAGCTGTGACGTGCTGGACTCATGTGCAGCTGGACAGGAAGAGCTGAAGATCCAGGGAGGTTTCCTTTAGGCACAGAGGCTGGGCCATGACGCAGGGGAAGCCCGTGTGTTCCCGGACGGCTCTGGTCGCAGCCGGGAAGGATGGGGTGCCTGGACATGGTGTCTGCATGTGCTGTTCCTGACACAGTTGCCAGAGACTGTGTTTATTTTACCTTGACTAAAGCAAGGGACGCTATGCAAAGACAAGCAGAGGTGCTAAGAATAATATGATCACACTGAAGCCCCGTCAAAGTCACACATACAAATTACCTCTCAACAGGAAAATATAGCAAAACGTGCAGTCAAATTCAGCAACTACTCATGCACACCAGCACTGCAAAGCATAACCACAGAGCAGAAATGTGGAAAAGCAAGAGAAGAATATAGCTACCCCAAGAGGAATCTGGGCAAGACATAGAAATGCAACCTTCCTTTCCAGAAATTGCTCAGGGAATGCCTTATTTGCACCAGCAGCTTCAAAACTGTGAACCTCAAGCCTTAACTTCAAAAAAAAAGTGCACTTCTAATATCTAAGTGCCACTTAGGGGCTCAAATGGATGGGTGCCAACAACAGAGCCATTAGCACCTACTCATCCATGGAGGCTTTCTATCTAAAAATCCCATTTGTCAGCAGAGTCTCAGCAGGACTTCGGTATGATAAAAACCTCCATGACAAGTCCTAAACTTACAAATTAACATATTCATTTACTTATCCATGTGTAAAAGTGTGTCACTTAGACAGCTTTCTTGAGCATCAATACCTAATCCAAAGCCATCCATTATAGCTTTCCCATTTGTTCCTCGATTGAGAATCAACTCAAGTTACTTCAGCACAATTGAAATATTGTGTACAATTGTACAATAGAAATACTGAGACAGTTTCAAGGAACTGAATACAGGGTTTATATTCACTCCTACATGCTGAATGCCTCCTACGAGGAAGTACAAGCCCAGGCTGGTGCCCGCCAAAATCCCACTGTAAAGCTCCCGTGCCACTGCTGTTAAGAGGAGCTGTGCAAAGACCTGTCCACACAAGGCATCAGGGACTGATTCTGTAACAGTCCCCGGCTTTCTGGATCAAGGTGTTCAAATTTCATTCACTGTAGTTGAGAAGTCTGGATGTTTGCTGTTTTAAGGTCTTAATATAGTACCTGTATCTGTAACTCCGTAACAAAATTAAGGATGAATCTTATGTAAACTCTTGCATAAAATCTTTGGTCATATAGAGGATTTTTAATTTTTTTTTAAGATAGCCAAAATAAGCATAATAATGTTTCATAAAAGATGACCGCCCCAACCCCAGACTCCCACTGCCTGAAGGGAAACAGGACAGCCAAGAAACTGCAATGTAATAAATTTCATTTTCCTCAGCAAAAGATCTGCAACTTTCCACTATTGACACACAGGACAAGCAGGATTGAGAATGGAGAGAATAATTTCGTACTGTCTGATACAGAAAGCAGACAGGATTGCAATGGCAGAACAGCACACAGGGACACTCCTGTGGGTCCAAGCTGCAGCATCATTGCACATGGGGGCTCAACACCAGTTCAAACCAGGTCATAAAATCCAATTCACCAAAATAACCTTTTAAAAACAGATTGCTACAGTTAGTTTCCTCTGGAATCTAGCTGCTTCAGGCTCCTGCCTGAGCCACTGTTCGCAAGGTATCCTCACACCAAAAGGAACAGAAATGTCTAGGGAGGTTTAAATGCAGTTCCTGGAACACTTCTCAGGGAAAATACTCACAGAGATTGGAAGAGCAAAAAGCAAAAAGGGAGCCAGGAGAGAAGATCTCTCCAGAAGTCATTAGCTGCAGCTGCTAACATAGCTGCATGTCAGATTTCAAAAAAAAATTATATACATATATTTTTATATATATATATATAAACACCCAAACCAAACAAAAAAACCCCCATCCTTTAGTCCTGCTTGCACCCTTAGTCTGCCCTCCACCCTATCCTGTTTGTTCCATGATTCTCATTTTAATCTGTATAAAGTTTCTGTCTTGACCATTTGACATTCAACTACCTTATGTGCAAACAGAGGCCACGGCACATCCCAGGAGCAGGACAAGAGGAAAAGGAGTGACAGACTCCCCCCATAACACTCTCTTGTTCACTACAAGAAACTGGAGGCCCATTAGGATTGGGGCCATCTAGAAAACAGAGCTAGGGCATGGGTTTGCTATTTCTTGTCACGAGGGGCACAAAACTGAACACAGGATTCGAGGTGCCTCGCTAGTGTCAAGTACAAGGGATTAATCACTTCCCTGGTCCTGCTGGCCATGCTATTTCTGACACAAGACACGACCTCCTTGGCTACCTGGGCACACTGCCAGCTCCTGGCAGCCCTCACAGTGTTGTGCTTTGCACTGGTAGCTAGAAAGGTGTTGATAACACACCAGTGTTTCAGCTACTGCTGAGCAATTCTCACAGCACCAACACTGTCTCTCCCACATTCTCTCCCTCAACAGCAAGCTTGAGAAGGGACAGCCAGGACAGCTGACCCAAACAAACCAAAGGGATATTCCACACTGTGTGATGTCTGCTTAGGAATAAAAGCTAAGAGAAAGGAGGTCATTTGTTATTTACAACTCTTGTCTTCTGAAGCAACAGTCATGCACACTGAAGCCCTGCTTCTCAGGAATTGGTGGTATGTTGGCTGCTCATGGGGAGTAGACATTAAAATATTTGGTTTTCCTTTGCTTCCATGTACAACTTTTGCTTTTTCTTTATCACACTACCTTTATCTTGATCCATGAGGGGTTTTTTTCCCATCTTATTTTCTTCCCCCTGGCCTGAAGAAAAGTGACAGAGTGGCTTGATGGGCACCAGCCAAGGTCAACCCACCACAGGCATTTACAGGGGGAAGAGAGCTCCCACATGAATCTCTACAGGCCTCAGAGTGGTGATCACTGCCTGTGCTATACCTCCCACAGCTTCTGTCTACAAAGATAACTTCCAAAGAGGAAACTTTCCTTTGTCTATATATTCCCAAAGGATGATGCAACATGACTTTCTGTTTGCCAGTATGAAAATTTCTCTTTGGAGTAGCACCTAATTAGAAGTCTCTGCAGTTGTCTCATTCACATGTTACATGGAAAACATTACTGGGCAAACACAGGTGGGATGTGCAATCAATCAGTGCTCTTCAGAAGGCCACAGGTATTTATTCTACCCTGGACAAAGCCACGCTAAGCAAACATTTGGAATAGCAACACACAGGTTCTACATTTGGTAGATATATTCCAAGAGGAAAATGTACAAGGAAAAATGAGACCAAGAAAAGGAAATCATATACTATGGTTATAGCTCTATTAAACTCGGCTGTACGGAACCAGTCAGGAGGTACCTTCC
The DNA here is from genome assembly GCA_013400735.1 of Pomatostomus ruficeps. Taxonomy (NCBI): domain Eukaryota; kingdom Metazoa; phylum Chordata; class Aves; order Passeriformes; family Timaliidae; genus Pomatostomus; species Pomatostomus ruficeps. Next base: position 171,725 of record VYZT01016870.1, read on the forward strand.
CGTGCCCCAAGTAACTCAAATGCTCATGGGAGACATCCCCAGCATAAACTTGATGGCAGAGTGGCTGACTCTGCAGCAAAAAGGAACCTGGCATTTGTAAACAACAACAAAGCAGAATCAGAGCTGTAAATGGCTCCTGACAGCACTCTCTTCATGGGGAGATCTTTGTGAAACATGGAATATATTAGCAAACCTGGGCTGGAAAGCAAAGCATTCTTAGGTAGGTGGAAATTTTTAATAGCATGTCATTAAATCTCTCTTAGATTTAGTATTTAATAGATGTAACTTTCACAGCAGCATGCTCATTACCAACAAGGCACAGGGACCTTACCAAACAGTGAACATAACAGACCCAGAGCCCAAGAGCCTTCTTTTGTCAGTGTTTGGGTACCACGGTGATGAGCAAAATCATGTGGATGTCTTAACACATTAAACTGGAAATATCCTTACTCTGCTACCAGTCTTCTTTGGCCCTATCCCCACACAAGTCTGTCAGCTGAACACAGGCCAAAACTGCTGCCTGTGTCAATTACTGTAGCTCCTCTGCTGTCATTGGCATTGGGCCATTTTTTATACCAGCTGTGGCTCTGACCTATGTATATTTAAAAATAGGGTCAAGTGTAATAAAAATCTTAAGACCATTTGATTTCTTGGTGTGGACATAGGCAAGGTGTGTTAATCTAATTTCCAGGACTAAGGCCAAGAAGTACAACCTGTCTGAAGTAGGTCACCTGCATCCAAATATAGGCACCCATACCAAGTGGTTTAAGAAGAGCCAAAAGTTTGCACATCTCTCTGATTTCACTTGTCATTTCAGCAGCAACTTTTGAAAATCCTCCAGTAAAAAGGGATTGGTGTGCTTTTCCCAGCCCATGCCCTGCCAACAGAAGGTGAAGCCATTCAGTGTTTTGTCAGGGTTTGTTCCACCACCAGAACATGGGTTTATCAAGAACATGGGCACTAAGTCCACACAAACTCAAGAAAACCACTTACTACAGCTTTGTGCCTGAATTTCCCCTTTTTGTAGATGAGACTTTTCTATTTTACATAAAGATTGCAAAACTTTAAAAAGTGTTCTAAAATGCTGCACTAATTCTGTGTGTTATTTCTAATTCCTGTTATCTCCATTACCACTGCACACCAAGAGGACCTTGAGGATGGCTGAGCCAAGCAAAGAAATTATTGTTCACCCTGCTGTATGTCAAGCACTTCTTGCTTTTGGAGGTGGATGCTGTATAAACTTGCCCTTTGTCTACCTGAGAAAGAACCTACCAGTGACTGGGTTTGAACTATTGCAAATGAGCATCACAAGGCCCCTAGGCTGAAACATCACGATGGAGCTGAAGATGGAACAAACACTGAAATCAAACCCCGTCACAGCAACCAGGTCTAAGCTGCCAGTAACACCTTACTGCACAGTTCAATGATGAAAACAATCAGGTTTAAAAAAAGAATAAAATCTTTTTCTCTTATAAAGACTTACATGCTGGGAAGTGTCATTTTTACAAACAGCCATTACTACATGGATCAGTTTCAATTATTTAAACTCATCCAACCAAATGGGCTTCCCCTCCAGTTTTAGCATCAGAGGTGTTTTAAACCAAGACACACTGTTAAAAACTTTCTTCTGGCTCAAATAGTTCAAGACCATCTCATTGGGGATTTGATAAATAACCTGAAGCAGCAGACAGATTACAGACTAGCAGGAATCTGTAAGAGATAGCTGACCTATTTAACACTCCAGCAAACTTTCGAGCAGGACTGAGTTGAATAGGAGCACGCTGCTAACAGGAGATTCACACACCTTAGATCTAAGTCCTCGAGCTCACAAGATCATTACTATTTACCCTGTAGGCCTGACTTTCTCCTTCGGACTAAATTTATCTGAATGCTTCAGACTGACTCAATTAGCATCACTCCTGAACTCTCTGCCTCGGCACAGGAAAGCAGAGCAGGAAAGTTAAATTGCTGCGAACAGAGTGGCAGTCAGATCCAAGGCGGTCAGCTCTCCATGACATATTTCTGTGAACAAGAGGCATTAAACATGAAGCGGAACACGCAAGGATTTTGGCTCTGTGTCTTCACTTCATACGGAAATGCCTTCTCTTCACAGCATCAAAGCAAGGCAGGCATCTGGTGCACCACTATTAAAAGACTGCAGTGTGATAATAACAGTCTTCAATGGTGAGGGACATCTAGAAGAGAAAACCTTGCTATTTTTCCTGTGCTTTGTCACAGTTCTTATGGCTGCCTTATCCAGTCTGAGCACGGAATATGCACAGGCTTTGCCTGTTCCTTCCTTTCACTATGTACCAAGGTAATATTTCCATTTTTTCCTCTACTGTGTCAGAAAACCTACCTTTGGCTTTCTATCCCAAAGGCTACAACTCCAACCAAACCTCTTATTGTCTCATTCCTGTGATTTCCTCTGGCTGCTGACCTTCCCCACACTGACATCATCTGCTTCCCTTCCATGGAGGATGCAGGCTGTGATCCCTTTCTCAGCCAAGTGCCCTCCAGTTCTGAAGTGCTCTGTTAGGTAACTTTATGGCATTCTTCCACGCTTTCCCTACTGTTTTCTCATTTCTTCCCTATCTTTCTACTTGTACCTTATTCTCAGCCATTCCTTCTGCTCTGCACCCAGTGCTTGACTCCATAACTCCTCAGGCTTGCCCTTCAGATGTGTTTAAAAACAAAAGCAAAACATGAATTTTTCGTTAAATTAATTCACAGTCCACTTGACAGCTTTTATCATAAGCACTCAATGGCAAAGATCATCTTTTTGTTCAGTGTTCATGCAGCATCTGCTTCAGAAGGAACTAATCAGTGACTGAGACAGCAATACAAATAATGAACCCTGGCAGAGAACCATCATAGCATTATGATAATACCATAGGTCCTACAGGACAGCCCAACTGGAAGTTTTATTGCATTCACTCACAATCTTTTGAATATTCTCAACCACCTACAGCTTCAAAAGCTGTGCAGACTGACAGGTACAGCACTTGAATGGCCTGCTGAAAACCAAAGACAACTCACTGAAAGTTTTCATCTGGAGTCTCCATTAAACTTGTCCCATGGGAAAAGACAGTAGTAAACAGTGGAAGAGAAACATAGTCCAGATATTTCCAGAGAAAGTAAATCTGCTTCCACAGAGAACTGCACATTTCTTGCTAGCTATTATTTTTAACCTCTTGCAGATTTATTTTTACTACAATTTAAATGTATCTGTTATATGCCATAACATTATTATTATGGGAGACTCTAAAATAGCAAAGCATTCTAGGCGCTTGATACCATTTTACAGAACAGGGAGTTACAGCCAGCAATGACTTGACTGCTGCTCACTTCAGCAGCCACCAACACTTGTGACCCCCCCTTTCAGCCTTACTTCTTACAGCTCCTCTGTGGAGTTACTCCCGAAGTTACGGTGTGTTTTCTCTTGCTGTTTAACTGGTTGGAGAGAGGGAGGCGGTAGCAAGAAGAAAAAATGAACTAAAATTAATCCAATTTATTAGGATGAACTTCTGACTTCTGCTACCAGGCTATGGACGCAGGTTTGGGCTCACGGCTCACAGCTCACAGCTTGAAGCTGCTGAAGCCATCAGCTAAGCCTACACATCTCATACCAAAAACTACCTGGGATACTTTAGAATCATAGAACAGTTTGGAATGAAAGGGCCCTTTAAAGGTCATCTAGCCCAACGCTCCTGCCACAAGTCTTCCACTGGATCAAATTACTCAGAGTCCCATCTAGGCTTCCAGGGATGGAGCATCCACAGCTTCTCTGACAAACTGTTCAAGTGTTTTATCATCCTTTCCTTAGAAATAAGACTTCTTTATCTCTAGCCTGAACCTACTCTTTTTTACTTTAAAAATTATGCTCCCTGTCTTATTGCAACTGATCCTTTCCTGAGCCTTCTCCTGGCTGAAGAACCCCAGCACTCTCAGCCTTTCCTGATAGGACGGGTGTCCAACTCTTCTGATCACTTTTACAGACCTAACCTCAAGGTTTAATTCTGTTTTTCACTCAGCTGTGTTAAATAAGCAAAAAATTGTTTGCACAAGGGTCTCAGGCTTTGGCTTCATAGCGTATGCTCTAATAACAGCAACAAAATACATTTAAATAAATAAATTCCATCTTTGATAATTAGCTTAGCTTTTCAGTGCTCCAACACTGAGGAACATCTCTTCATATCATGTAAGCTATGGTAGATCATAACTTTCCACTCCTGACAAACACAGCTGGTGAAGCTCTTTGTGTTCAGCTTGGATGCTGTTTGGCACAACAGTCTGACATGGGCTTACAAGACCAGTGAAAAATATGCACTGCTAATTTTCCTAAGTGCCATGCCAGTGCCTCTGGGGGCCACACGTTCACCTACCTTCCCATACAGTAACAGGATTTGTTCCCAGCTAATAAAGTGCACTTCACATCAACCGAGGAAAGACTTTAGTTAGGATGTCCTCCTCCTTCATTACTGAATGATACATTCATGGCAAAGCACTAAAGTTGATAACATCTTTAAAATACATTTTTCCGTGGTGTGGGGGATACAAGCCGATAATCCCTGCAGATCTCCTTTTTCTCCCCCATTGCCCCAGTGGTTTATCATGTCCAATTAGCCATCTGCCATGCCCGCACTGCCATACAAAGGAAGTCCCTCTCCTCCGCCGCAGCCCATCAGCGGGGCTATTGTCCCTGCTGACAAACAAGAATCAGACACTATTGTTTCCAGCTGACGATGCTGCTCCCAAAGTAGGCTGCCAGTTGCCACTAAAACAGCGGGAGCGCCAGGGTACGCTCCGGGAGCCAGGAACCATGCCAGCAGCACCGGTATCACCGGGGAACCTATACAAAGCGTGTTTTGAGATCTATATAGAGGTAGAGATAATTCTGATTTCAGGTAACAAACCAACCCGGGCCAACTACCGCCCTTTCTATCGCAGTTGCACTGGAGCATGCCTGACCTGCTGCCTTTACTGCTTCACCAAGCAGTCGCCTGGCAAGAAGGGGTCACAATCCCCAGAGGAGAGCAACATCTTGGAGTCAAATCTTTCCTTGTTATGTTTTTATTATTAAAGATAAGGCATGTCTTCTACCACTTCAGCACAGCTAATTCCACACACCAAAACTACCCTCCCCCACCCAAAAAAGTATTTTAAAAACCTGAAAACTCCACTGTGCCTACATGGGTACTGATTATGTAACGAGGTTAATTTAATTTCTCTCACAAACATACATTCACCCTTTTTCCCAAGGCCACTTCACTAAAAGAAATGACCAGAGCAGCTGGTCTGCCAGTCACCAAGATGTTAAATTGAAGATCATTTCCTCTTATTATTCTCAGCAAAGCATGATGTGACCTTACACTAAAAACTACAGTCTGCCTAATTATGGTAGTTTTGTTCCATCAGTGAAACTGAAATGCTGGCTCATATAATTAAGGTTACTAAAAAAGGAATTTCATTTTTAGTTTTAAAGGTAATTTGCTGCCTTGAAGTTAAAGTGCAACAAATTAGACCTATGTACCTGAATGTTTTCATTTTGTGCAATTTGAAAGAAACAGAAAACACTCCTAGATTTTATTAAGAAAGCCACACGTTGATAAGAGACAAAGAACCCCAATAAACCAAAATTTTTATAGGCACTCATTAATGAAAATGAGGAAACAAAATGAATATTTATATTCAAAAGTAAAAACAGAATTATCTTCTAAGCCCTTGATTAAGTAACAGAAATTACTTTAACTTCAACAAATGTTTTAAATGATTTTTCACCCTCCAACACTGAACATACATAGTTTCAATACATCACTTTGAATGTTCGCTGAATAGTTCAAAATAAAATAAATTAAAAACAACTGAAAGTAATGTGAATCCACAGTAATTACATAGGTTAATGACTTTCACAATGACTTATAAACAGAGGAAAGTCTTTGCCCTGGATTCAAACACAAGGATCATTCTCAACCAAATATGAAATACGACATGAAAACTTAGATAGTTTGCTGAAATGTTACTCCATTCCTAGCACGAAATGCCCTAAATCCCATTTCAACACACTGCAGGCCACATATCACACAGGTGACTGACTTAAACCTAGATTTACGATTGCCATTACAGTGCCTGGGCCAAGTTCTGTTTTCAGTTACATCTGTGAAAACTCCCAAGCAATTCCTCTGAAGTTCTCTGGATCTGTACAGCAGTAACACAATCCATCCTAGAAGCAAGTGGGAAAGAAATAATTCAAAATATTATGACTTTTTTTTTTACAGTCCTTTACACTAAGGCTCTCCATTCAGACAATCATATTTGACTTCTCTTTTCATATCCAGCTCTCTTTTGCAAAACGTGTATTGGAATATTCGCAGTTATTCTTGCCAGATTCTCTAGGCAAAATTCCCCAAGTGGCAGAGTCCCTTCAGTTAAACACAGGGTGCGTGAGCCATGCAAGGCTGTAAAACGGGAGTTGTTTATCCAAAGAAATATTAAAAGCAGGACACCAGTCCAAATCAAACAAAAGCACAAATACCTCTAAGTCATTTCATGACTTTAAGTTCCAGCCGTAAAAGGCACCGCACTATGGGTTTATAAGGCCTAATACTCCATAAGTATTTTCTTTGATGTAACTATGAAGTACTTAAAATACCACTGGGTACTGTATGGTACATGTCACCATGGAGCAATAAAGCTGCTATATATCCATAATCAGCCTTTCCAGAGACCATAAGGTCACAGCAGCTGAAACAACAGAATACTTCATTCCCAACCTTCAAGAGGCCCTGAGCACCTGTGCAGCCAAAGGACTCCCTAAAAGGCTCTTAACATAGGGGTGTGCCTGGAAATTACAGCAAAGAAAATCCACCAAACCCATCAAAGCCGCTCCCATTTGTAAAACCTCATGTTTCCCCAGCAGGTTACTATTATGGGACTGGATAAAACACAGTATGGGAGGCAGGTGGTAGGAAAGAGCGATAGTTATATTTGTCTGGCCAGGTTGGGTACTCGCTTGTATCCATGCCACTCATCATTCAAAGACACACGTGGCCATTTAAGTCCACATGTAAAATGGTCTACGCAAGCACTAGAAGGATTCTTCTTTCATGACGACTTCTGGAGTAGACTTTTCTGCTTTCAGAGTTTCAACCCTAAAATACAGTGTAGGCAACAGGTTCTCCCCATAACTTCTGTGGGTGCTATATCCAGCCTTATTATAGTGCCTGTGTACTTTACTAATGTCTGTGTTTTAAGCTTATGTTCCCTATTGCACCCTGACCTGCAAATCAAGGATTGTGAACTTCGGTACAGATAAGCTCTGAACAGAAGCTGGATGTGAAAGGCCTCTTCCTCTGGAAGTAATTATGTTCAACATTAATTGAATTAATATCAAATAGAATAAGTATCTTCCTACTGGCCTATAACACAATGCAATCTCCTCCAGAATAAACACATTGTAAATAACTATTGGATATCATCCCTGTTGCCCTGTATGTACTTCTGTGTGAAAAGGAAGGAAGTAGTATGGGAAAGAAATACTCTTCTGAACATAAATCATTCATTTAAATTGCTCCCTTCCAGCATCAGACAAAAGGAGATCCTTCTCTTTTGTCACAAGACCCCACAATCCAAAATTTTCTGCCCCATTCTCAGCAGCATCTGCATGGCAAGAGGGGGAAGAGGACAGTAATTCCCACCAAGACCTCTTGATTCACCAATATGTCCTTCCCCATGTCTACATGAAAATTCCTGAACTAGCAGATCTGCCTCAGAGAGCCCTGAGGTGGAGGAGATGGGACAACCACAGGGCACAGCCCCACAGCCTTCCCCATGCACTGGGGAGGCTTAGGGGGACCTGGGTTCCCACCTGTAGTGAAACCACTGTGCTCCTCCCCCATGACAATCACATGAAAAAAAAAAAAAAAACACCTATGTTAGACAAGAAAGAAAGAAAACAACAAAAATCATATTCCTGACAGGGTCAGAGGTCAAAGCCTCCAGAGAGTGGTACAGATTTTGATTAAAAGCATCACCTCAAAGAACACAAGAGCTTTCCAAGTGGTAGGACAGACCTGACAGTCTCTTCTGCAACAGAGCATCCTTTATCAGCACACATTACCAGACCAGGCCTTATGAATTATAAAGTCCCAAGGCAAGGAAGCCTGGCATCACACGAACACCTCACCCCTAGTGACAACTCAATTGCATCAATTTACCTGCTCTACGAGGTGACACTTGAGCCCATCAGCCTCGAGGAGCACTTCTCTGCTGACATCATTTCAAGTACATCTTTTGATCAAACAGCCTGGCCAATGCCAATCATTTTAAAGTTATTTAATAGCAGAACTTCCAGTCACTTGTGCACAAATGAACAACACTAGAAGTATAGCTGGCTGAAAAGCAGAAAGCAAACAGAATAATTCATTGCATCCAGATGAGATGGAACAACGTCAGTTTTCAACTCGCTCACAGGAAGCATCGATGACAAAGTCGGCATCTTCCTATCAGACATAATCAATGTTATACTTAATGCCAGAAAAATAAATTAGAAAATAAAACTGGACCTGATAGTGCGTAAGAAATATTGATGACCACTTTTGCTAGTAATTGGTAGTTTGCTAAATTATTCTGTCACTGATCTCTATAAATATTTAAATTTTTGGTTAAGAATTTCCTTATGTGTTGCACTCACATATCCAAAACATACTGCAGAAATTACTGCAGCTTAAGCAGGAAGCTAAAGCTTTCTCTCTATGTCTGTATTCAAGGGGTATCTCTTACCTGTACACTCTGCAAAGTGACTTACTTTATGTTTGAAACTATAAGTATTTGGATTCCATTCCACACAATAAAAAAGTTTCAGTACATATTTAATATAGATTATTAAGAGTTCCAGAGAACCTGGTCATATGTTACCTGTCAAAAAAAACAGACTTAAGAAACTTGGTAAGGCATACCTAGGAATATATTTGGTTTTTTACTCAAACAGAAGCGATAGACATCATGCAGAAATTGCTGCTACAATTCAGCAGATGGTGTTATCGTAGAAATCAGAGCTGGAGACAGCAGTAGTAATTTCTGCCCTTCATGTCCCTCTGCCTGTTAATTTTTATCCCAATTATATGGGATTGATTCTCTAAAAGAGAATTCCTGACTTTCTTATTGCATATATCTCATGGTGAAAATTAGAAGAGCCCTGTCCTGCCTGATTCCAGGGAGGTTTTAACTGACTGCCAGCATCAACTACACAATTGTTAAATCCACCCTTTTCGTACAGTCATTCCTAGTTCTCATCAGTGTAAGCACCAGAACAGACCTTCCTTTATTACTTCGCGTTAATTTCTTCAGTTTGCCTTTCCAGGCACAGCTCAGACACCTGCTGTCTCGGTGTCCCCGCTGATAAGGGACGGGCATCTCGAGTGTTTGGGTGCTGCTGGGGCAGCTGCTCTGAGAGCGGCGCCGCTCCCAGCATCAGCCTCCTCTGCTGGTAGCAGGGAGCAGCCTATCGATCCTCCCGGCTCAGTGCAAAGCCCAGCTGGCTGCTAAAAGCCTCTGAGAGGGGTTTAGTTGTTTCGACTCCGTTTTTTTAACAGAGAAGGATGAGTTCACGCTTTTCTCTTTGGTAACTGTGAATTTGGGAGGACTTTAGGCTGTTTAGTATATGCTGGGATTATTAGAGCAGCTAATCTTTAAATGATATAGATTCATTTTTTATTTGATGTGAGCATGTAAGGCAATGGTTATGCTTTACAAATCCAGAACACAAGTCAGGGTATAAAAGAAAAAAACTCTAGTATCAAGGGAAAAAGAATGCTAAGTCAACACAGGTCTCTGTAGCTATTACAAATCAGACCCCATCTCACAGTCCTTACTCAGACTGGATCACTATTGTCAGCCTGAGAGGTGTGGGAGTCAGTTGTGTCCCGGATAAGATTGTTCTCCCAAGCCCCGCATCAGCTGTTCTCTCCATCATCCATTAAACCCAACTTCTCACAGGCACAACAGCAGTGCACAAACCCCACGAGTGAAGGGGCCCCAAACAATACAGAGAACCAACAGTGTCATTTCACACAAGTAATACCTGTTCTCGTGCTTTCCCTGTTTCTCAGGGATATTGCCAGGCCACTCTAACAGCAGACAGCCAAAATTAAGTACTAATAATGTGGGGTTTTTTTCCCCACATCATCTTTTTGGACACAAGATGCTATGTAATGATGCAGGAACAACGATTTCGCCATCTTCTTTGATGAAGCTTAAGGTGAAGCAGACAACCATCAGGGATGGCCTATGCATACATGCCCCAGTGCAAGGATAAGACCTAGGCACCTCTCCCAAACCCAGGTTCCTGTGATTTTGTTTCCTCAAGAAGCAGAAGTGTTAGGAGACTCTCTGAAATCTCCAGACTAAATGTATACTGTAGGTTACAAGTGTATTCATGGATCTACAGGTGAAATTTCATGTGAAGGCGGCAGCTTGGGAGAAATGTCTTGCCACATGGCTCCCTGTGCTTTTCCCTCTTTTAGGAATACTTTTTTATATAAGCTAGACAGATTTAACTCTCTCCAAATTCAATTCTGCTAACGTGCTTATGTTGAGAAGGCAGTGTCACAGAGAAATGATTCAGCTTTGGGTGAAGGAGGGGAGAGAGTGAAAAGGTAGGGGAGAACCTTAATTAACACATTTCTTTTAAAAGGAAAATTGGTGGGTTATTTTTCTTTTCTTTTTTTCTAACAAATCTGTCATTGTTGAGACTTAGGAAATTATCTTTTAACCAGGTAGACTATCAACACGTAAATATCCTATGGCTTAATGACTTGTGGATCATAAGATACACACAGCCAGACCTTATTATACTTACCCTCTAGATCAAAGGATTTTCACATAAATGGGGTGCAGTCTACCATAGCAGGGAGCTGCTGCAAGCCTTCAGGATTTTACTTCTTTAAAGTTTTGGTGATTACATAATCGCTTTTTTGTAACTGGAGCTCAAAGCATTGTGTGTAGCTAATGAGCAGGTAGAAGAAGGAAAACAGCTGAAAAGCAGTCTTGACAAACAGCTGTGGCAGTAAGTGTCAGTCCTAGCCCAAAAGGGTCAATCCCCTTACGAAACAAGTACTTAATCCTTTACAATTTTTAATTAAAAATCTACCAAGAAGATTATAAAACTTTCTTAAGATTTTGACGGGGGGGAGGGGGGAGAGAGGAAGAAGGGGGGTGTGTCATGCAGACCACGAGTTGCTTCAGTTGAGATGCTCATCCTGTGCAAAGCCATGTTTCAGAGCCGGGGCTTCCCACACGAACACCACCTCACAAACGGGTGATGCAGTGGGGACCCCAGCGCGTACCTTTTGCCCACAGAATTTAATTAACCACTGCTTCATTAGCAAAGGCCCCCTACGCTCTGCTGTAGTCCAGCTACACTTTGGCTGCACTTCAGCATCCTCGAAATCGGGAGAGTGAAACACAGGGCTCTCACCCAGCCGTGAGTTACTTAGCGAGCCCGTCTCCGCGAGGTCAGCATCCCCGGCCGGCAGCGGGGCTGCGGGCGAGCGCTGCCCAGGGCGCCTCGGCACTCACTCACTGCCCACCCGAGGACGGCAGGGGTAGCGCCCGGCGCTCGCCCGGCTGGAGCGGGGCAGGCAGCCAGCTCCACTTCCAAATACCAGCCGGTACCCGGGTGGCCGCCGCCAACAGGGGCGGGGGCCCGGCGGGGCCCAGCCGGCGCCCAGCCGACGCTGCTTCCCGCGGGGGTGACAACGCGGCAGCGCTCCCCGAGCATCCCCGCGGGGCTTTTGTGCCTGCTTGGGGCAGGGGCCTGACCGGTCGTCTCCCGAGGCGGTGGGAGCGCAGCCCCGCGGTAGCATCCTCCCGGGGGCGGGAGGGGCGATGGGGACACGGGCGCACCGAGGGGCTGCGGCGGACAAAGCGAGGAGGCAGGCGGGGACCCCCTCCATCCCCTGTTCTCCCCTCCCCGCGGCTCCGCTGCTGGCGGTGCCCGCGCCGCAGCCGCCAGCCCCGCATCCCGCGGCGGAGGCAGGGCCCGGCGCTGCCCTGGCCCCTTCCCCGTGGCTCCCCTACCTGTTCGGAAGAAAGCATCCACCTCGGAGTCAGGGACAGCGCCTTCCTCCGCCGCCCCTTCGGCGGGATTCATGGCTGGGGGAGAGGCGGCGGCGAGCCCGGCAGCTGGTAATATCCAGTGAGTTAGGGAGGAGGAGAGCCGAGAGAGAGAGAGAGAAAGAGGGAGGGAGAAGAGGAGGGAGGGAGGGATGGAGGCGCGTTCAGCTGCGAGCCCAACAGAGCGCCGCTCGGATCATCCCTTCCGCGGTGCCTGCGGGGCGGCTGCCCCGGGGCTGGGCTGCGCTGCCCCCGGGCTGCGCTGGGCGGTGCGGCCGGGGCGGGGTGCCGGT
>VYZT01016870.1:184175-218805 GCA_013400735.1 Pomatostomus ruficeps
CTCCGGGCGGGGCGGGGCGGGCCGGGCACAGGTGCGGGCACGGAAGCCCCGCCGGAGTCGGGAGGGAATTTTTTTTTTATTCCCTACCCCTGTACGCTCCGCAGCCGTGTCGCTGTGCATCCTCGGGCTGCACCGCTGCCATGTCTCCCCTGTGATGAACAGCCGCGGGGGCACGGCGCGGCGCTCGGCTGTCAGCTGGGCAGGTACTCGGGGGGCGAAAGTGAACGCTGATGTGGTTACACGGACACAAAAAATTGTTCTTTGTTTTGGCGTTGGGTAGACGGGTTAGGGTTTTTTTATGTTCAGGAGCTGTGGGGCACGATTGCTTTGGAAACGATCAGCGAAACTGCATGTTGTTGCAGGTATGTCTTCATATTTTATTCCTTACAGTCCTCGGTGACTAGAGAGCCAAAAAGGAGTTTGGAAAGCCAAGATCTTGGTCCCAGTTCAGACATTGATTCTGCTCGCTAAATGATTTTGATTTCTCTAGTGTAGCTCCAATATTTGTGATTTGGGACAATAATTGTTGTCTCAAAAGGAGTGCTGTGCAGAATACTTGTTTGTACTTTGTTAACTGCTGAGGTAAATGTTCTTCCCTGAGCCTAGCTATCAAGATTTCAAGCACAGACAGGCAGAGATAGACTAAGACAGATGTTTGCCATTTGGGCAGTTTCTTCTCCTGTTCACCTATTTGAAGTTTCCCCAGCTCCTCATTCTTCTGTAATCACATAACAGCTCTAAAATGAGCTTAAGGAGAAATGTTGCTTTTTCACCTATTCAAACCACCGTTGTAAAACAGGAATGTTACTCTCACACCTCACAGTTGTTCACCTTTGATTCCTCTACCATTAGAAAGAAAAAGCAACTGTTGTTGTGATGACCCCTCTGGCTGTATTACCCTTGGATAACCCATCCTTGCTGCAAAATCTCATCCATCACTCCCAAGAACAGAAGCCTTTTAGCCAGGACATCCCTGTGTCCTCAGTGTCTTTATCCTTTAGGGGTAATGCCTAATCATTATTCATTTGCCATTGAAAATCTCTGATGTTTAAGGGACTTTAGGACAAAACCTCTCCGAAAACCCAGTCAGCACAGAGGGATGCACTGGAGCACTTGTAAAGAGGTATCAGCATCTTAAGGAAGAAAATACTCTGGCTAGCAGAATTGTCAGAGCCAACTGGTTGTAAGTGACACTGTTTGGATCAGTTCTCAATCCATAGGTAGTTTAGCAGTTGAGGGTGGCAGAATCTCTTCTGTTTCACTGCAGATTGTTTTAGATGCCAGAGGAGCATGGCTTTGCTCCACCTGATCTCTTCTCAATAGAACCTAAGGGAAAGCTGGATTTGGATGTATATTGCACTTGATAAAAAGACTGAAAATTTCCCTGCAGAAATTTAACTTTCAAAAAGGTATTGACCAGGCAGGATGAGCACAGAGATCCCAGTCACATCTGCTCTGACCTTACTGTTTGCTACTGCAATTGAAACAGAATATGTCATGCCCAGGGACTCAGAAATAAGAGCAAACATCCTACAGAGATCCATCTAGCATTTAGTTTCCTCATTCCCTCCCTCCTGATATCTCATGTAGTGCCATTTCCCATGCCTACCTCCAGCTAGTTTTAACTGAAGCCATTTATCTTTTCATGTTCATGGATTAAAAAAGGTCCTTTCACAACTATCTGCAGGAAGTAGCACCACAAAAGCTATGTCCAGGCTCCCAAAGCTCATTACAGACCCTGTGCAGCCTCTGAGCTCCCTCTCCTTAGGGCCACCAGGACACCAGAAGCACCTCCATATCAGACATGCCAGCAGTAGGGCATTACCACAGTACAAGCACCTGAGTTAAACCAGTCTTTCAAGCACCAGACTTTCTTCAGTGACCATTTACCCCTTCTTCCACTTCACAGCACAGTGCAGAAAAGCCTTCCCTCTTCCAGGCTTAAGCAAGCTGCACCATTTGGAATGCCATCTCAAGATGTCATCTCTGGATATTCACTAGCCCAAAGCAGATTTGCTCCCCAGGAATCTTACCTACAGGTTCATTAAGGAGTGTGAGCTTGGCAGATGGGAAGAATGTGGTTTCCTCATGAAGCACTTTGAATCCACTCAGGATTTCGTACAGCCTGGTGGGTTTTAAAGCATTCTGGAGCATCTTTAGAAGCTAGACAAGCGTTACCCATAAGCAAGGAAGGTTTAGCTTTGTCCAAAGGGAATTATTGTCAATGACAGAGAAATTTATATTCCCCTTTCATTAGGAACCCTGCAGATGTGTCCTACAGCGTCTGTTGTAGAACTCATACAGGCTACAGAAAGCACATTTGTCTGTATAATCTGCAATCAAAGGTGTTAGAAAATGCTGAGGGAAGGGAGAGCAGTTCATTTAGCTTACCTGCCATCTTAATACCCACACAGATTCTTGGTTAATGATTAAACCAGTGAAAATACTCATATTTAACCATGTAAAATACTAATATCTTCTGAAAACAAATGCTTTCTTTTCTTCACAGAAAAACTTCATTAGAACAGGAATGGTCCCAGATCTCTCATCATTTCAAACAAATGGGAATTTCCACTTTATAAAGAAAAATGGTGTTTGGAGAGGTTTTTCATTAAAGTCTATCAAGACTTAGCCATGCCTTTATCTTGGTCATCTCTGCTGTGTAAGACACAACAAGTTTCTTCTTCTCTGCTTGCAGCTCCACTGGCCAGGGATGCTCTGCACAATATATTCACTGTTTTCATGGCTTTTTCATTGAAGCAGCAGTCCTGCTGTCACATTTTGCACACACCTCTCATATGCACACAGCATGGCAATGCAGGACGGGCAGTACTACAGTCCAGTATCAGTAAACTTTAGTGGAAACCCAGACACTGACTAAGCTACTGTTTTTCTTAACACTGCAAGCGGAACAGGGCTGTCACTGTAAAATATCATTAACAACTAGGAACTACCATGACTTCAGTTCAAGTCCCAGCAATGAGTTTACAGTTTTTGTTGTTCAAAGAAGAGCTGTTAAATATAGAATGAAATACTATCTGCAATGTATAATTCCCTTTTTAGATATAATGCTGAAGGCACCTACAGTTTCCTTGAAAAGCAAAACACAGAAAAAAAACCCTGTAGAATTACGTAAGCCAAAATACAGTAGTTTCACTGACAGACACTGCTTTAATCTTTTGCATGGCTCTACTTGACAAATACCTCAATCCCTACCAAACAACTTAGTTTAACTAGGTATGGATGTTTTTCTTTTTGACAGCCCCTAAAGCTGCTCAAAGATCAGAAACTGTCACACAGGCTTTTGATTCAAGGCCTCTGCTACAGTCAAGTTTTCCAATGGGATAGCAATAGGTGGCATCTGAGATGAAACAATTTTTAGCTAAATCTCATGAGCTTGCATGCTATGGGATGGGAGGAGGGAGAAGAACGTGAACAAGAAATCAGTAAAATTCATCTTTCCAAGCCAGCAGATCCAAGAAAGGAGAAATACATTTGATGGGTCTAGGAAAGCTGCACTGCTGGAATCAGAACTCTAAGAAGGCACATGCAAAGGGGTGTCCTGCACAAAGGCTCAGGGGTCCAGTGCTGCAAAACACAGTACATGGGCAAAGAGCTGTCATTCAAAAGGGACAGGGAGAAAAACCATCCTGCCAGGCTCGGCAGACGAGCTGCAGTCTGCAAGGTGCTGCAGAGACCGTTGCTTGTGCAGAAAGTCCCTCCCATTCAGTGACACAGCAACATCTAAATAGAGAGTGTTATTAGGAGGTGGGATTGAGAGAAAACCTGAATAGTAGAGCAGGAAAATATGTCTTAAAAGCACCTAAGGCTGCCTTGTTAATAAATTATTTGCAGCTACATTCTGGGTATGTAGAAAAGAATTTCTCATACCCAGAGACCTGTTCAGGCCTATGTCTAGGTATTAGACTTGAAATTACTATGCTCTTATATGGGACCAGGCACAGTGGGGTGGAAATTTCCATCTGTGTTCCAGACTGTCAGGAACCCTGCAAGGGAAAATTTGCAAGTCCCTGGAAATAGGGTGTTCAGAGAAGCCTCCAGGGCAGGATGGAGGAGGCAGAAGACATGTTTCATATGCTTAGACTCAAATGCCCATATATATGCCAAAGATTTTTTCTGGCTCAACAGACAGCACGCGCACGTCAAGGCTGGCTTTGCAGCACCCACATTCACGTTTACACGTGTGGCTTAGCTCTACTGTTTGCTCAGATGTGGAACAGCTGTATGGGCAGACAGAGAGCAAGCTCCAATACTATGCCAAAGTCCTTGTCCCAGTATCATCCCTACTTTTGTTATCCTTCCCCTCTGGATCACAGGTGAAGTAGGAATGTCTGCTCAGTTGCCATCTAGTCTCCTGCTTTTAGGGCCAATTTCCCCAAACTTGGACAGAAAGCTGAGCAATAATCATTTATCTACAGAAACAGCACCCCACCCAGAAGAAAGCAATAACAAGTAGCAAAACAATTTTAAAAATATAGAATATTTTTAGCACTGTGGCAGTGTAAAGGTTTACTAGCATCATCAGCCAGACAAGTGTGTCTCCTCCATAAGTTCCAGAACTGCATTTGCCACTCTGGCCACAGAAGCTTAGACTGAATTAGCAGCAAGCAGAACAGCTGATGCATCCAAGAAGACACAAGTCTTAGCTAAGTTTACAGATATGAATCTGGAAGAGCCAACAGTGACTGAAAATCCTCTTCTCCTTGGTAACTATTTGGATTCATTTGTTAAATAAGTTGCTAATAAGTGTTAGTGGATCACAGTTTCTGTTAACTAATGAAATAAATAAATCTAAACACAAAAGTGGTATCCCTCAGCCAGGCTCCATTGGCTACATCAGGCTTGGAAAGAGAAGCTTGTGTTGGCCAAATCTACACTATACTTTTATGTACATAAAGAACACCAGTCTTAAGCACTGTTAAGCTGGAACATTTTATTCTAAGTTTCCTGCAAACATTTAATCCTGATTCTGAAATTCTGCCAGATTCTTAGTGATACTGAGCAGTACTTGTTTACCAGGAGCTCCTAAATTCCAAGCAATCTCCCAGGCAAGTTCTGACCAGTGCAGAAAGAGTTACAGAACTAGACCAGAAAAAGGAAGTATTAAATATTGAAGTGCTTTGGGAAGAATGTAAATGTATGTAGGAGCTATTCAGAAAACTAATTTTAAAGTGAAGCATGCATTAAAATTAAACAGTGACTACTACTTTATTACCACAAGCATTCATTTCAATGCACTTGTAGGATACTAATTTCACACATGGTTGGACATAAATACTAACCTGTTTTCCATTTCACCCATATAAATTAGCGTGAGAAAGAAGTTTCTTCCTGTGATAAAACTAGTAGTGATGTATGCAAAAACAAAAACAATGTGAGCCTGGTTTATTTTTTTTTTATAAGAAGTTAGAAAACTAAAGTTTTGGATCTGTAAATGTGCCATAATGTTTTATTGTTTAATCTTTGGATTCTCCTCAGAAGCCCTAGTAAACTTAATCAGCTAACACATCAAATGAGTCATGCATTCTTCTTGAATCAGGTGACAACCTTTCAAAATCCCCCAGAACTCCTTACTACAAAGTACAGTCCTTGAAAATCCTGCCAGCAGCCCCTTTAACAGGCAGCTGTTTATCCAGCTAGGGGCTTTCCAATAGCTGTAACACTGAAAATGTACATTGTGATGTTCACACCAGACTCCACCCACTAAGGGGAATGATTTTTTCATTAATTACCCAAATTAATAAAGTTAATCAAATAAATGTTATTTTGCTTTTAAGCAAACCTCCCGGTATTGCTCGTGTAACAGATTTGGATAAGACTTATCTACAGAGCCTCACCCGAGGAAATGTCAGAAGATATTCCAAGGTGGTACTTTTTGAGGAATTTTAGATTTTGGTTTGTTGCTTTGTTGGTTTTTTTATTTTTTAGAGTGGGGGTAGGGGTGGGGTTGTTGTTTTTTTTTTTTTTTAATTGCATTTTTGATGGCAGCAATCAGTGAATTACTAAGACCAAATCTGATGCACTGGAGTCATTCAGTGATTTTGAGTTCTCCCCCACACTGCTACAGGCACATGCAGCAGTTCTTGCAGCTACATCTCAGGACGGTCATCACTCCTCCTGACACCAGAGCAGGGCTCGGTTCCTCAGTGTCTCCCTGCTTCAAGTAACCACTTCTCTCCAGAGGGCTTGTAGAGTCTTGCTGAGCACACTTCCTCTTTTGTCACTTTCCCCAGGTATATTTTCAGCCTGGTTTTCAGCCATGGCTGGAAAGGTTCCAGATGTTCTCCTGCATTTAATGTCTTTTTGGCTTTTTCTTTTCCACCTAATGGCAGGTCTCCTTTCCCTGCTGCCTATAAACAGACGTTCACAAGGGTGGAGGGTAGCTGCAGCTGTCTCCCAGTATAGCTTGCTACAGGCAAGTGTGATGGTGAGGAGGTGTTGGGATATTGGGAATTCAGGAGATGCAACCAAAGACTTGTAACTAGCCAAGGAGGAAGATGTGCCCAAGCAGCCACATCCTCGCGCTTCCCAGAACCTCTGAGGGCCAGCCTTCCACCCCTCTCACAATGACTCCACTTACCCACTGGCACTTACCTACCTGCAGCAGTACTTCTGACCTCAGTTCAAAACGCAGCTTAGCTCTGGACTTTAAAAGTAAGTCTCTACTGCCACCACATCTTGCTCAGAGTATCTTACATTTTTCCTGCACTAAAAGGTCAGGAATGGATTCCTACAGCTCACAAGGAGACACAGACAGGGATGAGAATGTACATATGGTGTACTGAGATTCCTGATGAGGTTTGTGCCCAGTCCAATAATTGCAAGTATTAAAGTTTTTCACCCAGAAGAGATGCTTCAGTGGCAGAACATTCAAGAAAGAACCCCTGTACAATTTTAGTTTTCAATACATATTGCCACTTTGATATTTGTATTTTTAGTTCCAGTACTGATGGGGCCAAGATTCATACAGAAGTGTGTGGATCTGGTGTGCTGACAGCTTAGATGGAGACAAAATTAGGAACCAGATGGGAAGTCACAGATGATACTGTTCTGCAGAAGGGGCCAGACAGTATCTGCAGATACTATTTTCAAAACAATATGTTCCAAACTACTGTGACACTTGCTCTGCGAGGGAGGTCATTTATATAACAGCAGGTAAGACTGACATACTTTCTGCAGAAGAACTGCCTTCAAGGTAGGTATTTCTACAGACCCATCTGTCAATCTGATAGAGGCTGGTATCAAAATTGACCTCCAGGGAAGCTGTGCTATAAATTCTCTAGGACCACACATGATTCTGAATATCTTTGAAAACATAATGCCTCGCAGCTGCTGGAGCTGAAGTACTGCCTTCCTTCAAAGGGTAAACCCTCTGTGGTCATCTGGATCTGTTTAGGAACACTGATATCTGCTAAAAAGAAGCACTCTATATCACTCTGACTGATAAAATGAATCTAGAAATTGTACACAAGAACCAACCATCTTCCTTTCCTTGTTTGTGTCATGTCAGCTCTTCCCTGTGCTCTGGTGAACATCTGGGAGAGACCAATTCCATGCTATGCTATGCTAGCATGCCTTCTTGCATAGCCAGCACCCGACAGCTCATGCTCCAGAGCTGCCAGAAGTCTGAGCTGTAGGCCACAGGCCATCTGGCTACCAACAATAAATACATTTTAGAAACAAATATTAGGAGTAAGGATTTTCAGATTCAAATACAAGGTTTCTTTATGCTGTGAACTGTGACGTTCCAGAGAACAATTAGCCCTCTAAATAATAATTAACCTATCTACAGCAGGGCTGTAGTGTATTCCTGCCTTCAGGGAAAGGCTAATTCATTATGGTTCAGTGAAATATTCTTAGATCTACAGCTGAACAACACACAACTTCAGGGTGAATTTTACTTCTACAAGAAGCCTTAGTGGATCTTATGCACAGAGATGGTTTCCACATTCCTACTCATGGTGGATGGTAGATAGCAGGACCCTTGGGTGTCCAAGAACACACATTCCCCTCCCAGCTTCTGTCTGCTCCTCCCAGCAGGCACAGTCTCAGCAACAGCCACCTTGGTCCTCATTTGCTCACAGAAGCAACACTCAAAATCCAGGCACCCCTCCTCTAAGTTTGATGTTCTGCAAGTGCTAAAGAATAATTAACTGAAAGCTCTGCCAGAAGCTTTTATCTCAGAGATACATCTCTTCATCAGTTATGAAACTGAACAGCACAACATGAGTTTAAGATTCAAATGTCAATATTGCAAACATATGTGGCTTTCCTAGGCAACAGAAATAAACACTACAGTCATTATTATCATTCACACAGTCAAATATAATTTGGAATCCATGCATTCGTATTTGTTTATATGTAATGGCATTTCAATCCTTTTGTTTTAATCTCTTGCCAAGGCCATGCCTCCTGTTCCTTTCGTATGTGTGTGGGTATACACGCATACTTGTGCTGATTCTCCCAAAGTCGATGGAAAGTTTCACACACACTTCTTTTTTTAATATATGTATTTTTTTAAAATATGGGAAAACAAAACTAGTTTGGGCAATGAAGAGTAATGTTCTCTACTAAATAATTTTCTTTATTTACCAATGACTATTATCTTATCTAACTTATTAGACTGAATAGATTTTTCTATGCCTTGTATCTGCAACGCTGGCCCAACAGCAGCATTTAGTTTTAGTCAGAAGTGTACATGAGTGTCCTATGCCTACTATTGAATTTAACTGTGGGACTGGAGTAAAGTCTCTGGT
This sequence comes from Pomatostomus ruficeps, assembly GCA_013400735.1. NCBI lineage: Eukaryota > Metazoa > Chordata > Aves > Passeriformes > Timaliidae > Pomatostomus > Pomatostomus ruficeps. The sequence goes on from VYZT01016870.1 coordinate 192,953, forward strand.
CTGCTGAAATTAAAAGCCAAACATCAAAAAGACCGTGTTTCATCCAAATGCCTTTCAGTTTGATCAGTATAAGATGTATTTATTGCTGAGAATCTCAGGTTCAAATATTACTTTCAGCATAATTCATCATACATTATGATTGTGTAACCAGAACGAATCCTAGGAAGTTTAGTTGGGAGCAATTTCTTACTTGAATTAAAACCCAACATTTTTGCATTCTACATGCTTTCAATGAAGTGCGTTGTTGAGAAAATTATTCTTCCACGTTATACTAATGTGGCCCAGGATGTCCCTCACTACTTCCTTCTGCATCAGTTCTTAGACCTTGCACTACCCTCGATAACACCAAGTTCTTACACTTGAGAAGTTGCAGCTAATTCAGAATACATCAGTGCACAGAAACAGCTTAAATTATTTCCCCCAATGCATTATCGTGTGTTTATCTTCTGTGAATTTCATTTGCCATCATATTGCCCAATCATCCAATTTATTAAATCCTTCGGGACATTCTCCCAGTCCTCCGAACTTTCTTGCTTGGTTTCACCACCTCATTATTCAATTAATCTTCTAGATCATTATGGTGTGCATTGAATGGTATATTCTCCAAACTACAAAGTGATTATTCTTAAAATTGAATTGGAGTTTGCTGTGATACATTCAGTGGTGCAAGAAACACAACCATGAAAGCATTAAACAAAGAAAATACTCCAACATACGTCCCTAAAGAAAACAAAAGCTAGATGGACTTCTCATGCTCGCCAGGGACACAATACTTTGTTGTTCCAGGCCCAATAACACTTTCTGTGGTTTATGGTATGCTGACAAAACAGCATGTACCTAAAACAGAGCCTAAAGCTTTCGACCCCTCCAGTGCAAGGGAGCTGAACATCCCCACTGCACCAGCAGCGGCTGCATTTGCTTTCGCCCTCCTTGTGTCTGGGAAGAGCACCACAAAGCTGTTACTGATTGCTGACACATTCGCCTTCCTTCTAGGAACTCTTCCATCTCCTGCAAACCCAAGTGGGGAGAGGGAGATTAGTGAAATGGAAAAGAGGAAAGAAGAAAGCATCACTGTACTGAGATTATGCCAAGAGCCTGCTAGACTTAGGCACTCCATTCCCACTACAGTTCTGTAGTTGTTTAGTGTCAAAGACCATGAAAATAATTTCAAAAATCCCTAAAGAAATGACTGCATCTGCCACACTTTGCCAAGGCACGGAGCTGCCTCCCTGCTGTGCTATGGTTTTGTCCATAACAGTGTAGGTGGACATTTTTAGACACTAACATCAGGCAGAGGAGCTACTGACTCAGAATCTGCTCTGAACTTTCAACCTAACAGGAGTCTCCTTCTGCAAAAAACTTTGTCAGTCTCCAAGAAACCAATCCCTGAAAAGGTCACAGAAACCTCCTTCTGAGCCTACCCAACAGATGTTGCTTTTCTTTCACCCCACAAGCAAAGACACCCACTTCTTCAGAGTCCAGTGTAATTCTTGTAGAAGTCAGAGGAAAGAAAGTTAGTGTTCCAGCACTGTCACTTATTCATTTTGGGAATACTCTCAGATGAAGAAAAATTGTCATTAGCCTTCTTTCAAGATTACAAACAGAGAACAACTGCAGCATTTGACTCTGATTTGTAGTTTCTGATTCTTTAGGGCAGTGCTTTCCATTTCCTTGCAATTGGCAGTTTTCTACCCATGCTTTTAGAAATCTCATTTTCCCATCTTTTGCCCTATAATCTTAATGAAAGACAAAGTATCTGAATAAAAAATGGAGTTGGAGGTTGATCAGTAAAACTCAACAACTATGTGACAGAGTTGTCAGCAGCAAGTGGAAGAACTTGATGGCTCTGGGTGATCTGCACACACGAGTGACTCTGTGTGTGTGCATGTACACGTTCTCATACACACACAGGAATCTCTGGATTTTGTAACAGTTCTGCTATGGATTAGCAAAACAACCTCAAGCAATTCACATTTTTGTGCCTCTCTTTTATACTTCTGTAAAATGGGTATAGTGGTACTGTTTGCCTCACAAGAGTGGCAAGGAACCCTCATTCTAGTGTATAGGGTTCTGAGATGCTCAAGGAGCACTACAGAAATGTGGAGAGTTAATTGGTTAATAAATTGTCAACCTTGTGGTTAAAAATAGCTTTAATATGTCAATTCTTTCTGAGTTAACATAGAAAAAGGCAATTACTTATGACAAGGTAGGAAGTTCGGGGGTTTCAGCTGGAATGTACCCAAATGCTAATTATTGTGTAAACATTTATAACAAACTACCACTCTTTGGAGGCCTGCAAAACAAACTTCAGCACAAACCAAACAAAGGCTACAGCACAGACTGCTACACACATATCAAATACACTTTGTAATGTATTATTGTAGTACTGACTGCTTCAAGACGTTTTGATGTAATTATAACACCGTTATGGAGACAAAACAATGTTTCCATGGTTCTGTCACGATACCCAAACCATTCTGTGAGACTGTATCAGAATGAAACTCTGTGTGCACACATGGAAGCAACACTGGGCTGCCAAAGTGAAATGAAAGGGGGATGCTGTGAATTGTTGATGAGCACCTTTAACAAGAAAATGGAAGTGACACTAACACAATTCTGCAAAGATGGCATGATGTCCAAATTAAACTGAACTAAATCAGAGGCATTCCATTTAAATCATGTTATGAACAAGAGCCATTTATGCATTAGTGATTCAGCTTTTTAAATGAGCCAGTGACAATAAATGACAATGTTTTGACAGTTCATCTTGAATGGCAGGAGGATCATCTGAGCCATGAGCCTTCTTTCCCCCCCCCCCTCTGATCACCTTCCAAAGACACTGCAAGTGCATTTCTGGTAAAAAGAGTGGTTTCATAAAGACAACACTCTTGAGATCTGTATTTACTCATTGTCAGTGACCACCAGAGGAAAGCTCTATTCCTACTTTTTTTTCCCCATAATGTCTCATTTTTACTGTAATGTCCAGAGAACATTCTAAGATGAGATTTTATCTTGCCACATACTATCTAGACTGTATTTGCAGACAGTCCCTTGTTTGGAGGAGTCTGTAGCCTGAACAGCAGAACTCACTAGGAAGTTTCAACCAAGAATTACATTTTAAGAAAAACAGTTTTCCAAATTTCAAAATTTCCTGATAAGAATATTCCTCATTTGCCGGCTTTCTTTTTTTTCTTTCCATTTTATGATAGAAAAATCAAATTTGCTTTCTTTCATTTTCTTTCAGCTCAAATTCCTCACCACTCCACTTTCACCTAAGATTAGTCCTCCAGCCTGAACCACTTCCCATGTGTCACACCTCTGCCCTTCATAAGACACCACATGTTGTAGGAACCAAACTGTTAAAAAATCCCAACCATATAGAAGAAATAGCCTTCCCGTAATTGTGCTGAAGTGAAGATAGGGCAGAAGCTGCAATCCAGAACAGCATTTAGGCACATTTCGGTTCTTGGCTACATCATCCAGACATGTGCATCTGGAGAGGCAGCAACTCAAACCCCACATGGATGTGCAGCCACTGCAGCCTGACTACAAAACTTCAGTTGACAAATCAGAGCCAAGCTTATCCTCTTCTGCCTTTTCAAGAGCCTCTTTAATTGAAGGGAATACATTGTAGAAATCGTTCTCAAGTGACCACCCAAAGGATTAGTGAAAACGGGTTTCCCAGTAATGGCATTGATTTTTATTTGACCTGCAGTTAAAATCCAGTCTGGGAAGGCTGACACTAGATACAGCCTGTAAGGCTCATTGCATTGAATAGAGGTGTTAAGATGCCTCCTGTATTAAGATGACTTTACCCAAATAATTTTCTAATTTTTCTGACTGCCTTCTGCTTCAGGGAAGTGTGGTTGAACAAAGAGACGCTGAACCACCATCACCTCTTCCACTTGCATTTGGGTGTGGAGAGGATCCAGTGTGTGCATGCTGCAACCTCACAATTTCCATAGCAACACCAGAAGGGTCTTGTTAACCACAGGTAGCATAAAACACTCACAAGGGTTTTAAACCATTCAGCAAGTCCCAAAAAGAAAATAAAAAAAGTGCTAAATACGCTGATTATATTTCAAATTCTCTGATAAGAGCATAATTTTAAAGTAGCAATTGACAAAGGAAATCTCTTTCAGGTTGAAACAGTATTGCTGTTCCACTCATCCAGTTTATTGTAAGACAACTCCATAAGCATAATTTTCTGCTTTTTAAAAGGAAAGTGTTATTTCAATAGTTAATATGAATCACAAGGGAAACTTTACTACAGAAAAGAACACATCATTACATCTCAGTAATTGTTGTTTTTCTATATATCTGCTATATAAAGCTACAAGACAACCTATAGCCAAAGAGAAATAGTGCAGTAATGGGACTATTGCTCCCTCTACTGTAAATATTCATGATTTCTTATTACACGTGATACAATAAATCCAAGTCATTAAAAATACTTCAACTAATCAAAAAAACAGCAACAAAAATATATTTTCACAATACCTTAACCAAATGTTTATGTTCCCTAGCAATTCAGTGGAAAAATATCCAAAGAAATATGATGCTTTTTGTTTCTTTTTTCAAGATATAAAAAAAGAGCAAGGTATCCATAGATTTTAACTTAAAAATATAAACACATGAGGAAACCTATCTTCTACTGATCACACGCTTGTTTCTTAGTGGCAAAGGAAAAAGAGAAAAAATAAGTGCCCAGTGAGAGGCATTTTGACCTTCTGAACAGCCTCCCATTATGAACATCAGCACTGAGGAAATCAGCAAATTAATCAGGGAGAGTGGAAAATAAACAAGAAGGTGATTCATGAGGAGATTTACGCGGCTGAACTGTACATGCATGGGAAAGCAGATTATTGAATCACACAGAGCCTTCCGCTACTCATTTCTCAGCTCAGCACCAGAACGGGCTCACTGCTGAGGTGCTGGGCTCACCCAAAAACTCTTCAAACAAACTCTGACTCTCTGTCAAAGGCCAAAAAGGCTGAACATAATTTTAACCAAACCATCTAAAAATAGATTGCTATTGAGCAGAGGACAGAGAGGAGTTGCCTTAGCACCAAATTGCTCTTTCAGAGGCTTTATTCCTTTGCAATCAGAGATTGGTAATTTAAGAAAAAAGCTGCTTCTGTCTTTTCTGCAATATTACAGTAATGTAGAATGAGAGTATAGCCACTCGATTTTCAGTGCAAAATTCCTGCTGGGAGGCAATATGAAATTGCCTTCTCTCTTTCTCAGTCTCTGCTATGGCTCAAAGCAATCAGCAGCAAAGGGAGACCAGCCAAGGAGGGGCTGATGGCAGGCAAATTCCAGAACATCACCCCTGGACCTGGCTGGCATTTGCACAGGCAGCAGCAGCTATGATAAAGACTTCTAAGATCACAGGACAGAAAAGATTCATGTACTTTCAAACTTCCCATCTAAATATTTCTTTTCTATACTTTTTCTAAAATATTTTACAGGAAGGAATGAGATAACTTTCATTTTCTGCTGATCTGAATTACATAGGATAAGGTTCTTCAACTGATTAGTTTTAACACGCTCTCCACTCTTCAGCTTGGACAAAGCACCTCTTCTTGATTTATCACTGATTAAAATCAGTGATAAATCAATAGTGAAATCTTCACCGATTTCACTGAGCGATGGATCAGCTCTTTGTGCTCTGCAGCTCACAAGGAAATCGTGACTGTACTTAAACATAAGAGATTTTTTCTTTTGTGCCAGGAAGCAGTGTCAGGCACTTTGGGGAGTGTCTTCCAAGTGTCTTGTTCACTCTGGGCTCCCTGCTTGAGGAAGCATATGGTTCTTTGTGCTTGAAGCCCCATAAATCTGCATTAGTTTAAAATATATGAATGTGAATCATTAGCCTAAGATTTCAGAGCTAATAAATGAGAACACAAGTTCAGTATCACTTCTAAGCATTTCTGAATTTGACATTATCACATCACTGACCATTCTGAGGACAGCTTTTTCCAGTGATAAAAACTTCTTTTAAAGTTCAAAAAGACTTTTTTTTTCTTTTGAATCTTCATGGACAATACCTTGTGAAGACTACATACCCAAAATAGCAGCACCATCACTTAAATCTAATTAAAATCATTTATCAGAAACATATTTTAAAATTCAATGAGACCCATATAGCCAGCCTTGAGTTCAAACTACAGTTATCCTGGCCTGTGTATAATTAGAATCACAGGGATTAATGAGCACATACAATTGCAATTTTTTTTCTTCCACCAAGATTTTTCATTTTAGAGGAGGAAAGAAATAAGTCACAAAATAAAAGTTGTGCATTTCAGAATACACTAAAGTGAAAAGCATCCACAGAGAATAAAGGGGGTTTTGGTGTGAAGGAAAGACTTGGCCAAGTCTGGAACTACTTACAAAACTTTTACTTCTAAGCTGTTTTCATGACCTGGCCAGAAAGATTTGATATTCAGGTGTGTTTGTTTTCAGACACAAGGATTATTGTCTTAAATTAAACTTGAAAGTTCTAGATGTTAAACCACCAACTGAATTAACAAAAGCCTTTTATTTCAAGTAAAGAGAAAACACACATTAAAATACAAAAAGGAAATTCCTTCTTTACATGCACCTTCTTTCCACTTTGATTATTCCTTATCTAAAGACAAGAATAAATAAAAGTGAGATATAACACCAAAGTGGCTTTTCACTACCTTCATGCACCTCCCACTTCAAGCTTTTACCAAAACCTTGCAGCTGTTCCTTGCTCTATGTTGGGACAGAACAGATAGAAAACAGTGAGCTTTTACTAATAATTCTCTCTCCAACCATAATTTATTAACTCACCTGACATTTCTTCCATGGTAGATTAGAGGTGGGCAGCAACAGGCTACGCCAGCTGCTCCATATCACAGAAGATGAGCAGAACTAAAAAGGGTAAATTTCAAAGATCCCAGATCTTAAATCACACTGCTATCACATAAAGAGATACGGTCTGCAAAGCCAAGGAATATCTTTTATTAGTTCAGCAGGTATAACTGGGAAACACCAGAAATGGTTTTGGGTGCAGAATTCTTCTTTCAGGCCTTTGAAATACTTTTTAGGGAAAAAAGGTACACATTCCCCAAAATACATCTGGTTTTTACCAGTAATGCCATCTCATCTAAAATACAGAATGTTTTGCTCTATTATTTGCCTTACTTATACTTTAAGGTTGGACCATCACAGCTGCAACACTGCAATGCCATGGCAAGATTGAATCCTACATTTGTTGTTAGCTTTGCAGCAGGTTGGGGAGGCATCAACACCCTTTCATCACTCAGAAATAGTTCTCCAACAATAATCTTAATGCATTTACAGGCACAAAGAAACCTCTGGTGACAATAAAAAAACTCTCCATGTCAGGCGTATGAGTAAAGCTCAGGACTCTTATTTGGTCATTATGACTGGTTTAATTAATAAGGGCTATGCTGTAGCAAGGCTGTGTCTTTTCACGGTTTTGTTGCCCTTCACTTTACCTGACCCAAAGCTTACCTTTTTACTAGCTTTTTGTGGACTCTGGGTAAAACTAAATAACTAATCCAATTCAATCAATAAAGAATTTATCCCTCATTGGCATCATATGCTTGCTTCCCTTGCTTTCCGCTGAGGAGGTGCTGCTTGAAAGGCTTGATGAAGACTCAACTCACAGTACATAATTTGTGGATATGCAGATTCCCTATGTTCTCACAGCTTTCCCCCATATACATAATAAATGGTGCTTGCATGGTGTGGGCAGAGTTGTGCTACTGACAACTTGTCTTTATAATGCTTCTTTTTGCTGTAAGAAATCCAACCACTTTTATCTAAGCAAAAGGTGAAAAAAGCAGGCTCTGGCTGCAGCTAAATTAATCAACAGAAGTTTCCTTCCAGCTTTCACTGCCAAGTCATTTCCTCCCATGGTCATCATGTTGTTATTTGTCCAGCAACAGCTGCTTCACAGGAGAAGTAGAAGACACTGCTCCTTGTGCCAGTGTCAGCAGGTGATGGGAGGAGCCCATCTCAGACGTGTGGGGATAGACTCACACGAAGGGTTTTTGGGCAGGAATGTTTGATTGCCTTTCCAGGTCCAGAAGTAAAATCAAGCTCTCATTTTCAAATTATCCAAAACAGAAAAGTGACAAATAACACAGGGCAGACAAAAGAAGAACTGCTTTCTAACAACATAATTACATGATTCTCTAGTTTCATTCTGTGTTCAAACACATCAGCTCTTTCTCTACAGTAAAGCTGTGATTTAGCAGCCTTCCTGATTAGCCAACAACCGCTATATGGCAAGACCTGTCTGTTAATTAAGTCAGTATTAGACTGTCTCCTCTTCCCTTGTTAGCAGCTGAAGGCCACAGAGGTGGTTTTTCTCCTTGCTGCTGCACAGCTCTGTACTGGGCACCCCAGGGCTCCTCTCCCAGCACTGCCTCTATCTCCCACTGGCCCTGCAGCAACCTGCAGCACCCCAGGCACCATCCTGGTCTACATCTTCCTTTGTGCCTCGTTCCAATACCTGATCTTTCTTCCAGGGAATTGTCATTTAGGTATAATACAAAACCTTAAAAAGAACCTTATTTGATTTCACCTTGTTTAGGCAAAGGAAGGAGATAGGCTTTCTGAACTTAAAGGATTTATGATAAGTGCCTAAATCAGTACTTTCATTACAATACTCTTCAAGGTCATAAAAGGCAAGGTTTTATTCTATTTTCACTGAAAAGTTTGCAGTCTTATTGCATTTCTTCTTATTTATCAAAGAAAAGCTGCCGAGTCTTTCTGAACCTTAATTACATTAAAATAACATGGTAGGAACGATATCAGTCTAATTTGTTCATTTACAATGACATTTACTGAAATGGGCCCCGTGGCTAATTTGAGAAATAGACAAAGTGGCACATTAACCCTAGTTGTCCTCTCCACTGTCCCAGAACATCTTTCCTCCCCTAGCATGGCAGGGCAAGAAAATTCTGTCTTGGCTGCAGAACTGCAGAGTTTTGAAACTGGGCAAGAAAGAATCATACTGGGCAAAATGTGGGGCAGTAGAGATACCTAAGCTTCAGAAAAATACACTGTAAAGCAGGGAGTTGAAAACATCATACCTTAGTACAGGATACAAAACCTGTGGGTAAGGTCGTGGGTTTAAGCCCTGATTGCAAGAAGATGCCAGCACCAAAGGGGTCACTGATGCCTGTGTGCAGCAGGATTGAACCCCAGATTACTCCTATAGAGCACGACCATTTGGGCCCTTGCTCAAACTCCCAGCTACTGCTCCCTCCTGGGCAGAAGGTAACGAGAGGCCTTGACTTTTTCATGTTCAGCCTCAGTTGCCACACACCCACATGAACATGCGAGAGAAACTCGCTACAGCAGCAATAGCTCACTACAAAATGGGACAAGTTCCGTGCATGTTTTTTTACCCCAATGCTGTTTAAGCAGGACCCATTTCAGAACTCTTGTTCATTAATGCATTCGCACATGTGTCCTCATGATTTGAGACAGGTCCATTCCAACTGGAGGTGGGCACAAAAAGGTGTCGAAAGGAGAGTTAACAGGTTCTTTACAAGGCATTGGCCATTTTTTTCCAGTCTGCTAATGTATATCCATTAAATATTTTGTCTGCTTATCCTTTTTGTGAGACTAAATAACCAATTAAGTTCTTGGGGTTTGTGATATTGTTCTCTTTGTCATGCTTTGTGCTACACACACACGTGCATGTACGAGTCTTCTACAGATTACTCTGTTGAGATGCCCATCAGGTAATAATCATTAGAATTATCACTGGAAGGGAATAACACCTCCTGCACATGCACAGCAATCCCTCCCATTTTATTGTCTCCATCTACAATCAGCAAAGTCCAAATCTTTTAGAAGTACAAGGAATCAGATTATTATTTCCATTTCCCTTTCAGGATGAATGATTTTCCCCTTTCTTTTTTTTTACTTTAATTAGGGGGTTTTTTAGAGGCAACTCAAGCAACTAGGTCTTCCCATGAAGCACATTCTGCTGCAACTTCATTGCATTGGGTTATGTTCAAAACTGAGCCGCACTCTTAGAATAAAGTCCTCTGGAGATGCTAAAGGATCTGGTTCAAGATTTAACAAAATTTCTGACTATTTTTTTACTACTTCTAAGACCTTTCTGCAGCCTGCACACCAGATATTTTATTCCATCAAATTTTCAATATTTTTTGACTGAGGTCGATTTCAGTATTTCCCTGCTGATATATCATCCCTTACATATTTCCCTTGTTAGTGGACAAAACACTGTGAGGAGAGAGGGTGAACTGGAGGTCTTCTGCCATTTACATTAATGTCACTAAAATGGCAAATGTTAATATTGTTATTCAGTTCATTGAAAACAGGCTGGAATCTTGCCAGTAATTATGATTTAGTGAACAGAGCTGATTTTAAAACAATACATTTTCTCTCTTGACACCCTCTTTCTTTTCTCCATCTCCAGGAAAAACACTGTGTCTATGCCTGACTTTTCTGTCTATTTTTTTCCATCATAGAAATTTAAGGGAGGATAACCCTATGTTGCTTTACTGTGTTTTTGGCTCAAGCCAAATCTAGAAGATATGCTAAAAATCTTGATCATTTGTTAACACAATGTGGGGATAAAACCCTCACAAAAGATTGTCACATAGTAGAGAATGGAGAAATAACTCTGAAAAATACAGTAGGAAAGAACAGTTGTAAGCAAAAGAAAACATATATATGCATAGAAAGTGTTTTTGCTGCATCATTTTCAGCATAAATCCATAGAGAATCTAAGGAAATTACGGATTCCTCTGCAGGCTCCCATGATAAAGAGCTCAAATCTCTCCACCACCTACACAGACTGCAACAAAAGCTGACACAGAAAAAACTAGAGCCAGAAAATGAGAAAAGTCACTCTTATTTTCTCCCATTCCCACCTGATAACCTTCCTGAAGGTCAGTCCATTCCCACATGAAGATCATTATTCAGCCTCTGCTACCAGACTTGTCCTTAAAAGCAGGATCATATTTATCATTACTTTCTCATTAGTTTCTTGATTTGTAACTTAATGCTTTGAAAGAAATGTAAGTATCATGTGTTAGCCAAAACGAGGTCTAGCAGAGCAGTATCCAAAGAATGCTGCACCGATCAGCTGTGCTAATTGCTTCCACCAGCTCGCTGAAGTGCCTCAGCTGAACATAACATAGAAAATACATTTCTCTTTGCATCCCTGCAAAAGGATTTCCAACACCTCTCCCTGAACAGCTGAAGCTGAAGCTATTACTGTTCTTATGCCACCATCCCTTGATACAAATGACAGAATGTTTCTTCATTTAGCAGCCACTTTTATTTGCTCTTCTCTGCTGTTTCCCCCACAAGTTCTATCTTACTATAATTTTGGTTTTAGTACCTTTCAGTTTCTCTTTCTGACTGTGCACCATCAAGACTCCTCTATTCTAGTTTGTTGAAAATTATAATTCCGTCTTCTGCTACTTGGCTTCCTACCCTTTGATCCATTTTTTGCTTTCCTAGAAAGCCACCTGACCCTTTCATACCTCCTCCACCCTTTTTTGCCTCCTCCTCTTCTTTCTCAGCTGCTTTCATCTTTCTTCATCTATGTGCACTGACTTCCCAGTTCCTCTTCTCTTCAGCTAAAAATGTAAATTTTTTCCTAGAGACTGATAAAGCCCAGATGTCAAATATATCATCTTTAATCTTATTTTCCTATTTTCAGTATGAATTCTATTAAAATGGAGTTGGGCTTTCCACTTTACAGTATGCTGTTGCAGTATTAACAGAGTTCCAGTTATGTGGTAAGGGACCAAAGGAATTAAAAGTCAAAGCAAAATTCAGATGCTTAAGATATTTTACTAATTTCAATATTGGCTAAAATTATGTACAGATGTACACGGCACCTCCATCTTTCATTATCTACTGCTCTTGGCAGTTCTCTGGTCTCTTTACATTAGCAATTCCAAAATAAACCTGGTTAAAACAGACCAAAACAGGAGAGGTTTATCCAAACTGGCAGGTTTCTGGTGGTGGGCAGGGGACTGACCAAGCTGCACAATGGGAGAATAAGAGTCAGGAACGTAACATTTGCCAGTGGCCTCTGACACACAGGACGAGAATGGGTCTTTTCTGTTCCTGGAAACATCTGGACAGATGCAGTAGGACACTGTAGTCTCCTCCCTGACACAGAGGGATACAGATATGGGGATTGAGAAATCCACAGATTGCAGAAGAAAGGAGAGATTGAAGGGCAGGGAGAAGTTGCAAGTGTGAGGTGGATTCACAGAAGCGGTGTGAATGTCATCTTTTACTCACAGCTTGTTCAATGAATCTCCTTCCTCCATCTCCCTGTGACCCTCCATTCTTTGATTCCAAACTTTCAAAGCCAAGGCCAGAAAGCAAACATGTTTACACACCAGCACGTCTGAGGTGCTGTGCCTTCACCTGCTGATGGCCTGTGCTTCCTATGGTGCCAGATTGACTTAAGAAAAATGTGTATTTGATGGAAAGCTGAAAACATGGAGGCTTTTGATGGGATCAGTTGTTATTGCGGTAGCTGGCAACCCATCACACAATGGCTCTTCTGCCTCATCTCCAGCAAGCTGGGAAGCAGCTGCATGGTACATCCAAGGCTGGGTGAGCCAGTGTTCCCTTCCTGCTGCAGCTGTATAGCAGCTTCTCTGCTGGATGCTGGCTGGGTCATGGAGAGAAGAGAGAGAAAACTGCCCTGGCTGTTTTATTTTCTGTTTCTCTTTGAAGCAGGGAGTTTAGAGGAGAACTGGAGTGGAGGAATGACTGATGGGATCCAAATGAACCGTGATGAAGAGGCTTCCTCCTGCCACTCATGTAAACCTAGGAGCCATGAAGTAAGAAAATCCAGCAACCAGGTCATAACTGTCCTTTTTCTTTTCCTGCCAAGTGTCAGAGCAGCAGGTGGTCGGAAAGGTTCAGGGGTCATTTAGGATGAGTGACAGCACACTTTGCTTCAGCCATGGCCACATGTCATTCCTGTGTCATCCCACCTGCACCAGAGAATTAGGGAATGAAAAATTTTCTGCCTGGAAGAGATACCCTACTTAATTTTGCTGCCCTTGGGTTGTCAGATTGGATGTCAAAAAACCAAGATCAAACAAGGAACTCACATTAAATAATTGATTTTGACCTCCCAGGCTTGATAAAAGATGTATCCTCAACATGAGAATGCGAATATCTGAGTTTCAAAATGTATTCAGCATTCAAAACCCTCCACCTACATACGTACTGCACCCTGCAAAGGTCCAAGAGCAGACACTATATGCAAGGCTGGGTGTGCAAGGCTATTGTTTCCCTAGGCTATGGCTACAGATAGGGAAATGATAAACATTCAAATCTCCCCTCCCTATTTAATGATATGGTGATAAAAAACCAGCAAGCTCCTCTTCATTGTCTTTCTTCCATATCTCTCACAGACCCCGTTCTTTCCAAAAGCCTGGAAGCAAACACAGCCTGCCTCCACTGACTGGGCTGTTTGCTTTTATTTTTCTGTTTGTCTAATTATCCCAGTGCTCCAACCCTTGGAGGACTGATCAGCCTCCCTTCTCAGCTCAGCTTCTTACCAAAGCATGGATTAAAGAAGGATGAACCACTAGGAGCAAATTGGAGGAGGGAGGAGTGCAGGCAGTTTTCCCAACACTCGCAGTGTGCACATACACCCATAGCAACCTCCTGTGACTTGCTTCCATCAGTGGTGATGTGCCTACCACACAGCTCTCTCTGGGACACTGCCTTTGCACACCTGGATTCACCCATTGAGTTTAAGATTATTATACTTTTGTTTTTATCATGAAATTACCCAGGTTATGCTAAACTAAGAATTCATCTCTCTTTTGAGATTAATTACATTCCTATTAAACAAGGTTTATCAACTATTCTACATAGTAAGACATTATGGCAAAGAGTAATAGAATATAAATATGAATCACAACAAAAATCACCTATTATTTAACCCCAATAAAAATAGTTTAATTTCATTTTCTCAAGGACTAAGTGTCTATATTTGCAGTTCACTCTCCACAAGCTTTACTTCTGCTCTTAACAATCCACAGGAAAAAGTTACTGTGCTCATGTTCTATTGCACAAAATATCGTAGAGGAGAAACAGAATTAAACATGATGGTTTTGTCATTATATTCTGACCTAGTACAACACATAAAACATAATTTTAAATCATGTGCTTGTTAAAGCCAGTTTAGATAGCAGTAAATTTAAAAACAAGTATGTATCTCTAGATTAAAATCATTATGTATGTGCAGTCAGGGTGAATATTTTCAGAAGATTCTTGAATGGTTTCTGTAAATACTGAAGGTGAGGAAGCCCAGAGATGGATGATCATTTCCCAGGTGCTATGGGGAGTCAATAAAAGAGATAAAAGCAGTCTTCTAGTTTGAATTTATACCAAGCTCCTGTGCCCTTCCGTTTAAGCAGTGTTTTGCCAATGTGAAGAGCATGAAGCCTGACTGCTGCTGAGACCAGTGCCTCTTACAGATTGTTTGCAAGTGTTAGAGACCATGTTCTCTGTGCCTGCTGTGCAGGGGGAAGGAGAAGTTGGCCTTCTACTACTTATTTTTTTGATGGAGGAATCTTGCTTTCTTTTGTATTCCTCCCACAGTTTCCTACGAGGCAGCATGATCCAGCCCTCAGTAATTAAGATGCCCATCCTCTTCCCACAATTTTCAAGTACAAAAGCCAGCTCTGACATCAACAAGAAAGAGAAAGTAATATTATTAGTGCTAATTGGTTAGTAACAAATCTCTCTGGGACATATAAAGCCAAAGAGTTACATAGGGGAACACATAACTGAGCATGAGAACTTCATCAAGAATCCTCAGCAAGCCTCAACCAGCTCAGCACTGACTTCAGCTGGCTAACCCAAATATCCAGTTCACTCTTAGGTGAGTGACGATTTAGCAGAACTATTCAGCATTTTGCATCCGTGGAAAAAAAAAGAACTGTTTGATGGAAGACAGTTTCACTTCCATAAGCAGCAGGCTAACTTCCCAGCATTTTCTGACCTTCAAAGATACCCCTAAATGCAATTTTAGACAAAAGCATTGGGAAGGGAGAAAGAACTTTTATGTAGAAATAAAATAACCATTTCTATTTCATTTGTAGACTAAAGTCACATAAAGAGGTATTGCCAACTCCTGCTGGAAGTTATTTAGGAATCACCTCCAGAAGTGGGGTTTTTGTTTGTTTTACTGTTTTTTGAGCTAACACTTTCCAAATAGTATTTTTTCTATTAGTAATCACTTAGGAGATTATTATAACTTTTTTTTCCCCATTCTTTTCACTCTTAAGCACACTGAACAGCAAAATCAATGAATAAATTCCAAGACTGTAAATACTTTTTTCGGTTTCATCCTCTGGTTCCTGTGCAGAAACACAATCCAAACACTCAGCCAAACCTGCGTCTCTCCCATACCTACTGAAGTGCCCACTAAGCTCACAACATGAGAGCGTAGGTCACACTCCTCTCTGCAGGAGACCACGTGGGACAGGAAGCAAGACACCAGCACTGAACCTTGTAAAGGCAGGGCCACCATAGCTAAAGGGCTGATCCTTCTGGTGCAAGAAAAAGGCAAAATAAATAGGAAATAAACTAAGGGAGATGGCAACTACTGGGCTCAGAATGGGGATCAGAGTTATGAGTGAAAGTGAGGAATCCAGTGGGAGACACTGAGCCCAGGAACAATTTACTGCCAGTCAGCAAGCTTCTTTATGTGTTTTGACACAGATACCAAGACCAAGGTCATCAGTTTCATCTCTGAGAGTGAAACTGAAAATGAAGCTGTGAATAAGTTATAAGCCCTGGAAATCAAATCAAAGAGAAGGAAAAGGAGAAAATCAAACATCTTGCTAGAAGCCAAATAAGGGGGGAGAAAAATTCCATTTTTTTCCAAAATTCAGAACAATCTCTGGATGTCAGGTCATTCTCTGTATGACTAACATATTGGGTCACCGTAGTCTCATTCAGCCCTGAGGAGACCCTGGTTCACCTGAGGCAAGGCTTACAGAGCTCTCAAGGCAGACAGTCCCATGATATAACAACCATTGCAAAATATCCTAGTTTAAAGTCAATATTGGCAATTTAGGCTGTTGGAGAAGGACAGAGAATGTAGCCTTAGAGAAGCTCTCATATATGGATCCTTTATGTCTCACCGTATGGAGCAGCACAGACACAACAATTCAAGCTTCCCTGGCCTAAGCCAGGCAGTGTCCCTCAGGGATAATCCACAATAACTTATATTAGAAAATGAGAAACTGTTTTCAAGTCTTCATATTTTCAGCCTTCTCTGCTGTGGGAGTCACAAATTATGCTAACATATTCACTAGCAAGCAGAGTGAGACCACTGAATTAATTTCTCATAAGACAACAAAGAGTCATAAGATATGAAAAGATCCCCAGTCACTTTCATTACCAGGCTGAGCAAAATACTAGGCAGTGATTTTTATTTTTTAATATTTTATTTTTTTACGTAAAAGAGATATGACACAGATCCTGAGAAAGGTTTTCTAATTATGTGCCCAAATATTTCAGGAAATATGATGAGCAGGATATCACTGAAGGATTTGCATGGCCATTCCACAAGTGGAAGTAAAAACGATTGCTTGAGAACTTTAGCTGAGAAATATTGAAACATTGAAGATCAAAACCAGACCTTCCAGGTAAAGACAGTGATGGAGCTGGATAAGAAAGAGTGAAGGATAGTTCCTATCCCATAAAATAGGTTAGAAGAACCTGGGCTTAAAGAATAAATGCTTTTTTGTAACTAAGGCCTATTTTACTTCAATAATTGCTTTTCTCAGAGAAGATAATTAAGGTGAAGATGATGATGATACCAATGATTTAATGCTCTTTAATTCTACTGAATAATTTAAAGTGAAGACAACATTTCGCCTTCAAGCTGTTGCTTGCATCCTTTGATGTAGTCCCAGTGCTAAGGAGACATGTCTAACACATGTTTACTTTCAGTCATTTCCTTATGGTTTCAAGGAGCAGATAATGATACATTTTCAGCACTATTACATGATTTATAAACGAAATAATCACAAGCCTACTATTAAATAAATAGTTAAGTTCTCATATCATTTCAAATGCTT
The DNA here is from genome assembly GCA_013400735.1 of Pomatostomus ruficeps. Lineage (NCBI taxonomy): Eukaryota > Metazoa > Chordata > Aves > Passeriformes > Timaliidae > Pomatostomus > Pomatostomus ruficeps. The sequence goes on from VYZT01016870.1 coordinate 210,079, forward strand.
GAGGTTAAGGTCCAAAAGGACTAAAAAATATTTGGAGCTCTGATAAGCTCAGATTCAGAAAGTTTCCGGTGGCCAAACCAAGAATACAGGTCAGCTTCCTAGCTCAGGTAAATGTATTGATTAAGAGGGACTTGTATGGATTTACATCAATTGCATTGGGCCCAGCTGAGACTCCATTTTAAATGGATGGTGGTGTCTGGCCCAGGTCTTACCTAATTCCCTAGAAAGGTAGTCAAAGTTCATAATTTTCACAGGCAGAGAAGTCTGGTGCTTTTTTTTTAAATTATTTTTAATATCCATTGGGGAATTTCTCAAACCTACAAAAATACTACTCAATTATATATATGTGTGTGTATATAAATATATATATATATGAAAATTACAGAAGCAAAGTATGTACATTTAATGACAAGGTTTGCAGTGAATCTGTTTCCTCATCACCCCACTGCCATGTTCTGAAGCCAATCCACTGCAGCGGCAAACCCAACCTGGAATAACCAAGCAGTACAGAAGGTGTAATACACTGAATTTTTCTCACAACATCTTCTGACAAAACTGATTCATCATGCTGTGATGTTAACATTGAAACAAAATGGTAATTGAAATGTTTGTATTATTAATTACTTTGCTGTAGGAAGGGAAAGTAATTGATAAATGAATTGTGTAGAAGTTGCTACATGTAGGTAGATTAAAAGAAGCAGATTCTAATCCCAAGGAACTAGAGGATGAAACCTAGATTAAAAATTTCCTTAACATATTTTAACAAATTAGAAAAGTCTTGTGGGAAAAAAGGTAGCTATTCAATACAGGAAAGTGCAACATTCTGCAGTGAGTCAGACTTCAGCAGCAATATAAAGAATAACTGGATTTCTCACACTGTTGTAGAAAGTTTTGAGGACTGTCATGAAATTCAAGTTCAGCATCAGTTGACAAAATGGTGCTGTTGCAAAAGAGAAAAACATTGTACTGGGAAATGTAAACACGGGTAACATTTATAGACAGATGATGTAATCCTGTTATTCTTAGCATTGGTAAGGTCTCAGCTGAAGTGTTTTGTCCCATTTTGGGCATTATATTTCAAGAAAGATGTGTATCAGCTGAAGTTTTCAGATGAGAGTAACTAAAGTTTTATGAGACACAAGACACAGGGAGGACTAAGCAATTTCAGATTGTTTACCACAGAAAATGGAGTACCAATGATGACATAGTAATTGCCTTCAAATCTTTAAAACACTACTGCAAAGAAGAAAGGGAAGTGATGCTCTCCAAGTTCATAAAGAATAGAAAATAAAAGAGTAGGTTCAAATCCATCAGGAAAGATTTAAGACGGGAGCAGGACAAACTTTTTCACAGTAAAGCATTGCAAAAGATTGCTCAGGAGGATGGTAACTCAGAGTGCAGAAGGGGCAGCTGCTCCCTCAGGGGTAGGATGCCAGGAGCCACATCCAGTGCCAAAACTGGCAGGGCAGAGACCCCTACCCAGGGCCCATCCCCCTGCCCCTGGCAAGGAATCAGGGCAGGCCAGGGGAGCAGCTCAAGCCAGTGTTATCCAGCAAGTGTTATGCTGGTGGTGCAGCAGGTGCAAGGTCAAGTCAGCAGACTGGCGTCAGGAAGGCACTGGGATCAGGCCAAGCAAAGCAGGGCTGTGGCTTGAGCCTGGCGTCCTACGCCATTGCTGGGGCAGGGACTGCTGGCCCGGGGCTGGGCTGAAATAAAACTCCCTGGGACAAGGGCAGGCATGAGGGCTACTCCAAGGGAGGCTGGGCAGGACCAGTAAGGCCATGGATGCCCTCAGGGCGGCAGGACATGGAATGCCACATGGAAAGGCTGGAGGTCTTCAAGAGTAGGCTCCTGGTAGGATGGGCACAGACATCTCTGATCTGGCCTTGGGACAGAAGAGACCAGGTGACCTCTAGGCTTGCCTTCTTTGCTTTGACATGTCCACTTTGATGCCAGAGATCTGACATGGTACATCTGTTGTGGCCCATGGTGATGTTCCCCAGACATCAGGAAGGATGCCTTGGACACAGTGGAAAGACATCACACCAGAGCTCATAAAGGTCCCAAATCAAAAAGCAAGAGATACTTTCCCCCTTCTGGGGCAAATATATTAAACATTGATAATTTACATCCATAGCTTTCTTGTTCTATTATTCCAGTAGTACTGTTAACACTGACTACATTTTTAGTTTGGATAATTTGCTTCCACCCATATGTCCATAAATATTCTAGATGGTTAATATAAAGACAAGAGATGGTGAATTAGCTGTTTCTATATAATGGAAAGTAGATGATTTCTTCAGCTGTGCTTCCTCTGGCCCTGAAGATTTCTGGTTTTCATACTCAGATCACTTGCTCTCCCAAGTCATACACCCATTGCCAAAGAAAAAATATGTATGAATAAACATAAATAAAATCATAGCCAGGCCACTCTTCTATAAAATTAACTTCCTTCCAGATGTTACAGAAATAGTTACTTTCTGTACTCACACTGCTAATTTACCTGTATTTTTATGACTTGTAATCATTGGTGTGCTTCCACTTTATCCTCCCACTTCATTTATGGAGTATTTTTGCTATAATATTTCTTCCATGTACCCGACAAATATGTGCTTTGAGCATCCACTTAGTCTCTGATATCACTGATGCTCCCCACGTATCACAGCACACCTCAAAAAGAAAAGCCTAGGTCAAGACCAATTCAAGTATTTTGGTGATGATATTGGACTACAGAAAACTTTGTCATCCTCTGAATGGAGGCAAATAGGATGTATTTTTCCTGTGATGTGTTTTTAATTTGTGCTTATCCCCAGGTGGAAGGGAGAGCTACATTGCCTGTAGCTGGACTGCTGGACTGGCTTACATGTAAGGAGCCACTCAATCTCCCAGAAGACTTGAGAGTGAAAGGAATATTGGATACTTTACTGCAAAAATTGAGTGGCTGAAGTGTATAACCCTGGCATGTAACCTGCTCAGAGTTGAAAGTTTATTCATACTTCCATGGTGTCCTGAATGAATATTCTGTATATTGTGATTTTGAGTTGATGTTTATGTTGAAAAAAGGAGACCAAGTAATTATGTTTTAACCAGGTAATCACTAAAAGTCAGGAAGAAATCTTTTTTTAGGAATGTGGGAATTACTTCGTCTATCTTCTTTCAGGGATCAATGAGGCAAGAACATTTGTAATAGCTTTTTCCTTTCCAGACAATTGACAACAAATTAAGCATTGGGGAAGGCAGCTGGAGAGACAGGAGAAAAGGCTGTAGGCTTCATGTAACAGTTTGCTACAGCTGTTTCTGCAGGGCTGTGCCTTTGCTGTGAGTGCAATCACAAAAGATTTCCGTTTTGTTTCCAGCATCACTCAGCAGCCAGGACTGATTACTGAACCAGTATCCTGGTTCTGTCCTGCTATTCCTCATTCACTCTGATTTTATACAGCTAAAGTAGAAGACTGGAGCAAACTTCTTGTGTCAAAGGAAGCATCAGCATCTTTCCACACTCCCTCATATTCAGGCAGTCTCTGTCTAAGAAACCCAAGAATATGAGGGGAAGTCAGTACCACAACATGTGTTTTCAGTTACTAAGAAAACCAAAGGGCAGGTAATGGGTTTGGATCTAATGGCAATTGATAGTCAATATGTACAGAAAGCAAATTGCAATCTTCTTACATGTCCTCATGAAACCAGAATTTAAAAGCTTATCAATTAATGCTGACAACACAGGAAATACAGTCATGGGTTTCACTATGGATTCAGAAAAGTACCCACATCCTTCTCACAGCATTTAAACGTGTCACTTCTTCAATTCTCTTAACTAGTCAATAGAGAGAGGAAAATGGATTTGTGAATTTCTGTTATCAGTGGAAGACAACCAGGTTTCTGAGCTGATGTGACTAGTTAGAGGTATTGCTGTGATTGATTCACTGCAGATCTTAGGAAAGGACCTCTCACTCATCCTATTTAGCACAGTTGGGCAAACATTTACATACTGAAGACTGCATAGTCCCATAATTTCTATGTAGGATCATCAGGATGATTAACAGAGCACTGTTTTTATATCAGTATAGCCAGTTTTATCTTCCAGCTGAAAACTTAAATTCAGATGAGGTTAGGGCATGGACGTGAGCAAGGCAATAGATTACACTGAGGTAATCAAAAATGGACGTGAAGAAAAAAATAAATAGAAAAAAAAGTTTTGAATCAGAATCACAGGATCATTCATCTTGGCAGGGACCCCCTGAGATCTTCCAAATGATCTGGTACAGCTCAAATGGAAGTTAAAGCTTCAAGGATAAATTTGTGGTTAAAGCTCTATTGGCTGTTTGGAACACAGGCACATTAATTTTAAGTGTCTTAGACATTATAACGTGCTTAACCAAGAATTGTCTCCTAAAACAATAAAAGTTACAGGATTTAACCTTGGTGGGACCAACTTCATTGACCTTTGACTTCAATACTCTCACTGCTAGTACTACTTCCAACACCTCATGGGAAATTTGAACAAACAGTCTAATTAGAGACAATTCTGTTCAGATATTTTATTTACCATTCTTCTATTGCTTAATTTCTTTTCATAACTTGGAATGAAAATGAGTATTTGAGAAATTAATCTGTTGTTAGAGTTTGTTTTTCCCCAAACCCATCAGATTTTAGATCTGCTATTAAGCTTGCATACTGTGAAAGTTGTCTATGTGGTTTTAAAGATCAGTTTGATGTCACTGTAGAATTTATATTTAGTAGAGCAACAAATAAAAAGTGCTTTAAGTAAAAATTATTATTTTCCCACACTTTCACTAATAAAACATTACTCTTCTCTGCAAGATTACCTGAAAAGACAAGTTGTGACAAAGATTCTATGAAATAGCAGTGGAATTCTCCTCGTGTTCCTTAACCGAAAATGTGCTTGGATTTTTCGTAGGGAAATAGGAAGTCCCTCTTAGGGTCAGCGCAGAGCGAATTATTTTATGTGCCCGTGCCGCCATCTAGTGGGAGCCAAGCCTCCTGCACCAGTCCCGTGTGAGTACCGTGTCACCTGCTGGCTGAGCACTCGGAGTGTGACACCGTCATGGCTCAGAAAGGCTATAACAGCTCGAGTCAGTGATGTCCCCTACAAGTCGTAACTCAAGTAACTCAATATCCTTTTGATCTCGTCCTGGTGAGAACTTCTCAAGGCGAGCAGCATTTAATGTGCTTTACATAAGATGCTTCACTTACATGTGGGCAGACAGACCAAAGCCAAGTTTTTCCCCCCCCTCTATATTTGCATAATACGAAGAAGAAATTCCTGGTTTATAGACATTAATTCCAAAGACATCAGAAAATCAAGATGTGATGGCAGGCTTTGTGAACCACTGAGACCACAGGTCTGCCATGCAGCAAGTTGTGCTGTAGCTTTCACTACGTATGATTGAAATTGTACTCAGACATTGCAAATCCAGTGCAGATTATTTGGAAACCTCTTTTACAATTGCACCACAATTCTAGGGCCCGTAATACATCAATCTTAACCTCCTCATTATATCTCTACCTATCCAACTGAAACGTTCTCTACTAAATTTCTGCTTTCTCTAATATTTGGTCAAGACATCCCTTAAGCCTGACTTTGACAAACAAAGTATCTGTTTTCCATGGGTTGCTTTCTTAGCTACATATTCATTGCTATCCACCTCCCCTTTTCTGTTGCCTCTATGTAAATTGAAGGATAGGTGGATAGACAAAAATCTGTTAATTTGCTTTCCATGAGCCAAGTTGTAGCTTTATTCCCTAATTTTACACTTACAGGGATTAGGGAAACTACCAAAACAGTCTCCAAAATAATCACTGATATTCTTGGCCTACTTGTCTTATAAAAAGCTCCTTATTTTGTGAAATGCTCCCTTGTTAAGTCCACACAATTTTTGGTTGTAGCCTGCTCAGAGAAAGGCTTAATATATTTTGTGCTGGTGCTCAATCATGCTTAAGTTAGTATTTAATTAGATCACTAGAACTTCTTAGTACGAGTAGCAAGAGACTTTCAGACTTATATTGAATGTGAACATGCCTGGTTTTCCTAGGTAGGTACTGGAAAAGACCCATTTTCTGATAAAACTGGATTGATTGATTGATTGATTGATTGATTGATAAGTGTCTTCTCTCGCCTTAATTAGCTTCATTTTCTTTGCTTTCACTCCTTCCTGCAACAAAAGAGCATTGTTTTACTTTATTTGAGAACTGTTCCCTCAAAAATCTCTGCTCATCAACAGCTTTGTTCTGTGTGTATTTATTCCCTCATCATTATTATGCACATCAGTCTTGTACACAGTTTTCTGTAAGACCCTGGTGTTTCAACTCACTCTGTAAATAATTTAGGGTAAGAACAAGCTTTTTGTTATTTTCAGGGGTGCTTCATGCAATATGGACAGCACCTCAAGCATTAAGATTGCAAATACAACCACATGTATGTTTAAATTATTCACCATTCAGGCAGCTCTTCCTTGGCTAATGATTTGAGTCTTTTCTTCCACATATATGATGCTTTTCTTTATCTCACATTTGCCAGCGTTTTTCTTCTTTTCTTATTGACATTAGCATTATTTCTACACCAAACAGGGGTGAAACTTGGAAGATTGTCAGTTTTCTATCACAAAGGCCTCAGCCATATCAAAATCACATCCTGGAATTGCTTTAGGAATGTTAGTTATCTGTCAAACAAGAGGAAAAGATAAAAAAAGAAGTTTCACTAAATGGAATTAAACTTTCTCTCTGAAAGATATCTTGATGATAAATACGAGTAACAATATAATATTATGTTTGAATGCAGCTCATGACTTTGAAGCATTTCAGTATATAAGACAAAGAAGAATCTCTTCTTTTTTTTTAATCATGGTTTTACCATACCAACCAGCCATGTCCAGAGATATTCAGTGATTCCCCAAACTGTTTCAAGAAAGAAACCTAGTGTCAGTCAGAAAAAGTATCCATCTTCTGACGGGTGACTCTATGCTCAGCATACTCTGCTGCAATCTCTTAAAATTCTACCATGAGTCTCCTGACAGCTTGTTCTTGTCTTTAAAGAGTGACTACTTGGAGCTCTGTGACCATGAGAATTTTAATTTTTTATGCATTTTTTTTAATCCTTGCAGTTGAATATTCAAACATTATTTATAAGACAATCTTTCAGCTTCATCTGTAGTTTCAAAATGGTTCAGTTGGCAATAATGGAACCTCATAGCATTCTGTATTCATTTTCCTTCTCATGAAAAAGTGAAGTGCTGGCTGATCTGTGTGTCTTGAAACCAAAGCATGGGATTGAGAAGTGGATTGGGTTTTTTATGTTACCTGGTGCTAAACAACTTGCAATAATTCTTCCTTATTTAAATACTGCACCCACATCTACTAGTTGAATGAGAATTTATCCATGAACTTCCAGAAACTACCTTAAGTATACAAATGGTTCTGGCTCTAATTTGGTAGTTGCCACACATCTTTTTGAGCTTTTTTCATCTTTCTTTTCCATTTTTTTAGTTTATATTCCTTCCTTCAGCTGATCAATTACAATGATCTTGTAATTTTTAGTTTTCCAAAGAGACGAATTGAAGCAGTCTCCCACTTCCTGCCAGAAAACCATTCTCACTTACTGTTTTGTTTAGGGTTTTTTTTGACAAGAGGATAAATATCTTCACAATATATTTTTAATTCACATTTATCATAGTTTCAGCGTAAATGTTAACATAGTAATAACAACAGAATTTACACATTGGAAGAGCAGAGATGTTGAATATTTATATACATTTCTGCTATAGCAGTCTTAATAGCATAGTAATGCAACCACATTTTCAGCCTGAGTAAATGTAATTGCTTCCAATTCCATGTGTTCACAAGGTCTATTTGTTCGACTAATAAAAGCGAGGATATGTGGAATACTGATATGCCAGTGATAAACAGTGTGTGTGTTGTGAGTGGGGAGCCTGAGGCAGGATCCTTGATGATCCGCACACTCGGGTGTTCTCAGGGAACGCCACAGAAGGTTTAACCGGCTGGGAGCCAGCGTGCAGAACCAAGAACCGATGGATCCAGCCTGCACACTGCGATCCAGCAGCTCCTTTCCCACGCCAGCCTGCGTCACCTTTGTGTCCCTGCGGCAGCACAGGCGGGCCCAGAGGGGCCAGGCAGGACAAGAGGACAAAGAGTCGAGCTGCGCCGGGGGAGGTTCAGGCTGGACACGAGGAGGAATTTCTTCACTGAAAGGCTGATTAGACATTGGAATGGACTACCCAGGAACGTGGTGGAGCAGCGGACCCTGCAGGGAGGTGGCACCGAGTGCCACGCTCTGGCTGGCATGGTGTGTTCGGTCACAGGTTAGACTCGACCGTCAGGGAGATCTTTTCCAACCTGATTGATTCTGTAACTCTGTTACAACCCACCTGCAGGGCTCGGTTTTTCACTTATTTTCTGAGTGTTCCTGGCCCCTGTCCCACAGGGATTGCCCGTCCCAAGGGTTCCCTAGGGAACAGAACAACCCTGGGCCGCAAGAGAGCAGCCGGACGGGAATTCCCGGCCCCGCGGGCCGTTCCCTCAGGGGCGGGGGCGGGACACGCACCGCCCCGCACGGCCCGCCTTGGCCCCGCCTGGGCCCCGCCTTGGCCCCGCCTAGGCCCCGCCTAGGCCCCGCCTTGGCCCCGCCGTGGCCCCGCCCTGCGCCCTTCTCGCCTCCCATTGGCTCCTCAGCTCCTGCTCTCCGCCAATCCC
>VYZT01016870.1:218828-269746 GCA_013400735.1 Pomatostomus ruficeps
GCCGCAAGGTGCGTGAGGGCCGGGGGGAGCGGGCGGGCTCGGCCTCGTTCGGGGCCTCCTCGCCAGAGCCGGGTGTGCTCGGAGGGGGCGTGGGGGGATCCCTCCCGCCGTCCGCGTAATGACTCCTGCGCGGAGTCGGGCCTTCTGCGGCTGAGCCCGGCTTGCACCGCAGCCACCTGACGCTGGTCCTGAGGCGTTGTGTGCGGTTCTGGGCTTGTCTCTCTGCCCGAGGCACGTGGAGCGGCTCCAGCGGAGGGCAGCGAGGATGACTGGGGACTGGAGCATCTCTTTGACGAGGAAAGGCTGAAGGGGTTATGGGTGTTCAGCCTGGAGAAGGGATGACTGCGACCGGACCTTATCAGTGTGTGTAAATAACTAAAGGGAGGATGGAGTCAGGCTCTGCTCGGTGGGGCCGAGCAGTAGGACACGAGGCAGTGGGCAGAAACTGAAGCACAGGGAGTTCCACCCGAACATAAGGAAGAACAGGTTGTCCAGAGAGGGTGTGGAGTCTCCCTCACTGAGATAATCAGGAACAGGTCAGATGCAGACCTGTGCATGTGCTCTGGGATGGCCGCACTTGAGCCACTGTGGTTCCTTCAGGCCTGACCCATGCTGTGACTGTGCGAGGGTTCTTCCACCCTGGTGTGTCTGTGCTGTGTGCTCTGGCCATAGTTGATTCTTAAAGTCCCCACAGTTCGGGTCTGTATTTTTCAAGCATGGTTTCCATCTGAAATGTGTTTGTACATCAGCCCTTGGAGTGTCCTTAAGTGAGTGGCTGTGTCTCTATAGTGCTGTGGAATTAACAAAGCATCCTGCTGTCAAGGCATGTCTTGTGAAATGAAATCCACAAGTCTCAGGCCCAACTGCAGCAGTTGCCCCCTCCTTGGCTTGAGAGCTTGAAACTTCTCTTGAACTGATTCATCTCAGCAAAAGTTCTTGGAATTGGTGGGCAATGGTAGTCTTCAAGTATGTTGTGAAAATACTTGGTGAAAATCAAAGTGTATTTCTGTAATCAACAGGCTCTGTCTTCTGGAAGGCTGTCAGGACCAACTAAACTAACAAGTGGAAGAAAACCGTAAGACCTTGTTCATGAATACTGTTTAAAATTGAGTGTATGTGTGAGCACTTGGGAGCCTTATACTTGTCATACCTCACAATTGAACAAAAAAGCCTTGTGTGTATATATAAAACAATTTGAGCTGAAAGGCAGTATGAGCAGGTTCTAAGTAGCCCCTGAACAGACAGGCACAAACTGAACAGAAATTTTGCATATAAAAACACAGAGTTCACTGCATGATTTATTTACATAAGATTGTATTTACATAATTACTAGCTGTATGTAAGATTGTTGAGTGCATTCTGAATTCTTCTTTGACATAAGCTGTTACCTGCTTAACATGTTTGTTGCAGCCATGCAAACTCTTCAGAAAGTTAGTTTGTTTCATTATAATATTAATTTTCTTTTGCTTGCTATTATTGACTGGAAGTAATTTTTTTTTTTTACTTTGTTTCATATTAAGGAGGTGGTATGAACAGTCAATTTCACTTTTTCAGGTGTAGCTTAAGGAAAGGATGTCACTCTGATGTAGAATTCTATTCCAATGACTCTGACAACCAGGTAATTAAATGACTCTTTAACACAGTCATCCCTGTTATCTAAAGAGAAGGGAAATTGGAATACCTTGAGTAATAGAAGGAAGCCAGATTAATTTAGATCCTAATTAATTTGCATCTGAACCTGAAATTGCTCCTGCAAGGCAAGCAAGAGTGTCTGTGCTGCATCTTGCAGATAGGAGCAAATGGGCTTTATGTGCAGTGAGTTTGGCTCTGACAAATCTCCTTAAGCCACAGGATACATTTTGCAAACACAAATAAGTTGTTCATGGACAAGGGCTGGCCCTCACAGAAGGGCAGCCACCCTTGTTAGGTTTTTTTGCTGGAAAGAAAGAATAGCACAGAGTCAGTGCTGCAGCTCTGGGTTTTGTGTAGTGCTGGGCCAATTGTCTCCAAAATACAAGTAGGTTGTAGATAATGGCTTAACTCTATATAGAAATAAGAATAAAAAACCCCATACATGTAATTAACATAAAATCCAGCAAATGGACATGGGTGCAACAACGCAATTTAGTTATTTTGCAAAATCTATGTGTTTGCAAACTTCAGTGTAATTGCAAAGTAGAACATGGGAAATGATACAATTTTTGGTTATGGGCTGTTCATTGTCAGGTGACAGAGTGGGGTACACTCACCTCTAAAACAGTGTCTTGGTTTACTGAAAGAAAACAGTGGCACTCATTTTCTGACTGCAGTGTTCTTTGTGCAGGTTGGTACTATTCATAATGGACTTGACCATTGTGCAGCTTTACTGAAGAATATCTTACAAAAGGAAGCTGCAGGTTGTACCTATTGAAAACACAAGTTACATTTTTAGGTTTTGTAATACTCTCTTGATTTGTTTTGTTGACCACTTTTTCCTTCAACTAATACTAGGAAGGGAGACTGTCCATAAACAACCTGGGAGAACAACTACCTTTAAAATTCCTTCCAAGTCTTTGCTAACCAAAGGAAATACTTCCAAGAAGAAAGGGTTAAACAGAATCATTACTCCTGCCCCTGTCCAAAAGGCAATTGGTAAGTGGGCTTTCTTAGGCTTGTTGGTTTCTTTAATTCAAACGACATTGAAAGACTCCTCAACCTCCTGAGATACAACAAGGCTTCATACAATTGTTGGTGTTTGTTAATAGGTTGATCCTGGATTGAATCCACAAGAGGATGTATTGTCTTTTAGAAACCTTAAATGTTTAGTAAATTCACAGATGTTTGAACTTCATGTACAAGGAAGAAATTCAAGTGTGTTTACAAGCATCATGATCATCAGGTTTATCTGGTAGGAAGGCTGGAGGAGAATGATAATGCCCTTTCCCTATTTCTCTTGAACAAGGAAGAATTGCAGTGCTTAGTCTCAGTTTAGGATCCACAGCTAGAAACTGGTCTGGAGTTCAGTGTCCAGCCAGGCTTATCTCAAAGAAGGATTTCTGGAAATGGGGAAGTGTTGCAAGATATAACAAAACTTCAAATGGTTTAGTGGCCAAAGCACTGAATAGAAAGGTAGATGGAATGCTGTAGGCTGAGTTGCTCCCAGGGGAAGTATTTCACTTACTACCATTTCTGCCTCTCTCCACCCCATTTTTTCTGTGCAGTTTCTAATCCAGTAGGTGAATGGGGCCTGTAGACAGGTGTGTAGCAGAATACTCACTGGGAATTATAGGAGTGAGCATGTAGCCTAGCTGTAAATCTTCCCAGTACTGTAAAATTAGCGAGTTTTAATTATACCTAAGCAGAGATTTTAAGAATTCCATTTTAGAACTGGCCTTCTGTAGGATTAAGTCTCTGTGCTTCCTTCAAGTCCAGCTGCCTGTCCAACTGGTTTAGGTTGCTCTATCTGGAAGGAAAAATTGATGGATTCATTTGCTGGTGAATCAAAATCCGACTGGAATCCTGGGCCATGGGGTCTTTGTTTCTGTTTTCAAGGGAGCCTGCCAGAATCTGCCCGACAATACAATGGGTTTGTGTAGATCAAGAAGACAGGCAGCTTGAGCTGGAGTTTTTTGTTCTTTCTTTCTCTACAGTGCCAATATCAAATAGAAAAGTTGCCTCATCTACCACACCTTCTACTGAGAAGGAACTTTCCAGTGCAGCACAGAATCAGATGGCTCAATCAATTCATGTGCCTTGCAGTGAACACTCTCCTGGGGCATATCAGAAACTGTACGAGCATGTGCAAACTCAGATGTCTCTGATAACTGGCCAACCCCTGCAGAAGAGTAATGAAATTCCTACTGTAACTCCTTCTCCTACCTCAAACCAGGGTTAGTGGAACTATCAATGTAGAGCTGACTATTTAACTGCATGAGTTTTGCCCCACATTGCCCTGATCTATGAATGTTGTTTTCTTTTAGGGTGTCAAAATGTTGCAGCTTTGAATTGTCAGTTACCTGCCTCCACATCAGTGCTGTCTCAGTCAGTAAGTAAAAGTTTGATTCTCACTATTCATAAACATTGAATTAGCACTGCATATTTATTTACACATTTACTTGTGTCAGTTTTCCTAATAATCTTCCTTTTAAAAAATTGTGTATTTCAGACTCTAGTGATGCACAGAGAAAATACTGCTATTCAAAGCACATTTTATGTAGACACCAAAAAATGAAATTAGAGGCATTTCGACTGGCTGCTTGTTTCTGCCTGGGGAATTCTGTAATGGACAGCAAATGTGGAAAGTGCAGGAAATTATTGATTACTGTTAATTGCATTCTCAGTAATGCACGCTAGGATCATTAACCAGCTCCTGATTGAAGAAATAATTGCCTTGATTATTGGCAGGGAAAGCTCCGTATGATATACGATTTCTCCTGACACGCTGTATTATCTTAGAGCCACCTGTTAAAATGCCTGTGTATTTCAGGGTATAGAGTAGAGGTGATGGAGAATACCAGCTGCCACCTTGGGAAATGTGGCAAAGGGCTTCCACCTTGAATCTGTAACCCTGTAGACTTACCTTCCAACTGCAGGCAGTCCATGTATAGCTAGTGATGACCTTGACTTTTAAGAAATCCATCTACTTAAAATACTGAAAGGTGACAGGGTTGTCTTTTGTATTTTTTTTTTTTTCTTCCCTGTTCTGGTTGGATTCAAGAAACTGCTGAGATTTTTTCATTACAGAACAGCTGTAAAAGAACTGTGCTTTAATGTTGCCAGTAACATTTAAGATAAAGGCAATCTAAATCAGATTTACATTTTAATTGCTCCTTATTATACAGGAAAATTATTCAATTATTAATTTGTAGTTGTTCTTATAATTAGCAAAGAATGACCAAGTCTACATTGAACCAGACAAAGGTAGTGCTATTTGGGTTTTTTTTCCTAAAGATTTAAAAATCATGTTAATTTTTTTTTAAATTAGAATATTCTTTATGCAGGGTGTTCCTGTAGACAGTGCCAATGAATCTGTGCCAGAGATGGGAGGACCTGTGGTTTGCCCAGTGGCTTCTGCTGCTCCTGCTGCTGCTGCACAAATTCAGTCTGGCTCTGCTCTTCCTGGTGTGATCCCTTGTACAGCACCAGGAGCATCAACCCCTTCAGTGCCCGCATTGATCCCAGCACCTTCTGGCAGAGGGATGGCCCCAAGCCAAGAGCACCAGATGAAAGAAGCAGATTTGATGCGGTGCATTCAAGTCCTGTTACAATCCCATGAAATGCTGAATGGCAGGACTGAACAGAGGGGCCATCATTGCTGTCCAGAAGAACATGATGGCTCATGTGACACCGAGGAGGATACTCCTGAAGAGCACAGTGAAGACATGGGCAGTGAAGATGAATTGAATGTACTTGATGGATCTCCAGTGAGAGATACAAGCTGTAAGACAAGTTATGTGAAGAAAGTTCTAAAATCTAGAAAAGAAAGTCCTGAAGAAACAGCCCATAAAGTTAGGACTGTAAAGTATCTTATGGGTGAGCTCAGAGCACTGGTAACAGATCAAGGTGAGGGCATTTTCATTGTGCAGCAGATTTATTGCGTACAAATAACACAAGAGCTCTATTAAAGGAGTGAACACTTCAGTTTCTGAAAGTTGTATGTGTCAGATGATATGTGACATCTTACTGTGGTTTTCCTTAACTATATAACCTTCAGGATTCACTCTGGATAAGTATTAATTTATTTTTGTAATATTTTAATATTATCATAACAGCAAGATAAAGCTTATTGCTATTCTATATACAGAGCTTCCCTCTGAGAAGGGTCCCAGTGTGGACAGGTTGCAATAGCAGTCCCACCAAGGTAGGTTGGAAAGATGGTGGGTTGTGATTTATTGAGGATGTGAAAGAGTTTTCCTAGTCAAGCTTAACAATTTTAAATAAATACAGTTGAAGTTTTCTTGGCAGTAAAAAAACCCCAGATACTACTAAGTCACTTTGCAGATTGCTTAATAACATGTAAAATAATAGTTATATAGCAGGTTTATAGGTTTATGGAGTCTCTTTTTTCCCCTCACTTCTTGTAGATGACTCAGAAATGTTAAGGTTGATGAGTGAAATAGAAGACTCTGTATCACTGCTCCCAGCCGTAGTGGGAAGTACGAATATCCAGGCTGAAATAGCCCTGGCCTTGCAGCCTCTGCGGAGTGAGAATGCCCAGCTGCGCAGGTGGGTAACGCCTCAGGGAGCCTGTGCCTGCTGCAGGTGCACCTAATGAATCTTTGGTTTAAATTGCCTTTGCTATGGTGTACCTGCTAAGGCTGCTCCCTTCTTGTCTGTGCAGTATTTATGGGTTAGAAAGTGTGCTGGTAAGGCTGTATACTTCAAAAAGCAATAATTAACACATGGCACAACTTTGCTGTTTTAGCAGCATCTGTTACCTCATGATTGGGCCTTTGACTGGGTGGGGTCAGTGTATCACTTTGAAAACTGTGCTATCAGGATAGTTAGCCTGCTCATACTCTTTTTGTAGTTTATTCTCAAATGCAGGAAGGTCTGTCATTTCAGGGGCGTTCTCAAATACATAACTGGGTAGCACTTCAGAACAGGGTTATTTACCTGATATGTACCAGATACTTCAAAGGGTCTTTTGTGTTTAAGAAGTACCAGAACGTAAGAAAAATGTGTTATTAAGACTTCTTTATATTTCTGAAATATTACCTGACATTTCATTCTCAAAAGCAACTTCTCACTAAACTAATTCAAAGTCCAGTCCTCTTGAGCATATTCTAATATTTTTGAATTTGTGCTTTTTCACAATTCACATTTAGGAGACTAAGAATATTAAACCAGCAACTTAGGGAACAAGAAAGCAATGAGAAGACATCTGGACAGAGCTGCAACTATGAATGTAAAGTACTGATAATGTTGCTTGTTAGGGGCGTATTTGTTAAGACTTTATTACAATAAATATTGTTGGTTTTTATTTATATATCTGTATTTTCATAGTTTGTATGTATTGCGGCCTTTAGTAGTAGCTGATCTAGGTGTCATGGGTCTAATCCTGCAGCCGTATTTACATGGACTGTTGGGCCTTTTTAGACTCCACACTGTGGGACTTAGCTCTTCAGCTGCCAAGCAGATTATTTTTCCTTATGTGTCTCTTAAAATGATCATGAGGTGTTAGATATTAAGAAAGCTTGAGTATTGTCTTGTTTCAAAAAAACCCCTTCCTCTATCTGTAACCAAAATTCATATTACCAGGATTATTTAAAAACTTAGTTTGGTTTAGAAATTCAAGCCACCACATGATACAGTTTTTATGTTTTGCTTTTGGTAGTAGTTTCCTTGCAGTCCTTGAATATGATGCTCCAGAGTCAATTGAAAGAGTCGCAGAAAGGCCTTGATTCACTGCAGGCTAAAAATGAAGAACTACTGAGAATAATAGAAAGTCAGAAAGAAGAAAATAAACATCTTGCAAAAGGTATTCGAGATAAAGAAGAAGAATTGCTTGAAAACAAACAGCATTACGACATTCATTCCACCAAGCTCAAAATTGGTACGTGTTTTCAATTTGGTTCTTCTTTGCTTAGCATTTTAAAACTTAAATAATTATCTAAGTTCTTGTTGGCATTTCAGAAGTGGAAGAGGCATTAGGAACTGTGAAGAGTCTTCAGTTTAAGCTGGAAGCTTTGGAGAAAGAAAATAAGATTTTGGGCATAACTTTACGTCAGCGTGATGCAGAGGTTAAGAGACTGAGGGAATTAACCAGGTACCATTGGCTGAGATTTTTTTTTTGGCCTTCTGACATTATTTTTTTTTTTTTAAATCTTTCTTCTTTCTTATTTCTTGGGGTTTTGGAGTTTTTTTTCATACTAGGGACTGTAATCATGCTGTCTTGGTGGTGGGAGGTCACACAGGCTAAAACTTCTCTTTGCAATTCATTTTGTTAAAATGCTGCTGTAATTCTGTTTTAAAAGAGAGTTGTCATATTCCATGATTTGAATTCTGTGGTAAAGTAAAATACTATCTGCCATAATTTATGTGAAGTCTTAACTCTTAATAGCAGATCTGCCAGCAAGAACTATTGCTGTGAATTTTTCTCTTGCTCTTTTATGCTGCAAAATAGGGCAAGCTGGGAGACATAAACAGCTTTTTGCAGATGCACAGTGGTGTGTGTAGACAATTGCTTTGGACATGCTGTGCACAGGAAACAAAACTGTTGTCTGTCATGTTTATAGTTGGGGCTGATTGGAACAGTAGAACATTCTTAGTAGACATTTCAAATTCTTCAGTAGAAGTTTAGACACTTCTATGACTGCTATGCTGACCACCAGGTGGTGGTAGAACGATGTCACATAACGTGTGTTTGTGTATATGCTCGAGCCATAAACATCTAAACGTTCATCTCTTTTGATGTACAAAGGAGTAAGGTAGAAGAATTAGTTCTTTTATTATGTTTTTTTATTTAGATGCAATGGGAAGAATAATTCAGAAAACCTTTCTTAGTGATTTTGATAACTGCTTCTGTCTGCTTTGTAACATTTTCTTGGCATCAATTTATTTCATCCTGTGCTGCTCAAAGCAGGTACACCAGGAATAATCTGGAGAACTTCATTGGGTTGTGTACTTTTTAGCCACAGCGAGCTGAAGAAGAATTCAAAAAGCTTGGAATTGTTTTGCATTTGTACTGCATTTTATAGTAATGTCTAGAAAGTGCATTGCAACTTGCCACAGTCTGATAAATCTAATGTTTTGTTTCTATAGAAAAGTCTTTAACTATTATTTTTAGTGATTGATTTTGAATCTCTCTGGTTGATCTTACCCTAACAGAACCTTGCAAGGCAGTATGGCCAAGCTTCTATCTGACCTCACAGGGGACAATGTTAGACCCAAACCTGAGAAAGCTCTCTCAAAGTCTCTTTTGGAAGACCATGAAAAGCAGATGCAACCTGAGCCGTTTCCTGGGAGTACTTCAGTAATGACTTACCTTAAAAAATTAGAAATGGATCATATTTTGGTAGATACAGATCTTCAATGCTCAAATAAAATTGAAGAAGTAGAAATGCAGAATCTGTCCTATGAAAAATTTGCTGCTGAAGGAAGTAAAGTTAACAGTACATTCGCAGAAGAAGGAACATCAGCTCTCAGAGTACTGCCAGCTCCATTGAAGCAAGATGGCCAAACAGGGAGTGATTCTGGGACTTTACTAGACGAGCAAACCAAGTTGGATGAGACAATTTATATTCCACTGACTAGCAGTGCCTCTAAAAAACAGCAGCCAGTCGCTGGAAGAAGTAGTGTGCTGCCCCAGAGCAGAGGGGCTTGTAAGAGGTTGGATTATTACTGTGAGCTCCCAAGCTCTGTGCAGCAACATGGATGTGAGGATCCAACTGTACTGGATAAATTAAATGCTGGGTACAGTGTGAAAAAGACTGTGGAAAACACACTTGAAGTTACAGGGGATACAGCAAAGCCAGGAGGAGACAAAGTCCAGGTGAGACCAAGATGCATTCTAAGTGGGGCTGCAAAAGATTTCCTGGATAAACCAGACCAGCCTCAGCCTGGTACATACCCTTGTGCATCGATGCCATTTCCAACAGGGATTTCTCAGAGAACTGGCAGTAAAGCAGCTGATTTTAGCTGCATTTCTTTTGATGATTTATCAGGGAGGTCTGACTGGAGTGCATCTTCTTTCTCAACATTTACTTCTCGAGATGAAGAGGACTTCAAAAATAGCTTAGCAGCCTTGGATGCCAACATAGCCAGGTTACAAAGGACTCTACAAAGTAACATGAGGAAACAATGAGTATGAGAAAGCAAAATGGGCTGCAGCTATTTGGATAAATTAAGTTTTTCTGAAGTATATTAAGTATGGTACTGATATGTATATTTGTATGTAACAGCTTGTTCTAGCTGTCTAAATTATGAATAGAATTTGTTCCTCATTAGGCTGTGGTGCTGTTCCCCTTGCTGTGCACAACTTGAAATACTTGTCTTTTTATATAAAATAGAAATGGCTTTTTTAATTATGACTTTCTTTTATACTCTTTACTTGCCAAATTAAATGTACTTGTTTACTTGTGGTTTTCTTCCTTCCCCAAAGAACCATTGCAAGCTGCTGTACATGAACAAGAGGTTCCACAGGTAGAGGCCAGGGAAGAGCGAGTTACAGAGTAGCTCTGCAGGAATGCTGAGTTACAGTTGCTGAGTCAGGATCATGCTATTCCAAAAATAAGTGCAGTCATCAGATGGGATTTTTAGTGTATGGTATATCATACGAAATATATGAAGTAATTCTTTTTCACTCATCACTGATAAAACTCTATTTTCTCTTTGGAGCGTTGTACTTGAAGGAAGAAGTTGATGAAGTGGAGAGTCCAGACAAGGGCAAGAAAAGAATCATCAAAGTTCTGTTGTTTTCTACAGTTCTATTATAGGTCATACTTTTTACATATGTTTGCCTTTTATCTAAAGTAAAAGAGAATATAGAATCAGTGGATAAACACAGAACAGAAACATGCTGAGGAACGGAAGCACCAGAGCTGACACAAAGGAGACAAATTCGGCTTTAGTTGAAAGCTGGCAAACCAGACAGTTAGCAAATCACCAGAATATCCAGCATGAGGAAGGCATGGAAATTCTACAGTTGTTGAGGTGTCAAACATCTCTTGGATATGAATACAGAGTCTGGACTGAATCACCCAAATTGGCTCTCACAGGATTGGGAGTGGAGCAGGGAATGATTCCAGTCCGTTGTTGTCCTTGACAGGCCTTTCCACATCTCAGTCTCAAGAATATGCATAATGTAGGTGTTTAAGTTACACGTACAGGAAGGTGGCATTGCTACCATTCTGTGCCTCTTACACCCTCAGCAGTGCTTCAGAGCTGTTTTTCAGGGAAAATACGTTTGGAAAAGGAACAGCAGTATAAAGACCTGAGTTTAAGACTGCTTTTTCTGCAGAATTGCCTATTATATTTTTCCTAGAAAACATTGTTGTCCTTCTTGGCTCTGTTTACTTGTATGTTTCCATGTAGGAGAAAAGTCCCTCGTGGTTATCTATGTGAGTGGACACATTTCAAAGTTAGGACGCTGTCCATGCATTGTGCTAGGGAGCAGCTCTGTGATTATTTTAGTTACTGGTGACTGAGTCATACAAAGGTATGAAGAGAACACACACTACAGAAGGTGCCAACTGGCACTCCTGCTTCGAAAAAGGAAAGTTAGACTAAATAGTGACTTCAGTCATTTAGAATGCTTTTAAGGCTTGGCCTGGATTTCTCAGTATTCTCCATACTCATCGTGCTCAGATTCAAAATGAGGTTGATGGTATGAAAGTGAACAGGTTTTAATTAAGTATTTACAAACAGTTTCAGCGTAGAAACTAAGCAAGATTTAAACTATTATTATGGTGACAAGCTACAATAAACTCTAATCTTTAGAACTCACAAGAAAGCTGGAAAAAGATGGGAAGAATATCCACTAGTAGACAACTCATTCAATTTTTTCCTTGCAGCCACGACTTTCTCCATCTGAAGGAGGACATTCCTCCTGGCCAAAGCTAATTGCAGTGTGTATTAAGGCAGCTGTGGTGTCAAGATGCTCAAGCACATTGTTCCGATATTGAGAGCATTTACATTCACTTTTATCTCAATGGGGGAAGATGTTTCACTATCTCACTTGTATCCTGTTTGCCTTCACAAAGTCAGCTCTGTGAAAGCAGAAGATGACTCCTGGAAAACACTCTTGGGCATAATGGCATAGGAGTAGGTTTGAAATGTGTGTCCGCTTCCAAGGAGGAGAAGCCTAGAAGAAGAGACAGGAAGGAGGAGACTTCTTTTAATATGGTCCTTTGGTTTGTATTCCAATATGTCAATCAGAGCTATAGCAACTTAATGAAATTCAGAATTTCCCATATATGGGCATTATGAATGAACACTGTTACGTGTTCAGTAATAGCTGCTGTGAAACATCTCTTCTGTTGTATGGATTAACTCGAACAGCTCAAACTGCAACAGCAGTGATCCTGATTAGATATTATGAAAAAAATCTTCACTATGAGGCTGGTGAAGCATTGGAGGAGGTTCCCCCCAAAAGGTGTGGATGCCCCATCCCTGGAAGTGTTTGAGGCCAAGTTGGACAGGCTGTTCCAGGCTTTGAATAACCTGCTGTAGGGGAAGGTGTCCCTGGCTAGGGCAGGGGCTTGGAACTAGATGGTCTTTAACATCCCTTCCACCCCAAACCATTCTATGATTTTATGTAGCCTCATCTAGGTTTTTCTTGTAAACACTGAAGTTACAAGAATTTCATTTTTACAAATCATATTTTGTGAAGTTGACATCTGCACCTTCCAGTCATGTGAAAAGAAAAGGAACTCTTAAAAGATGTTATCAAGGTCTTTTCCCTTTATGAACCCTTTTCCTTGTAGAACGTAGTGAAGATTGGGCAATACTCCAGGATACCTGAGTTTAACCCACATATAATTCCCTGCTCTGATTTCTTGAGCAATAAGTGCCTATAATCCAGTGTCCCATTCCAAGAACTGGGGAATGGTAATGGCTCCCTGTAAATGCAAAGGATTGCTGTCTTACTGCTGCATCCAATTCCATCAAAAACTTCATAAGGAACAAAAGCTGCCTTATTTGTTGAAGCGAAGCCAGTATTGTATCTGTCTGTGTTAATAAGTTACCTGGGACACCAGCTGAGGTCAAGTGGCAACATCATTCACTTGCTTATGGAAGGGAGGTTAAAACCTCAGTATTTCACAAAATATTTAACAAAACCCTTCAAACAAACCAGGGATTGCTGCTGTTACCTCAAGTACCTTTCTTAAGTCTCTGACTTAGTGCAAGCATCCTTAACCAGGGTGATTTTTTTTCCTTAGAAGGAGAACATTTCCTTTGATAGATCAGAGAAACAGACTAAGGCAAAAAAATCAAAAAATAGTCATAGCTTTAGTCACTTCAGTGATCTCCAAGTAATGCAGAGGAATATCCCAGTTTGAATGGGGCAGCCAGGACAGGTGTGCACACCTGTCATAGCACCAGAATTTACAAGAAGAGACGAGAATGTCAAGTCAGATTTGGAGTATGAAAGTGGGTATGACAGACAATTCAGTCCAAACACAGATTTAGCCCTAAACCAGCCTAGGTAGATCAGACTACCCACATGAATGACTTGTTTCCAGTTAAACTCAGGCAGCCCATCTCAAGGGGTTCTTCATCAAGATTAAAGCAAATAGTGTTAGAGATAGTATCTGTCTTCCCCAAATTTAGGGAATTCCTTCCATAATTTCCTTGCACAACAAAGTCTTAGAGTCTGTTCTCCTTCAGCCAGCTGTAGGGATATTCAGGAGTCTTCAGTTACATGAGTCAGGGATTTTGCCTGCAGAGCCTTAAGTACAGAGGAGTCAAACAAGGAGGAGATGGGGTCTTATTGCTGAGCTCACTTTAACCTCTGCTTTAAGGTGAAATCAAGAGTCACTGTCACTTTCATGACTGTTCCTGCAATTTGAGCTGTGACCACACAGGAGCCTGAAGAGAAAAACTTTCCCCCAGCCTTTGATTCACGTTGCAGTTGATCAGCTCTCTCTTCATTATAAGCATTGGGTGAGTTTGTTGGTTTTGATTTAAGGTTGCACATCTCTACACATGGTATAAACACACACAATGCATAAACTGAGAATTCTTTTTGGTAGAGAAGAAAATAGTTTCTTTAGTCTCCAGATTTCTCTTAGTCTGTGAAAATGGATTGTTTCTGTGTTCTTTAACAGTCTTGGGAACTGTATTCACTATAGCTCTTTGCCATGTACTGCAGTGAGGTAAGGGAAAGGTGCCTCTCTGTAAGCAGTCCACACTGCTTTCCTTCCTAGGACTTGGTGGAAATGCCAGTTACATGGGGATCTTTTTCAGGGATGAGATCGTATGTGAGCAAGATGTGTCAACCATGAAATTCAGATTTACACAAATCCTGTGGTCATACCTAAATGCATCACCAGTGAATGATTTCACTATTTGAAGAGCAAACACCAAGCTGAACTGAAAGCCCAATGCTTTCAGAGACCTCTTCTGTTTATCAGGGGACAGAATGGAGACAATATTGTCCAAAGGTTCTCCAGTTGTTCTCCGGGCCCCACACAAGACTGGAGTCACAGTGCACAGTCATGCAACAATCCCCAGTCAGGAAATGACACCAGTAGTATTGCAAGTTCAGAGGCAGTGGCACATGCTGAAAATCTCCTTTTTACATGCATGGGACTATCCATTACTGAAGTCAGTATGCTCCAAAGACAGTGTAAAATCAGTGCTTCACTGACTGCAAAAAGAGCGGCTTAAACTGCTCAAAGTATAGTGGCCATCTGTGCTACAGCTAACTTTATGTGGTTTATTGGCTCTTTAGGCATTTGAATGTCTAAAGACCACTTAGAAGTATTATTTCTTTTAAGACTCCTGGTTTTGTCCAAGCCCATGATGAATTCTGGCTATTTCTCTGCTGCAATCATAAAGCCAAAACATATATTTTCTTACTGCCTCCTCCCAGATTCTATTCTGTATTTAGAAGCTAGCAGTGATGGTTTTGGACTTGCAATTATGATATTAAGCTAAGTGTAAAATATTTTTCTTGGCATAATCTAGAATATAAATAGCTTTAACATCAGTTTCTGGTTCTCTTTATTCCCCGGGGAATGCCAGTTCTCGTCCATAGTTAGTCTCAGTACTAAGATCATCCCAATATCCCCCTTGCTCCAGCACCTTCTTTCCAAGAAACACAAGCAAACCAGGGCCACGTACTCTGCTCTGCTCCCTGAGACTTCAGACAGACAACACTGGGAAGATGTTCCCATATATTCTCCGAACCTTCACCCCCTTCCCTCCCAACCTGGAGAGATGCAGCCATTCACCATGACACTGAGCTCTCTCCAGCACAAGTGTTGTCTCCAACTGAAGTTTCCTTTCCATTAAAAGAATTTTCAGTGTGGCATTTTTATCACACACAGGCCCCTGGGCATGAACATGACATTTAAGGACTACTGATTTTCACCTTCCCTCTGTAACACCAAACACATGGGAATGTTGACACCTTGTCCATCTTTTAAACCATGACCCTCTGTGTGATAGAGCAGTGGAGCCACCCTGGAAGCAGTGAAGCAAGAGTTTAAGTGACTGTTTTCATAGCAGCCATTGATTGAGGAACTACAGGCTCAGATCAGACTTTGAAGGGAGTTTTTTCAAAAGCACTCACTATTTTTTATTTTAAAAATACTATCCATCATCAATCCAACTGTCTCAGGATAACATACACTGAGCAAGTATAGGCATCTGCCTGTTCAAGCTTCCTAGTTCCTCCCAGGAGCATTCCTGAACAGGGTCCTGCATTCACTGCTGTGCTTTTAGGAAGCCTCTGAGAGTCACCAACACCAACCTTCCCTCTGCAGGTGGTAATCGCACCTGCAATCACAATGTCATCTGAGCTAACAGTGAGCAGTGTGTGTACAGACAGGAGTCACAGCCCAGCCCATTCATTCCCTGTGTTTGGCAAACATACATCAAACACTCTCTCACATGCCATCACTGTCTTTACTCCACTTTTGCCACCATAATCCAGCCCAAATCCTTACCAAAGGGTTAAGAGCATCCCCTGGGAAACCACTGCTCCGAGAGCCAGGCTGAGAGCACCGTCACTGCAGCAGAGCTCTCTCCCAGCAGCTGGCTCTGGAAACCAGAGCAGGAACCGTCCCCACAAATGCACCGAGCAGACTCAGACACCGCTCGCTCCCGCGGGCAGGCTCAATCTGTGTACAGCAGAGCTGCTGTTGTTGGTGCTGCTTAGGAAATATTCTAGGGAGTGTGTCATTGTTCATGCTCAGATTCTTTTATCAACGCTTAATTAACTGCAGTTACAACACATGTTCACGATTAATATTTTAAATTACTGAGATGTTTGCTAAATCTATTCTGATGGCCTTCTTGGGAAAGTCCACCAAAGGTTCCAAAAGTGACAGGACATAGTCCTGTGCCTGCAGTACTTAGCCTCTTCTTGCTTAAGGGTCTTTAGGCATGATCTTGGGTGACATTTTATGTCCATGACAGTATAAAAAGGGCCATTTCTAAAAGTTAGCTGAAGCTGATTTTCTTCCTTTGTAAACAGCTCTGGGCACATCTAAACCACTGTTTTACTCAGCTACAACAAAAACTGTTGTCATCCAGCCGTGCTGCAGAAAGTGGTTGCTTTGGATTGGGCCACATCTTCCAAATACACTGTTTCATCAGTCATTTCATCCCACAGAAGCCACAATTAGAAACATTTTGCTCCTAAATTCCAGAAACAATTTCTAAAAGTCTAGATATTTCCCACCAGTTGGCTCCTTCCGCTGGATCCCCTCTGCTGAAATAACTGAGCAGCAGCTTCTTCACCTTTTAAACAGGAACACACAAAAGGCACCCAAAGTCTGGTTTGTCTTTTACCAAGACCTGGGAAGACTGCAAATGAAAGTCATTTTACAGTGCCTGGGTTTTGTTGAAAAATCATTCAGAGCTCCAAAAATTAGTGAAAGAGCCCTTCTCCTTTTGAAGTTTACTTTACAGGCTTGCGACAAGATTCATTACTTGAGTCACAAGGCTTGTAATTGATCATTCGCAGCCTGTGCTCAGACAGCCTGGCGGTGTAGTATGCCAAGTAACCAGGGATTTAATGTTTGTGGGTTTGCAGGATTTTAAAGAAGTCATTCTGGCAGCTTAAGGGGACATTAACTAGTCTTGTTGTTCCCATCCACCTCTTGTGAGTATTGACAATTGAATGAAGGTTACAATTAATGTGTTCCTTCTGCATGTTATTACACTCAATAACATTGAAAGACTGTGACTTTTTTCTCTGGAGCAGCTTTGCATTTCTTGGTCTAATCTTTGTGGCTTTATGCTTATATATTAAAGCCTCTCCCTTTCCTTCCTGCCATACTTCTCCCCTTGCAAATACCACATTGTATATGAGTCTGCTCCCATCTTCCTTCCAATGCAACCATTACCAGGATAAGGCTTTTCCTCGGTTATCCACTGGAGAAAACAAACTCTTACCATAACAGAATCTGAATGTCTGTGGGTACTTCATTATAAATCATAGCTCTAAGTTCCAGGGACACTCCAAGCCAAGTTCCTCAAAGAATGCTTGTAAAATCTATGTGCTTGTAATGAGTATAAGTATCTCGGCTCTGAGCCTGTGAAGGAACTCTGCATCTCAGTTTTAGGATCAGGACCTGTGTTTGTTAGATTATTCAGTCCTATCACTATTTAACAGAGAAGCTCATAGCTGACAGGATGTGTTAGCTAAGCTTGCAATCATTCTGATCTTCCTACTGCATCCGTAATTGATAATAAATTGCAATATTCTCATATAGATTGCAATGTTCTTTGGCCCCAATGTGTTTTGACTGATCGAGAGAATATTAGGACTACTACTACTAGAAGGGTATCCAGATTTTAATGAGAAGGGATTTTTCAACAGGCAGAAAACAACTTAAAGGCTCGTCCCAGAATATTTAAGGGGAAAGATTTAACTCCATACTCTTTAGCTTCCTTTGTTGAGGGCCACAAATATATTATCTACAAATAGAACACAACCAGCGATAATCACCACACTGAAATCTGAACAGTTTCATCACATTTCAAAACTAAGCCAATGAAATATATTACTATACCTCTAAAGAGGCTTTATACTTAATATAAGAAAATATACAGCTTTTCACTAGGGTTATGATTAGAGTATGTATTTTCAATGAAGCAAAGGCTTTGGAGATTAAACAAAGACCTAAGAAAAACAGAACAAGTAACTAAATGAATGTTAAAATTCTTACATCTAAAGCAAGCCAAGAAAACACAAGCAAGCTATAACTACAGCAACTAATTCCTGTACCCTAAACCTTCACCTTTCTTCTAATAATTTGACCATCCATACAAAACAATATATAAAACAAAGCCTAGAGCATGGACTTTATTTGTGTTTATTTGGTGAGACGGGTGTAAATTAAAACACTGCTACATTCTGTTTTGACTGGCAAATGCCTCTACATCTATAGATCCCAGGAGCAGGCATTCAGGAATAGCTCCTGGTAGCTTTATATTACTTGTATTGAGCAGGTCCTTGAATAGTCCCATATTCCAATTTTTCCATTTTCTAATTAGGCTGAGCAAGGAATTGCTGTTAGACTTCTTGCTAAACTTCAGTTTTCAGCAGGATATTTCATAAGCACTTTTCCCATAATTTTTTTTTGTCTGGCAGCAGGATTCTGTCAGCAATCTTTTACCTGAGCCGTGGATGAACCAAACACACTTGGAGGCAATCATGCTTTTGTCTTATTAATTTTCTTTTCATCTAATTTCTGTGTCTCAGTGAAAAGCTTAAAATAAACCCTAGACATCTGTAGAATGTGGAAGTGGTGACTGATAGTCCTGATCTCTCAGGAAAAGTTTCCATGGAAATTCAGCTGGAGCTATCCTGGGAAAGGTCTTTCTCCTTCTCCACCAAGCTCTAATGCTGGACCTGCTGCCAGCATCATTACATTGGACGTGCAATTCTCCCAAAAAGCTCAGAGCACAGTGACATCTGTAAGTTTTGTGAGATACACATACAGCAAAAATTTGTTCTATGACTTTAGGAGCTTTGTATAGTTCTCCTAGTTAATTCTGATCATCTGGAGTCATTTAAGCATGAATGAGTGGTCTGAAGGTGCAAGGGAAAATAGTGCTGCCAATCTCATTAGACAGACACATCTAGGAATAGCATTGCTTCCCTCATTTCTCAAGGAAAGGGCTTGGGCCCAACTTACTACAGTGACAGTGAATGGCAGTGAAAGTCAGACTGGGACTAAAACAAATATGAGAGGGAGAGGAAGAGAGAAAGGGAGGGAGAGAGAGAGAGACAGTCAGATGAAATAGGGAGAAAATCTCTTTTGTACATAAAAGAGGAAAAAACCTTCTGCACAATCGACAGCAGCCGACACCAGGCTGGTGACATGGTCTGTCTTTCCACTTCCAGGATAGTTGGATCACTGGAAAACCTGAAGGCCACCCTCACAGTTAGATGTCCTCACAATTTATATTCTATCACTTTTGGGCTTCTCGTCTCCACTTTTATTTCCAAGAATCAGTTGCTAGAATGCCTTTGTTGTCAGTTTAAGCATGCCTGGACTTACAGAGGATTCCAGTTAGCTCTAGCAGGCATAAGGTGCGTTGTTTCTTTGGAAACATCAACTCTAATTAAAACAGTAGTGCAGATATAATGCCCTTGGGTGTCTCCAATCCAAGGCATATTTGGGATAACAGGAGATGGGATAATTTCTCATCAAACTGTAAAGGTCATTTTGGGGACTAGTGGCATCACCTCTGGTTTGCTCAGTTGTAAATACATTTCCTTGAAGTGTCAGTTGATACTCTATAGTTCAGTACTGGCTGTCGAGCTCTTGACACGCTTCCTTTGATACAATACATAATTTCACAATCCCACTGTCCCTTCCTCGTTACCTTCTCTCTAGACTGCACACATGCATAGCCACGTTAAAAGCAGATGATGTTACATGCATTAAAATGCTAAAATTTGTTATTCAGCTTTATTGAAGCCAAATGAGTTCTGGACAAAGCTGATACCTCAGACAAAGATTATGTGTACAGAGGAAATGGGCTTTTCAACAGCCATTGTACAGCCAAAAGCCTCAGGCAGAGGTGTGTTAACAGCAGCCAATCTGTTCATACTTAGGCTGTTTTCAAACTATAATGAAAGCATATAATTTTTTTTGCTAAGCATTTGTTTTTAGATCTCTTTGATTAATTGTTTTCAACCTATCATTACATTTGCCTTAATGAGATTACCTTATTAAAAGCCATAGTTCCATGAATAACTAGTTCATTCATGTGCTCAATTCTTTAGAAATATAGGAAATTATTTGAAATGTTCTCAGAGAAAAAAGTCTTTCGCACTAGAAAACTGTTAGAGCTTTAATTACAAGTTTTATTGCAAATCGTTTAGCACTTGAATGCCTCTACTGATGAATAGGAGTCTGATCTGAGTCTCAGACTCTAGCTCGTTCTGTTAATTAATTAGGGCCATTTTTCTGTGCAGTCAACATAATTATTTCTATTGTTATGAGGCTAAAAGACTGCAAAGTAGAATCTGTTTTAGAAGATGAGGGCTATGTATGGAGAAAAAAATCCTGAAAGTCTAGTACAAATAGGCAAAGAATACGTGTAATTAATTATTATTAGAACCTCTATTTAAAAGCAGGGAGGTTGAGATACAGAAAGCTGCCCAAATCAGATTACATTGTAAGACTGTGGTAAAGAAATTAAAATGTTTCTTGAGCTCCATAGCTGTGGTGAAAACATTTCCCTTTGATGTGACTAGGCTGCCTCTAATTTCCCATCCCCAGCTCACATGAGAGACACGTTTCTGTTCCTAATGAACCCGCGCTCTGGGATAAAAGCAACATGTGCAACATGCAAACATGGCAAACAGCTCCAGTCGAAAATTAAACTCTGGCAGAAAAACATATAGGCTGAGGGGTTTTTCTGCAGTTTGTTTTGGGGGTGGATTTTGGAGTCCTTTTCTGGTTGCTTGCAACCCCAACCCTTTGGATGTTTAGGAAGTAATGAATGCAGTCTTTCAACTGAAGTGAGCATGGTTTCCAACTTACATGTATGAAGAGAAAGACAGCTGGTAGGAAGCCTCTCTGTTAAGGGGTAAAATTGCAACTGATTTTTTTTAATGTATATGAAAGCATTGGGAGTTGGAATGTCTGGAGACCAACACTTTCTAGTCACATGTGGAAACATCTGTTCCTCTTCTATGCTTCTCACCCCTATCTGGAAAGTGTAGCTGGTCAGCAAGGTTGTTCTTTCTACTGAAACACTCATCGCTTCTGAGGTGGCCCACGAAGGTGCTAAATCAGCACTACTGGGGAAATAAGTCTGAGCAATAATCTGATAATCAAGATGTAGCAGAAATACTTCTAGACCTTCAAAAACCTACACCCCACTCATAAAATTATCAAGGTATCTTTTGAGAGACACTTTCTGTGTAGACACAGGTTAATGAGTGTAGGAGGAACACTGACTCTCAGCTCTTGCAGCGAGTATACTGATAAACAGCCAGATATTACTATAACAGCTGGATCTCACTTTTCAGGGCTTGGTTTTCTTCTTCAAGGTAGACATTTTGCAATACTCCAATACAAACACTCATCCTGATGAAATGACACTGAAAATCTGGGGATGTAAGCAAGCTGTGGTTAGTACATGTTTGAAAATTCAGGAAAAGCTTGAAAAGTTTGTTGGAAGAATCTGCTGGTTATGATATTTCAGTTCCACTCTGCTCCATTCCTTTATTCTGCAGTTCACCAAAAACATATTTAGTCTTTTGAGCTGTCACAGCCATCAATCTTCAAATATTTCAAGCTCATTCAAAGGAACTGTTTTTGAAAATAATAATCAGAGTTGACATCTGCATTGCAATGACATCTTAGTCTGCTTTGGAGATCAGAGAGGCAAACTAGGCACCTTTTTACAGATTAAGGCTTGGAAAGATCTTAGTCCTCTGTTAATGACTTCATGCCTTCAAGTACTGCCTTAATGCTAAAGACAGCAGCACACATCTACCTATGTATAGTTATACATGTACACATAAAGAGGCAAAAAAATCCTACAGCCACAACATAAGTTTTAAAAGACTCTAATATTTTGTTAATCCTTATGGTGGAATAACAGAGCATTAGTCACAGTTTTCTCTATTGAAAGCATTTCCAGAAACAAAATCCACAAAGTGCACGCTTTCAGCAGAGTCGAGTCCTGGCAGGGATCTACACTGGATGTCCTAATGAATGCCAGGTACCAAATACGTACCCACAGCTGCTGTCCTTCCCCAGCTAACAGCCTGTGCTGGAGCAGCATCAAAGCTGGCTGCAGGCGTAGCAAATGTATGCACCTGCACTGAGTAATTACTGAGCCTAATGCCAGTATGGATTAGCTTCAGTGCTCTTGCGAAAAAAGTATGGATTAACTCAGAGCATTCAGCTTATTACAGCTGTCTTACTGCACATCCAGTTTTTATGAGCACTTATAAAGCAATATCCATCTATGTTCTCTTTTTATTTCTAATGATGGTGTCCTTCAGCTGTGACATTGGAGTGTACTTCAAAGCTATCCCTTTGTCTGCTTTTCTCCCTCTTTTCTTTTTTTCCATTTCAAACTCAGCATTAATTTGTAGGTTACTGCTCATGTCCTGCCACCACACGTACACCTAATATCTATTTCCAACTTTTATATATAATTTACTTTTTAATGTCTTTGTACTAATTTCTTCCTCATCATCTGGAACCAGTGGGATGACTGGATATCCATAAAAGACAGTTGAGAGATCAGTTCTAAAAATCAAAATGGCTTTGACAACCAGTGCTGTCTGCAGTGGGTACCCATCTAATGAGAGCTGCATTTAGACACTCCTGACTTTTGATCAGTATCATCCTCTTCTGGAATAAATCTGGAAACATAGAAATGAACAGCTGCTACTTCTGTAGCCATTCTCTTGAGCTGTCCCCAAAACCACGTAAAATTATTCTTATTGTGAACTTGCAATTTCTTTTCTGTGAAAATGTAATAAAGATAAAAATAAATTTCAGCTCTAATGCCCCATCTGTCCTGTGTATGCCTGTTTTGTCTAGACTGTGAGCAATGAGAACCAGACACCATCTGAAATGTTAATTTACTTTATTAAGGAAATGAGACTTATATGATCCTGGTATCTGTCTGTGTCCCTTTAATAGCTTTTGAACTCATTGCCTGATTTCAAGCTAATGTGACAGAAGGGAGGGACAAGATAATTGACCTACTACAAGTTTCAAGAAAATTAGAAGTTGTATAGAAGAGAGTGAGCTGTAAATGCCTTGAAAGCCTGCTGCAAGAATGCTCATGTAGCCTGAGATTAAAGAATGCATACAGTAAAGATCTCTTACAAATTTCCCCTCTGCAGGAAGAAAAAAACCCAAAAAAACAATCAAACCACCTAGAATCTGAAATTGTAGTTGATCAAGAAATACAAATCAACAGCAACCCAAGCTTGAGCAGCCTGGTGCCCAGGGAATTAGTCTGCTTATCTGTCAAAAAGCAGCAGCACATCTTGTGATGCACAGGAGGAACTGTCACTAGAGTGAGACAGGGATCAGATTGTCCTGGTGCTGGGCAGGGGATCAGCCACAGGGGCTGGCCTTCTGGGGAGCTGGCACTGCTTGGAACAGACAGTGAGCTGCATCAGTGCTGTGTGACAACACAGTGTTTGCTGTGAGTGTATTCGTTTGGATTTGGCTGCCAAACGATTTAGGAACTACACGGGCATAAAGCAACCCATGACAAAAGTAGTTCTTTTGATCAGAAATGACTTGAATACCCAATGTTTCACTGCAGGGCTGCAGAGAAAAGAGATGCCATCTTTGATGTCTGCAGATTCTCTGCTGCAGGGAAGACAATCTATTTTTAAATTACTCTTTTCCTAGCACAGGTGAAAGGAAGAGCATAACTGGTATTAAGAACTGGCCCCTGGAACTGTAATCTGTAGTGACACTGTGAGAGAGGAGAGGTGTTGTGAGTGAGTACAAGCAGATACAGTGTATTTTACACTGAGCATATGTGGTAAGACCAGGAAGCAGAACAGAGAAAGATCAGAGAGCAAAAAAGGAGTTTCATTTCTTTTCAGTACTGTGTGTATGTCTGGACTGGTACTCATTTTTGTGCTCAGCCATTTTAAGCCCAAAAGTTCAGGGACACTCTAAAGATATCCTGTCCTTAGCTAAAGGATGAACATGAGACAGAGTTGGCTGCTTACCATCTATTTTCCTTCTCCCTGGGGAGCCCTGTTCCTCTCTAGCAGAGAAGGGAGCCCTGGCTTTGAGGATAGAGGAGCAGGTCTAACTCCAGGAATGAAAATTTGGCTGTATATATGCTGATGGTGTTGTGCCAGTCTCACTAGTAGTAGTTGCTGCTTTGGAAGTGGTCTAGAGAGGGAATGATTTTATTTAGAGAATAGTTAATTCATTTTCTCTCCACAATGGAAACTGCTGACTTGAACGCTGCCCTACATCCTCTTCTCCAAAGCCCTATGGATGTAACACCCCACATGGAGCCAAGCACCTGGTCTGTAACCAGGTGCTTTATTCCATCAGGCACGAGAGGGCACTGTTAAATGTGGTCTCCTCTCCTCTACATGAGAGGTTGCCTGAAGGCATACGAGAGAGTTTATCATATCTCCATGCCTGGGAGCTATGGCAAACAATTAAATTCTTTTAAGTTGTACTTTAGACCTATCTCCACTGGAGGATGTATTAATTGTGCAAGTAAAATAAAGGACACAACCACTCTGACTTGCCCATTGCTTTGCAATCACAAAAAAGGAACAAGAACTTGTCTCATTTAGTTCTTACCCTGCACCCAGATTCTAGGCATTCCTTAACCTTCCTTGGTGAGGAGATGAAGGAGGGCAATAGGGTATTTTTCTAAGAAACAAAATTTAACCTTGTACAATTTATTCCTCTGGCTTTTGGATTCTTTTTCTTATAAGTGGTATCAGCCAGGCAGCAGCCAATATTGATTTAAAATATGTTTTCTCAGCACAGGGCTAGATTATGGGACTCCCTGCCACAGGACGCGTTGGAGTCAGAGAACTAGCATGACTTCAAAGAATCTGAATGTGTTCCTGGACACCAGCAAATGCCGAGTCTTCAAAAGGATCAGGCTTTAGGGTAGTGCTCCAGGCACAAGCTTTAACAGGAGAATGCTTTAGGAAATAGGGTTCGGCTATGTAGTACTATGAAGAAAGAGCTGGGCAGTCAAACTGCCAGAGTAACTTGGCACTGGTGATGGCTGGGAGGCTAACAAACACTGATTTGGCACTCCCAGACTTCTAAGGAATCACAGATTTGTTTCCTATTTGGTAAAATTTCCCTTGTGTGATGAAGCTCCTTGTCATGCAAAGATCAAACAAGTTCTATATTTCAAGCAATGAGAAGCCACCAAAAAGAAGGACCAAAATGCTCTCTATTGCTTTTACATCTTATTATTACTATTCCTCATTTTAAGCACCTGAAATGCTGTTTATATCACGGCCCATGTGCCAAAGTTCTTAAATAGTTGCTCAGTTGTCCTGTGAGCAAATGGAGGCCTTCACACTTTGTTCTCTAAGTGCTTTCTCCTCCCTGCTTCCCAGTAGGTTAAGATGTGTATGAATAAAATACACAAATGTGTAGCATAAAAATGCTTTGGAGAAGGTCGTGTTTAGCAAAACAAATGGCCTGACTTGGCAGTTGGTTATTTGTTCTGCAGGAGGCCTGTGGAGTCCCACTGGGCGAGGTATTTTCACAGGTCTATAAAAGAAAATACTTTGCTTTGGGGAACACCTTCTGTCCCTCTTGTGTCGCAGCCCAGAAGTGGAGTTGGACTGTGAATTGCCTCTTTTATCTGGAGTCAATGAGCTCAGCTAAGTGGCCAATCCAACTTTCTTTGATATCCCAAAACCTTCCTGTGGTTATTTCCTTACTTGATTTCTCCAAAAACTACATTGACACGAACAAGATTAATTCCTGGCTTCTGCTGGATTTTAGTAGAGCTGAGAATTGCACTGACTGCCTTTAGGAATGCTCTGATAGCCTCACTCTTTGTGAGCATGATGCAGTTCACTGTGTTTGGACAGGTGAATGCCACTCAGCGTGTGAGGAAAGGTACGGTAAGAAGGTAAATGAAGTCACCTTCCAGCTAAAGGAAAGCTGGAAATGTTTTTAAAGATTATTTTTTAAAGAAAAGCTTGATCCTGCAACAGGAAGCTGGAGTTCAAAATAGAATATCAGTGGGAATTTCACAGGAGGAGGAGTCTCCTTGTGAATTGTAAGTCTCCAACCTGCTCTCTGGGTTGGAGAACTCAGTGTGTCTCTGGTAAGTATTTGCTCTACACACATTTAAATGCCATGGTGGGAGAAGTGGATTTGAAGCATAAGAAATGTTCTTGGTCTTCTGTAATTCTTGGTATGTTGACAGAGCAGTTAATGAAAGGCTGTTTCAGCTGACCAGTTGGAATATAGATAGAGAATGTGCATGTGGTGAGGAGATCTGCATTCAATTACCCTCCTACCACAGACTGGCTGCAGACAAGACAATTATTCTGTGCCTCAGTTCCCTAATTCCAAAACAATGAGCTTCCTTTGTCTGACTTGTCTACGTAGAGGAGATGCTCCTTGGGGCACCGATTGTCTCTTATAATGTTTTTTGTTTTACCAGTTAATACAAAGCAGCTCTGACTATCTGAGTGCTACTGGAATTCTCTTGCTCCTAATCAGAAGTGGTTAATTAGTCATTTGTTATCTCCGGGTTTCATTTTTGTTTTCTTTATCTAATCTTGGCAAAAATGCTTTATTCTTGAATGACAGCATTACACTGTATTTTTGGAAAACTGTCTCGCGTGATGTCTTAATTTCCCTTTTATCCCACTCCATCACAATTGAAGAATGTCAGCAATGGTAGTCTAAACTGCCATACTAAGCCACGCAGACAAATTTTTCTTAGACTAAAAAATGTTGTGCTAAACAAACACATATAACTACCACTGGAGAGCTGCTTCATTGCCAGTTATCTCCCTGTGCATAAAGTAAAACTGAAGCTTTCAGAGCAGATTTGAGATCCCAAAATGTCACTAGCCTAGGTGAGTTTTAATGCAGTCTCTTGTGCATGTGTGTTATTCACATTAAAAATATCACTTTGGCACAGAAGCCACTTGGGCTGACTTAAAAATGTCTAATCAGATAACAAGGAGATGTAACAGTCACTGGAAGCATTTCCAACTTGGGATATTTAATTAGACTTTATGTCTGAAATTCTTATGATCACCAGAAGATCAACATTCCAACATATTCCTGGTTATATTTATTAAATATTTCCTTTTTTGGTCCTTAGTGTGAATGTTTGGAAAAATGTTAATACAACCCACTTGACTTCACTGGCACATTTTACAAAAGGAGGAGGAAAAAATGTGGAAGCCACTGAAAACTAAAGGGTTCTTGCTTTGGAGAAAAACAAAGTTCAAGCCAGTGCTACAGACTGGCTGGAACTCTTCCACATTTTTAAAAGGAAAAGACCCTATTGAAGGCTCTTTTCACAAAACTCCTTTGCTTCCTTTGAATAAAACCAAACACACTTAGCAGTGTGTAAAACACATTTCTTTAAGAGAAGTCAGCTTTATCTTCAAGTCCCAGCTAGTTAATCTGCTCAAACTCATTTTTAACTTAAAGTCTGAGAAATTTGACACCACCACAGGGACTTAAAGCTTTTAGTCTAGATGGAATTTGCTGACAATACTTTCAGCTAGGGCACCAATAAAGACAGATTGGTTTCTCTCATTAAGTTTGGTAAAAATGAATATTTTCCTCTTTCAGGAAAAAAGAAGGAAGGGGACAAATACTCATTTTCTCTCTCCCTAGATATGTAAACTGTACTAGCTACATCTGTATGGTATCTTCTGATATGTGTGCCATAGCTGAATGATGTGCAAATACAGTTGTTTTGGAAGTGCCTGGGAAATCCTGCATTCCCCTCCTGGAGGGGAGCATTCCCCTCAATAAGTTGCATATTTTCATCTGCTCTGCAATAGACCTCTGGCTATAAATCCAGCAGCCTGGGTATATCTACAGTGTAACTAGGATAAACTGTGCTTTGGCTTCCAAAATTTAGGTAGTGAAGTATTTGTGTGAAACTCCTGCTGTGGACAGTTGGAAATCCCAAATGTGCACGGAGCATGTTCAGGTTTGTGCTGCATTCACATGTAACTATAATATGTTCTTGCATTTCTACTGTTTATGTATTGGCTGCTAACTGAACAGAATTTCCTGGCAAAAGCTTTTAATTACAAATGCTACATTACTCTTCCATAACTGTTGAAGTTACCTAATCTGAACTTTGTCAAATAGCAACAATTTTATTGCCATGAATTAGGCAACCTTCAAATATATCTCTCAATTTATCAGGTTTACTTCTTGAGGGTAACAAATCTGTGTTATATAACACTCACCAGACATTGTTTCTATTGCACTGTTCTTCACTTTCATTCCCAAGGGTTGGGGTATTTGCATTCTTTAGCTTTGCATTAAAAAGAAAAAAAAAAAAAAGAGAACAATAAAATAAGAATACTGTGCATCTCTGTAATTATGCTGTAGCCATGCAGCCATGACCAGTGCTTCTTTCTTTAGGCTAGAAATTGAGATTAGAGACTGAAGGTTGTAATAAAAGTAAATTATACTCTGTAGCTGGCTTGGCTGGTAGCTGTATGCATAGGAATGGGCACTAACTCCAGATGTAATGGAAGCTCTCCACTGTAGATTATTGAGCAGAACATAACTGTGCTTTGGTAGAAACAGTAATAGGCATATTTGCTGAATTTTTCCAGCCTCTGATTCATCTCAAACTCCCCCTGACAATGTGAACTTAGCTCTCCTGAAGTGAGAGCTTTAGGACAAAAAGCTGTGTCTTCCCCATGCGCAGGCACTGTTCCCATTTCATGACAAAGGACAAAGCTGACTGCACGTGCAGAGTGGGAAGATTTCCCTTCTGTTGATTGTCTTTACAGTGAACCATAAGAAGGTTTAGGTTGAATATCAGGAAAAGGTTCCCCACCCAGAGGGTGGCTGGGCACTGAACGGGCTCCCCAGGGCAGTGGTCACAGCACCAGCCTGACAGAGTTCAAGGAGTATTTGGACAATGCTCTGAGGTACATGGTGGGACTCTTGGGCTATCCTGTGCAGGGCCAGGAGCTGGACTTTGATGACTTGTATGTCCCTTCCAACTCAGGATATTCCGTGATTCTGTGATTCATCTGCAGGGTCAATGTGGCTTCACTTGGTACCTGTTTCTCTGTGTCTGCTTGCATAACACAGAGTAATCCCTCCCTTCATCCATCACTTAACTTACATGAAAACCAATAGCACTCTGCTGACGGGTTTCATTCAGCAACAGTCAGAAGTAGTTACTGTTTTTAATGCTGTAATGTATGAAAGTGGAAGTTCTCTGCCACCACCTGTGGCTTTAGAAAAATGAAGATGCAGAATATTTGCAGTTCAACCAAATATTTGGTCTGCTAGTCTGAACAGTCTGTTAGTTTGAAACACAAGTTGTGCATTTTAGCTGCCATTAAAATCAATGAAATTGCTAGATTTTCCTTGTTTATTCCGCTAGCTTATGTTATTCCAGCCTCTAAATACAAGATAATAAAACAGCTGCTGAGTTTCCAAATCTGAAATTTCCCCAGCAGCCAAATGCTTACAGCTCTGTTGCCTTTTTCCATCAAACATAGAAGTGTAAGGCTTGGGTACCTGTGCAAGACACCAGAAAGGTATAAACTACTTGTGTGGTCTTTTGCTGGCACATCTAATTCATTTTTCTTGCTCCTGAGCTGAGTAAACCGATGTGGGGCTAAATGTTTTATGTCAATGTTAATACTACATCGTGTCTGACCTCTTGGCTTCCTCCCTCCTTACATACTCAATCTCTATTTGCAGCATGAAACTCACAGGCTTTTAATGCTTTCTATGTTCACAATCAGCAAAGACATAAGCAGGATGAGGATGATAATTTAGTCTGCCTGCAGATTTGGGAAGATATTATAATGGCTCCGTTTTTAGAAGATTATCTTCTAATCTCAAGAGGCTAAAAACTGCATTGCTCTTAAAACGAGTGCTTACATTTTGAAAAAAAAAAGTAAACAGGTTCTTGTGTCAGAAAGAAAAGAAAGAATGGGCTCTGGGAAGTGAACAAATGTGTTACCTCCCAATAAATTTAATTCCTAAGTATCTGATTCTAGCAGTTTCCCTGCTTAATTAGGGGTCATACCAGGAACAAGCCCTAAACTTAAGCAATTTCTGCAGCAGAAGTTTAAGTGAGAAGGCAGCACGTATAAAAATACAATTGTCTTTAAGTACCTCCTGAACTTTATCCTGAAAGGAGCCTAAAGGTTTTTACAGGAAGATTGCAAGTGAGAGAATGAATGGGGAAAAAAGCACAAGGCAAAAGGAGAGGTTATCTTTACTCCCTTTATGCAGTGCTGCTCCTTGTACTCCTAATCATCTGATAATCATCTGAACCCCGTGGTTCAGCTTCAGTAACTCACTTTTGCTAACACTTCAGCTAGGTAACTTCATCCTTCACTCATTTCCTGTGTCCTGCCCTACAGAAGCTATATAAGTTCTCTGAGGGTTTTGCTGGTTACAGTCCGTGGCTTGTAAGCTACAAAAATCTGAATGTAGGTCAAGATGAGTTGAAATCTCTTAAACACAGCCAGCCGCTGCTTCCTAAACACGTCCCTGGAGCAGCTGCATGGAGGATGTTTACAATTAAAAAACAACCCTCAAGCAGCCAGCTAAGAATGCACAGGATTACTGTAGCCAGCAGCATTCATTAAATGTCATATCTGAACTTTCATTATCTTGAGCTTGGTCAGATTTAAGATCAGCATCTAAAGAAGTGGAACTATTGACTTCCAGCATCCAAGAGGGCTCTTAGGACAAAGGCCCAGCTAGAAGATAAATGGTCCCAAAGGGACTCTGGAGATGAACTGTGACTGGACACAAAGTGTTATGTCATGCTGGTTTCTCTTAGGATGGGAGATCCCTGACTCTTTTTTTTTCCTTCTTGATCTGACTTGTGCAATTAAAAAACCCAACAAAACAAAACAGCAAAAAAGACAAGCTCTGCTGAAAATGAGGCAATCCCTTGAAACCCAGCGGGGGCACCTTCTGCTCTCCTTATGGAGCTCAATGGCTTTCATCACAATTCAAGTGTCTCCTACTCCTCCCTCTCAGCTGAAGGCAGATGTGGGTTCACTGGCAACACTGGGCCTGGCTCTTTGTGAGTGTTTAAGGCCTGAGCAATCATTTTAAATTGAAAGCAGAGACGGTGATGCTATTACAAGATTGTCTAGAGCAGTGATTCCTAACTGGTAAGACATGACAACATTTACAAGAAAAAGGTTTCATGAAGTCTAGGCTAGAAATCAGCACAGAAAAGCATAAGCATGATGCAGAGCAGCATTTTCTTAACAGTTAAATATGTTGAGAGGAAAACTCCTTCCAAAAAGGTTGGCAGTACAGTCTTCAGTCAGACCATGGAGAAGGTCAAGGCAAGCTTGTCCCTGGCTTTGTGTGGCTCATTGGTTTTCATGTACTTTCTGTATTCTAGTGCCAAATAATAATTTATCTGCAGAAAGCAAGTGTTCATACAACAAGCATTTTGCTTTTAACAGCTCATGTGCCGATGGGTGTGTAGATGTGGAACTCTGTGCGTGCACTGCCATCTGAAATCCACTACAGACAGACAGTCATGCACGTCAGCAAAGACCAGGGATCTATGTCCATTTGTTTTGGACTACAGAGAAAAACATCTGGCAATCCAGAATATGTCACAACCATGCACTGAGAAGGGAAAAGCCCAGGAGTAACAGTCTGCCTGGATGTAACCAACAGGGAGAGAGGTTTAACGGAGCAAGTGAGGACTGAGGTACTCAGAACCTCTGACAATAAAATTACTTTTCTTTAAGATTCCCTTTTCAATGATTCTGGTTTAAGTAAAAATAAGTAAATAAGTCTCTATTAACCTATTTTCAAAATCCCAGACCCTTTAAGACAGCAAAAGCATTTTTTTCTTCTAACAGAGTCAATCTAAAGGAAGCGGGAATACGAAAACTATCATTGCCTCCTCCTGAAGAGGGAGCAGGAATTGCCCCCAGTTCACTCACTTTGTACTGCACCTGAAAGAGTCAAAAGTGATGGCCATAACTTTTCATGTACTCATGCTGGTAACTGCTCTCATGCTTTGCAGAAGCTCAGGTACCAGGAATGATGTACAAGGAAAAGGCAGCATCCTGCACTGCCTCCATGTACAGCCTATTCAGGTTGCAGGACACATGCTCTATCAATGGCAGAAAAATTCACCTCAGAATCAAAATGGAAAACACCGAGGTCTCTGCAAATACAAAACTCTTGACATCACTGCAGCCAAGAACAGTTTTGCTGGGACTTGCTTAACTTGGCCACATTTTTCTGAGTTGGCGGCTGTTGAGATGAAACAGTGAAGAGAGAGAAAGAATTGTATCCTAGGCTGTGGTTTGCTGCATCACCCCTAGAGGTATCTTAGTGCCTGGTGAGGAGGCAAGTTCTCTACAGTTTGTGCTTTCCTTTTTCTGTAGCAGTGCGCAACCATGTACTAACATACCAAGCAGCAATCTGCAGCGCAGAAGAATGTAAGAGGACAGAAAAGAAAGGCTTTATCCATAGAACCTGGGCTTTTTGTATATCTATCCCCATGTATGTTTATGATCTGGCTGTAGGTCCATTTTCAGATAGGCAATTGATTTTTTTAAATGTATAAATGAAAAAAGTTTAAAATATTAGAGTAAAATGGCTTTAAGTTTGCAATGTATGCAAGTATCCTACCCTTCCTCTTCAGAGTCTCCAGCTCCACATTTTAAAGTTCTAAGGTCTTATTGTTGAAGAGGATTCAATTTGTCCCCATCTCGCATTTGCTCTTCCTTCTACACTACTTTAGCACTTAACACAATTAACTGTAAACGGTTTATTAAAATAAATCCCCTGCCCCAGATTTGGATGTCCTCAGGCAGATGTGCCAGAGCATGGGCCCTAGGCAGGCCCTGGGGGTGGGGGAGGCAGGGGCAGCCCTGAGGCCCCTGTGTGCCTGAGAGAATGCCCTGTAGCTGGCATTGGGGCAGTGAATGCAAGGGCTGCAGCTCCCTACAGACCCCTACACTCTCCATACACACCCACATCCACACCCCTAGGGCATCCTATCCACGTGCCATGCAAACCTTCACATACATCCTCTGTGCTCTCCCCTATATGCAAGCTATGCACTTCCCCCAGAACACACACACAGATCTCCCATATGGATTTCATTCCCGTCCCATACAAGCCCATAAGCAAACTCCTCTACACTTCCCATACATGCACCCCATAGATAGCAGGTCTGTAACCCCCGCAGGCTCTGTAGTGCACGGCTCATATGGCATCCATGTGCATCTCTACCCACTCCCCATACACTCCGCACCCAGCGCTGGACCCCCCCCGCATGCAGCCCCCCCACCGGGCCGAGCCGCCCTCCCCGGGTGCTGGGCTGGGCTGGGCTGGCTGTGCCCTTTCCTCCGCTGGCTCCGGCGCGCCCGGGGCTCCCCCTGGACCCCCGGCCGCTGCCGAACGAGGCTTCGCCGGGGAGGAGTGAAAG
Organism: Pomatostomus ruficeps; assembly: GCA_013400735.1. NCBI lineage: Eukaryota > Metazoa > Chordata > Aves > Passeriformes > Timaliidae > Pomatostomus > Pomatostomus ruficeps. The sequence continues at coordinate 252,099 of VYZT01016870.1, forward strand.
GGAGCCGCGCCGACCGCAGACGGTATCGCCGCCGGGCACCGCTTCCCCCGCGGGCTCCGCGCNGGAGCCGCCGATCCGGGGCTGGGCAGCTCGGGGAGAGGCAGCTCCGGCACCGCTCCCCGGAGCCGCGGGGCTCTCCCTACCGGCTGCGCCCCGGGACGCGGAGGGAAGCCCGTGGGCGGGCACGGGTGGGGGGTACCGCGGCATCCTCCCCAGGGGGAGGTGGAGTAGGCGGAGAAGGAGGAGGAGGAGAAGAGGGAAACCTGCTTCTCCGGAGGGACGAGGTAGCGCCGCTGCAGCGAGCCAGCCCAGCGGTGGGGGCTGCGCGCACATGCCGGGCTTGGAGCACCGGAGCCGCGGGATTCCGGCGGGTGTCTCAGCCCAGCTCCCGTCCCTTCCCCTACGAGAGCGTCTGCTGGGCTCCGGCGGGGGGGAGGGCTCACCTACGGCTCCCGTCCCGGAGTGCATTAATCCGACAGCAAGCAAGCCTGGTAGTAAGTACTTGTCATCTTTTATGTATGATTTTTTACAGTTTTATTGTTCTCTTCTGGCAGGTAGCAAAGGATTTCTAAGATCAAGCATTTATAGGCTCAGCTGTAAGGATAATCTCTGGCTCTCCTGGTCTCCTGAGCCTTTCAAATATAGACGTACATATGTGAAGGCACATGTAGCAACGTTCCTTCACTACACAGCTATATCTTTAGTGTTTCAGATAAAATGTATGTGCTGGGATGTTTTTTTTAACTTCTGCAGTTCTCAAAGTAATTTGTATCATGTTGCACAACATGCTTAGCGTCTCAGAGAAGGATAAATCCTGGTGACACCACTTAAACATCCAGCATAAGGATGGGGGAAGGAGATGAATGTTTAAAATCATTAACTTGGCAGAGGCGGGGAAATCACTTCTCTGCAGGCTGCCTTCACGCTATGGAGCAATATGCTTTTGAGGATTCTTTGCCTTTTAATCCTCTTTCTTGTATGTGCACATCTGGACTCTGGCCTGGCACTGCTCCCTGCACTCAGGCTGGAAGGGAATGGCATGGCAGACTAGCAGGGGCTGGAGACTAGGGGTGAAAAGACAGGATCCTTCCCTCCTCTTACACTTTAAAGATACTTTTTTGCCCTAGTCTTATTTTCTGCAGAGTAAATCCACAAGAATACTTCTCCTAGAGTTAGGAAGTGGAATCAAAAGTGTTTTGAAGGCTGCATTATTCCCCGTACAAAGGGAATGGCTGAGAGGATAAGTGCAACTACCTGATTCCACACCCTTCTTCTAAGGGGTTTCCAAACATTTGGGGGTTGAGTGTGGAACTCCACATGATGTGCAGAAGGTGTGTTCCCCACTAAGACTCTACAAAATCATGCTACCACTTTCTGAAGTGCTGGAAATGCCATTTCTGTCAGTGGAGCTGTAAGAGAAATATTAATTTCTAATTTTAAATCCCTAAGAGAATGACTATCTTCCTCCCCCTACTTCCTGCATACATCTTTATTTTATTTTGTTCTGCTAATGACTTGCATTATTATTTGCAAAATATGATATGTGTCTTCTTGTACAACTTGATATTTGCTGAGATATTCCTGGAACTAGGTTCTAGGAGTGCAATTTAGGAGCCTTCTATTTTTAAACCAAAATTATATTTACTAATAACTGAATAGGTAATTTTCATCTGGCGCATATCCAGTATTTTCTGTTTCCTCGAGTGATGCTGTTCTTCTGCAGCTGGTCACTGTGTGCTCTGCAGTTTGTAATGAAGTGCTCATGATAACGCATTTTCATAATACACTAATGTTACACCCATACTTATTTGTTGCAAATGAATGCTACAGGACAAGTGTTTTAACTCCTACAGTAAGTGGAGTGATGTTGTTGGTTGTAGTAGGAAAATGTTTGCTACCAGAGGACCAGCCACTAGAATGACAGGCAGCACGTCCTGTGCTGGTGTGTGACTTGTTAATGGCATTTAACCTTTTTAGATGGACATGAGCAGAAATAAAATGCCTATTTTAATCAACATCACAGCTAAAATTTTGTATAAACGTGGGAGGTTCACACCAGTTAATATCACTGACCCTATTTTTATTGGTCTTGTAGGGAAGTGTTAAATGGTCTGCTGCAAAGAAAGTTATAAATCAGAGACTGCTGTTGCAAGCATCTGTTCATAGCTTTAGTTGCCCTACTGCATGGTGCAAAGGAGGATGAAGGAAATAAATCAGTGAAGTTCTGTTCGTTTGCTTGTACAATGCTGAAAGGGAATTTATAAAGTCTGAAATAAAATCGGATTACATATCACTATTGGCTTAAGTTAAACGTAAGAGACGCATAATTTTTCACCAGGTTTTGGTCTGTTTTGTGTTCTCCCTGGCTCCTCCTTTAAGTTCATTAGGACTTCCTCTGGGCGATGATCCGATTTTTACAGTCAATCAAAATCCATACCAATATCCCTACACAGGCCAAATACACTGTACTTAGAAACACTATAAACCAACAGCTACAAATTACTTTCAGAGCCCTCCTAAAACAAAATGCAGATGTAAATAGAGTTCAGAACTGCTCCAAATGCTGTGCCTTATAGCTGTGGATGTCTAAATCCAGAAAATGTGCTCAGAAGCTCTGTTTAAGAGCCATGTAAGGAGATGGATGAAGTTTCTGGTTAGACTCTGGAGAACTGGTAGCCAGAGTCTGTGGTTGTTGGACTCTTCTAGGCAAGTTGAATTCAGGTCTGAGCATGGGTTGGAAGTGATCCTGGTTTTGCAGGCAGACTCATCTCCTCTCATTCATGAACTTGTCAAGTACATAATAAAACACGCTGTGTTTGTTTGCTTTTGCTGTGTTCAGCACTGTACTCAATAGCTTTCCCCAACTTTATTCCACAGGTATGAGTTAGGAGTAATGAAGGTAATTTCTGCTTCCCTTGGCTGGTTAGCACACGCTTCTCTCTTTGATGCTAAATTACTCCTTTTGTTTAACCTCCCATGGAACGTAGGTGGTCCTTTCTCTCATGGCTCTAGAAACACATTGCTGCACCTGTTGTAGTAGACTTTTTAAACTTTTTCAGTGGCATCCACTACACCAAACAGGATCTTCGCAAGCTTTGTACAGCTGCCTTCATCCCCTTCACTGATAGGAATGCTTCCATGATGTACATTAGGGCTACATATGTTGTTTGGATTTCAGCACTGGATGCACAGAAGATATGATTAATCTATAGTGCTGAAAAGGATTCATTAGTGAAGTCAGATGGATCCAGGTAGGATGGACTCTGGAGGTTTTTTTTTAATTTAGCACAGCTTTAAATTTCATCTGTGTTGTCTGGGTTTTACTAAAATCTGTGCCTTTTACAGTATGGGTTTTGCTAAAATCGGTGTCTTTTCTGAGCAATTGTATAGGGTCTATTGAGTACAGCAAGGTCTGTCTCTAATAATGTTTTCATTAAGCCTCTCTACAGACAGAAGAGTAAACTAATTGCCAGACTAACATGTCATTTGGCTCTGTGAACAAGCTACTGAACACTAACTTATGAATGGAAACTTAAAAGGCTCATTAGCAACCTGCTACATGAAAGAAATGCCAAAGTGAAATGAAAATACATTTATATTCCTGTTGTTGTTGCTAATAAAGCTGATACAGAATTCTAGTTTCGTTTTCATGGGAATCTGAACTAATTTCATAAACTTTTTTTGCCTCTGAAGTTTCAGCAGCTGCTCCCTCTATAAAAGCTAGGAATAACTGGTTCTGCTTAGTAGGAATGAAAGGAGAATTGAGCTCTATAGAAATGAGGAGATTAGAGCTCCATGAGGCATATACCCATTTAATGCTGCTGGAAACCAAACCTGCTTGAATAATCCTAACTCTCACTTCTGGTAAGCAGAAATTCTAGGGGAAAAAGAAAAATTCCCTTAGTGACTTATTAACAAAGGCTTTTCAGGTTTGCTGGGATTTATCATGTGAGCCTAATCTACCTTTTGTTCATCCAGTTGGCAGGCTTTAAGATTTAAAAGGGTCTGCAGAAACTCCTCCCCCAAACTCCTTATTTAATTAAGGAGGCTTGGTGCATTATTTACTTTTGAGTCTTCCATTTATGTGGGAACAATGAGTTGGGGTTAACATATTGTAAAATATTTGTGAATGCTGCATTATAAGCAGAGAAAATAAACAAACTGTGGCTACACCTTCAGATTCACACTGACCTATATGGGTTCCGTGAGAATGACTGAAAGTGAGGCCAGTCATATGTAAAAACTAAAGTATAAATACAGGTGTGTAACTCTACAACAAATTTCCTTGCCTCTGTAGGTGATTTAAAAAGCCTGGAGGAAAATTGGTTTCATTTGCTTCTATGAGAGCTCTCCAGAGTCATCGGATATGCAGATCAGGCCTTGCACATACCAGTAATTTTTATATTTTGCTTTGGTAGTTCATAAAGGCAGACCGGTAACTGTAGTTCTCTCACTAGTTCCCCCAATTCCTTCTCCTCCCCCCACTCCATTCATCCCTGTAGCTGTGAGCATCAAGTTGCAGATAAAACGACTTCAGAGAGAGCAGTGGGATGCAGCTCTTGCCAAAGGCAATTAAGTGCTTAGGATTACAGTGTGCTTTACAAAGTGTGTTCTTGCTGAATCCCTTTCCTCTTCTGTTTGCTGGCACTAAGCAGTTTCTTGGCACTCACCTTTGTTATAACAAGTCTGAGCATTGCTAAACTTCACTATAGAATGTCAGGTCTCTGAAGAAGTCTAGCAAGCTGCAGTGTCTTCTGTTTTGAGGATAGTCTTTCTGGTGATTCTTTACTGAGAGTCAGCTTGACCTCATCACCTTTGCTGTAATTGGATTAAATTCACTCACTTGCCAAAAACATGACCAGCTGACAGCATATTAATTCTTCAGACTGAAGTGCTGTTTTGTATGCATAGGTTTTCCTTAGTACCAAAGGCATTTTTAGGGCTTGTGATGCAGCCAATGTGTCACAGGATACAGAATTGCCACAAAAGGATGTTTTCATTTATTTAATTCATTGCAAAAGCATTCAAACAGACTGTACATTCTGTGTGAACATAGATCTAACCTGTGGGAGAAGAAATTACTTGCTCTACTTGCCAGTCCTGTGCATCACTTGCTGCTGCTTTTGTGAAGTGTGATAAATTGCTGAGAGTCCACAGACATCCTGGCCGAGGAAAGTGAGTGATGGCATGTGCTGTTTTACACATCCACTGCAGTTTATTTCTAATTATTGCACAGCAGGTTAAAATAATTATTCTGAGTTGTCATGTTACTGCTTTTTTCTGTTATTCTTCAGCAGTCCTGTGATCTGAGGTATTTGCAGAGTGGCAGGATGATATCTGAACAAAAAAAAATGTACCCAAAAATTATTCTGGAACTGTGTAGTGAAGGATAATCTGATCACCAAGCCTGTAGTTTCACCCAGAGACCTTTCATATACTGTTTAAACCAGTGTAATCCAGCTTTCAGTGGGAACCACTGCTAAGCAGCAAAAATCACTATCCTGATTGTTAACCTCAGCAAAATGTTAAACGATGAGTGAGAAATGGGGAGAGCAAGGACTGAGTTGCAAATACTCTTATGAAGAGGATTTGTGAGATACAGTGGAACCCAGCATGGCGTAGACACTCTGAGATGTTCCAAATAATGAAAGGATCCCTGTTTTAGCTTTTCTTATCTGCCTGGAAGTACTGCAAGTTTCCTGTTTGCTGCAGAGGCCTGTAAGAGCTGTGTTTTGCAGGCAGCATGGGCCAGAGGAACTAGACCTCCTAGCTCTGTATTCCGATCAGGGCATTGTTGCACTTGATTTCAAGGTGATGTTGCTTTCTCTAAATTCTATAAACTGATGAACACTTTCGGTGCAAAACAATAGGCAAACAAGGTGAGACATGGGTGTGAGATCTTCCATATCCACTAAATGACAGTCACAATTTAATTTACTATGTGAGTGTGCAGTGCAAATAGTAACAAGGATGTCTGCTTTAATACCCTGTTATAAAATGTACATAGTTGCCTAATATTTTTGGCAGTGTTGACTATTAGGAAGTTGCTTGTCTCTTAATGGAAGAAATATATAATTCCATTAATTCCTTATAATGTTGTAAGCAGTTTGTTAAATACTGAAGTAAAGGGTTTTTTCATTCACATGTTTCATGTAATGTAATTGGAATCAATGTCATTAAAAATCAACCAAAGATAAACCCCTCAGAACCAAAGTATTGACCATCTCTCCTGGACAAGGATTAATAGTCTGACTGGGTGAAAAGAATAAAGTGTGAGGACATATTCTGTAAGAAGCACTCACAAAGTCTAGGTCAGACATACACTGTATGTTCTTACATTGTTGATTGTATCAAAAGGAAAGTTACAAACCAGAAGCAATAAGCAAGCTGTGTTTAAAACACACAGGAAAGAGAAATTTGTCAAGAATGGCCCGCTTTACTTAGGTTATTTGCCTCAGATTTTTAGGATCAAAAGCTTTCCTTTCCTTTGGTGGAAGAAGAGGAAGATATTAAAGTCAGCTCTTCATGTCTGAAAGCATTACTGACTCATCTCTAGTTCAACTCCAGCCTGGTTTTGGAGGTGAGAAACCTCTTCTGTTCCGTGCAGGGTGGGTTTGCAGCAGAGCTGTTGTGGGTTGGGCTGGGGAGCCCTGCCTGCACACAGGCGCTGCTGCTGCTGCTGTTTGGGAGCTGACATTGTGGCCGTGGTGGCCTCGGGGGTGTATCTTGGGCAGAGCCTGAGAGAACATCGCAGAGGGAGCCCTGGCTTTCAAACAACAGCTGGTGTCTCACCCCCAACATCACAGCAGTGCAGTTCTTCTGACCTCAACAGAGTTGTGGCATTCATGGTTTTCAGTGACGTGGGAGCAAAACTGGGCCTATATTCTTTTAACTGGTCTATTTAGCAGCTCTTTTCCATAGGCAGTCTCCATGCCAGTGACAGGAGCTTCCTGGAACTGACAGGAGACACAAAAGACCCTCTTCTCTAAACCACTGGACCTTAAGAATATTGAAAGGATGTTACAACAAGCCTCATAATACACCATTGTCAGGCTCTCTCTGAAGAGGCCTGCAATGGTATCATACCTCTAAGCTTTCCAGAGGGGGTGTGATGACCCCACATGGAAGAAAATACAAGAGTAATGGTTTGGGTGGCTATGAGGAATTTTATGGTACTACTTCCCCTGGCTGTAACTTGAAGCCAGCTGGAGGCATTTAGTGCTAACTAAACTCTATAGAAAGAGGCAGGCAAATATCTGAGCATGTATCCTGCAGGTTTTTTAGGAAGATATCTTGGCTTGTGAGTCCGTGCATGCCTGGCTGCCTCTTTCTCACAGACAGGGGAGTGGCGAAAGAAGATTTGTTTTATTTTCTCCTACATTTCCCTTTCTTCTTCCTACTCATTTTCCTGTCCCTTTGCAGTACAGCAGTTTTTCATGTTGCTGTGAAAGTGTCCGTGCTTTCGAGCAGAGTGAGCACATTTGAATGGAAGAGGCGGCGGGTTTGTGAAGTGTTGAGCTCCAGCATTCCCAAGGGAGGGGCGGGATTTGCATTCCTGCTCCCTCAGCCCTGCGCAGGGGTGTGCCTGAGGTGTGTCTGTGGGATGGCAGTCGGTATCCAGGAGGGAATCCCCTCACAGTGAGGGGGCAGGAGCGGTGCTGGGCAGGCCTGACCTCCTGCCAGGCCGGCTTCAGAGCACTTCCCACCATTCACCTCAGCCCTGGCCTGTGGGACCAAGGCTTTATTGCAACCTATGGGGAATTCTGCTTAAGTTATACACTAAAGTCAGCCTGAACATGGCCACTGGGGTACTTACTGATCAATTAATCACACCTTGTGCAGAGTAAAAGTCAGTTTCATGTGGGTTTTTTAAAAATGCTTCTAAACTCAGTCAGCAGAAGCATTGCACCTTCAATTTATCTGAAATTGTGTGTTCATCAGGTTCACCTCAGATGACTAACAGAGTTCCCATTCAATCTATTTAGTTTTTACCTGATACAGAGCTAAGTTGTATTCCTCTTCCAAGGTATTTCCAAGCCATGGCTGTGGATGTTGAGGTGGTCCTGGTTAGCCTGAGCAGAAGTGGGCACTCACTTCCCAACTGGACCACAGTGACAGCCAGAAAATGAGGTTACAAAAGTTAAGGACTTGCAGACATCTCAGCAGCAAGGACAGTTGGAGATGGTGAGATAGTTCTCCAGGTAAAATAGCATGAACCTTATTCCATTTCCCACAAGCGTGCTATTGACCTTAAATTTAATGTAGGATCCTCTAACTGCAAACATTTTACCACTTTTTACTTTTTTGCTTTGTCTCAGAGGGTGAAAGTAAACATAAATGTGTAAATAATTTTTAGCACTTGGTCTTACACTGATTTTACATTATTTGTACTTTTCTTGACAACTGAGGTAATCTTCTTTGAACTTGCTCGTCAGTTCATGAGTATTGTGCAGGATCCTGTGTGGGTTTATTATAGGTATATACACACCTATAATACAGGTATATTATATTAGTAATGTATGGCTATTGATATTGGAGTAGGGAACTGTAGTAACAAGCTTACTTCTCACTAAATTGAGAAGAAGGAGAAAAATGTGTGATGTTTCATGTCTGTTCATGCCTGTCATGATTTCTGTGGCGAACAGAATTCGTTTTATAGCTTTCTAGTGCTAGTTCCTTTCTAGCTGATTTTCTTACGAGTGTAAGGTTTTGAGACAGACCGTATCAAGGGCAGGAATAAGAGAACTTTGTCAAGCCTTGTTAATTTTTTATCTATATAGAATAGGAATTTTTTCCCCAAGAATCAAACAAAATTTTTTTTTAAACTGTATGAGTAACAAAATAATGAACTAAATTGAACATCAAAACAAAAGATTTATTGTCTTGAAAAAAAACTTGCTGTAATTGCATTTCTTGTGAGGTTTTTTTTCTTTTGTCCAAGCTTATATTTCACTTACAAGACAAGAAATACAGCCTTGCTGATTGCAATTTTAGAGCTATAAATAACTTACTGTCTTCAAAGATGATGTTAATTTAAAAAATGCTTCTAAAATGAAACTTCAATGAACTAAAATTAAATTGGGTGGACAAAAGAATTACTTACTGTACTGTGTGTACAGATGTTAAAGGTGTTTTCAGGGGAAGGGTGTTATAAGAGAAGTTCTGGCACCTGTAGCTGGCCTAAAGTGTTTTATTTCCCATTCTTTACTGGTTGTATCTGTCCTGTCCCATTCTCACCCCTGTCATGAGGGGTAATGAATATGTTTGCTTTCCATCACCTTGCTCCTTTGTTGGGGTCATTGCTTATCCTCAGGAAGTGGTGTGTTGTGTGGGAACTTGACCTAAAAAAGGAATAACATTAGAACTGCCTCAGTGTTCCAGTTAGCCCAGTATTGTGTCTGACAAGTTAACAGGAGAACTCCAACAGCTGTTTCTTGAGATTCATTTCTCTCCACACATCTCCTGTTTCCCCAGCTCTCGTGTTAAGGATATTAGAGGATATGTACCTGTTTAGTCCTTTAAGTGTCTATTTATGGACCTGTTGACCAGAGTTTGTTTAATCCCTTTTTGAACCCATGAACATCCTTTGCCTTCAGAGTCTTGCGTGACACCAAGCTCCAGAAGCTTGTAACCTGCTGGGTAAACAGGTCCTTCCTATTTAAATGAGGTGGCTGCAGTGAGTACTGCCTCGTTCTAGTTTTGTAGGGTTGGGCACACAGCAGTTCTGCTTTTAGTAGCTCATGAGGTGTTTGTTACACCTGGTCATGTCCACCATATATGGCTTCTCTCCAAACTGAGGATTCCCAGCCTTTTTAGTATCTCCATTTCCATCTGGTTGCCCTTTTTGACACCCTGGTAATGTCCTCCTTGGTATGTGGAGAGCAGATCGGAGTACTGAAGTTGTGGGAACGCTCGGACTGTGAGAAGTGGCAGTAATGCCTTGTTCTGTTCTCTTCCTAAGGATTCCAGTGATGTTGCTGGCTTTTTTTGGCTGCTATTGAACACTGAACCAAGGGCTTCAGAGAATTGTCAAGGATTGCTTCAGCTTCTGAGTAGGAATAGTTAGAATTGATACTGCCTTGAGGAATTACTACTCTAAAGCCTACCTGCCAACATTTTCCCCAGTCATTTAATTTTGTTATTGATAAACATGCTGAGTAACACCAGTCCCAGCACTGATCCCAGGAATTGCATTGCTAATTCCTCCCCATCTTAAAAAGCCTGTTAAGAACTATTTTTTTATTTCTTATTCTTTCCAATGTTCACTCTCAGACTTAAATGAATTCAGACTTGCCAGATTGTGGTTTCCAGGTTCCCCTACACAGCAGGGGAAGTTTTGCAGGCAGAATCTGTGAGTCCTCAAGTACAGAGGCTCTCTGTAGCTCTGGCTTACACACTTTGGCTAGTGGTTCTTAAATTCATATTTGAGTTTCTTCTGAAGTTGTGTGAAAATTGTTTTGTCTCAGTGCTTTATTAACATCTAGCTTCCTTGTTTGGTCTGGTATTTCCTGATTTTACTTCAGATTGGTCTGGTTCCTCTACCAGATTTGCAACAGAGAGTGCATTGGGTGTGGAAATCTCCCTGAAGATTTCATCAGTAAAGGCTGATGTAAAGAATTCACTGAGCTTCTCTGCTACAGCTGTAATGTCCCCATCTGCGCTTTATTCACCTTTGTCATCCAGCAGCTGGACTGCTTTTCCTAGCTGGCTTCCTGTCCTTGATGTATTTCAAGAGCTGTTTACTAGCATGGCGATCTTTGTTTGCAGGCAATTTTTGGATTGTCTTTTAGCCCTTTTAATTTCCTGCTTACATTTTACTTGCCATGTTTTATGGGCTTCCCTGTCTTTACTTAAGCAATCCATTTTCTAAGAGCTGACCTATGCCCTGTAATACTCTCCTAACTCTCCCTGAGGCTTCCTGATTTTTGAACTGCTCCTTTTGAGTGTCCTCTTTCTTTTTTTTCACATCCTTACATGATTCCCTTTCTTAAAATTAAATAACTGTACATAGGTTCTGTTTGGTGATCCTCACATCAGAACTGTTCTTTGTTTAAAAAGCAGCCTTTATAGCTTTCTCTGGTTTGGATGGTCCCTGTACTTAGAAGTTTCTTTTCCACTGGAGAACTGTTTACGGATCTAGAAGAATTCTATTATATCTTCCCTTTCTTTTGCACAGGGGCTAATACTGAGTATTTCTAAACATCCACTGTGTTCTTGGTGTAGAGCAGCTATTAGAATTGTGATAGTCCGTGGAAGCCATCTATCAAAACTGAAGGGCACAAGGTTTGTATGAAACTGTTCTGGTGCTAATGAAGGTGGATATGTTACTACCTTTTGCATGCACACAGTATGTGCAGTGATGATGAAAACTTTGCACTCCTGAAATCCTGGACTAGATTATGTGTAAAATTCAAAACCCACACACTTGAAACATCCAACAAGAAGATAGCCTTGCTTTTCCAGTTTTGCAGACATGAAAAAAAACCTGAAGGAGAATACTCTGTGGTTATATGAGAGGTCTCTGTGGACATGTTTACAAGAGCTCAAGTGTGTTTATAGTCATTCCTCTGCAATTACTGGAGGATTGTCCTTATTCCATAAAGCATGTGGGTGCATTTGAGGGAGCAGTACAGGTGTTTACTCTCTGCAGATGCACTTTGAAGGGCTGCTTGTACAGATGCAATCCAGCCTTGAAACAAGATATGCAAACAAGTGATTGATTACTAGTGCTTAGCTAGTTGAAGATAATATTGATCAGTAACACCTAGATAGGTGAATAATTGTTGTACTGTCTTTTCTTTGCCCTGAGCACAGGATTAAAGTGTTTGTGGCTTTGTTGATCCCCCACCACTGAGGCACATCCGGTCCCGTACTATAGCAGAATGCCTTGCATTCTGTAAATGGAAACACCTAAACTTGTAGAGTTCATCTCTTGGAGCCTTTACTTAACCTGTGAGTGCTGGACCAATCTTGCTTCAAAGCTGGCTGTGTGTCTGTGCTTTGTTGTTGAAAGTCTTGGATTCAAGCCCACTACATTTCTTCCTGGACCAGAAAGCTCTTGGAAATGTATATGCTGTCTCTGGGTGATGACTTTACTGATGAGTTGCAGGAGTTCCCCATCCTATGATGAGCTAAAGAATGAAGCTGAGTTCTATATTTCAAAAGTTACTGGGGGAAAAAANAAAAAAAAGTGGGGGAAAAAAAAAAAAAAAAAAAAAAAAAAAAAAAAAAAAAAAAAAAAGTGAAATTGTCCAGAGCAATTTTTTCATCAAAGCTGACTGAAATAACATCTGTGGTGAAAACCTGTGCCTCATCACTTCATTGTGACACATGCAAGGGAAATGATGTTAAGTGAAACAGTTGCTTGTCACGGAGAGGAACTGATCTTCATGACACAGAAGACTTCTTACAGTCCTGTATCTGACTAATCCATTCTCTTGAGTGATTTCTTATCAAATGAAATTTCTGTGGCTGTCAGGATCTTTTGTGGTCCTTGACTTCTGTGGAGGGGTTTAGCTGTGGTTTTGTTCTCACTGCCAGGCTTCAGAAAGATTTCCCTTGCTATCTGGATACCATCTTCTACTCTGCAGTTGGACTGGTAGGTTTATGTACCTACTGCAGCCAGATTTCACTTGTCTGATATTTAGGTGATATTTAGGTATCATTTCAATTTCAACAGGGTAGTAATTTATTGTTTTCAATTAATTTTTTAACTGTGTGATACATTCCTTAATTTGAATTATTTGCAGGATCTCTACTAGAATGTTTCACAAGTGGTATGGTCAAATACATAGTTCTTACTACTTTCATCACTAGGTTTCAAAACACTTTACAAAGAAGTATCAGAGGGAAAGGAATTTGAAAGGACTTCTCTAAGGCCTGAAAAAAGGTAAGCAAGGTGAATCTTCTGTTTTCATGTCTGAATGCAAAGTTGACTTATTCTAACTAAAAGCAGTTTAGGACATCACTGAATAAAACTTGTGAGTGAATATACCTGCATTACCTTTAATGCAGGCTTAGTCTAGATTTAGCTTAATGTACTGGGAAAAAAAACCCAACCAAAAAGGCACTTAGAAATGCAAATGCACACATAAGAATGTTTAGGTATTATCGAATATTTAAGCTCTTAGCTTTAAACTGCATACGCCAGGAGCAGAATTTTTGGAGCTCACTGGAGAATTTTGGGGAGCCGGTAAATTTTTTAGCCTCATTCACTGTGAGTCTCTAATGTAAGATTTTTTTATTCCCTGTACTTGAAATTTAATATTAGTTCTATCGGTTCAGCTGGATTAATTAGCTCTAAAATATGTACTTAGTTAAGTGGCAAGCCAAAATAATAATTTCTTTCAAAAGGAGGGATTCAACTTTTGAAACTGTTTTTACATTAACTCTGACATCTTACTATCCATAGCTGTTCTATTCCATCTGCTGATCAAGAAGACTTTTAGGTGCTTATGCAGTAGACATGAAGCTACTACTAGCTACTTTGGGGAGTTTTTAGCCTGAAAAAACAAATAAGGATAAAACTAACCCTTTAAACTTATTATATGGATTCCCTGTACCTTTCCCCTTCCAGATGAGTTATTCACTCTCTTTCATCTTCAAATGAGACAGTTTGAATGTTGTTTATAGGAGAACTGCCCTGCAAAGTTTCTAGGCTTGTAGGAGAAAGACAAATGCTTCTGGAAACACAACAAAAGCCTACTAGAAAAATGAAAAGTTTTGAACTGTCTCACAAATATTGAATCTCAACTTGTGAAAACAAAACTTGAGTTTGGGTTCAGTATCAGAATTTGATGTTCTTATTTTGAACAGCTTTGGTTAACTTAAACTCAGAACAAGGACTGACTGCTCCCTTCTGTATTCTGGAGTTACGTAGTACAGCAATTAACTGGGAGTTATGTTATGCCAGCTTGCTGTGCAAACACTGAGGAAAGCCTTGTCACAGCCCCTAAAGAGTTTTGTGCAGGATGATGAACAGCTGCTTACTTCTAGTGCAGTGGGATGCATATATATATAGATATAGATGTATGTATTTTTTTTAATGGGGAACTGTACTGAACAGATAAAACTGAGTATTTGTGGTTTCTTTGTTTCTTAATCTCAGGAGATTTGCTGTGCTTCTGCTTTTATTCTGCTGCTTTTCAAAAGTGTGTGTGTGTCATTTCATTCATCTTGTAACATATTCAATAACTGATGTTGTTAAAACAGATCTCTCAGAAAGCCACGTGGAGTTTTTTTCCATTTGAGAAAGAAAGATAGGAGACCAAAATCTCATGTAACACCTTTCTTTTTTTGTATTGCTATTTTTTCCTCCTGGTTTGTTACCTTTCCTCATGCTTTAGAAGAAAGGCATTCTCACAATTAGATTTCTGCAGCTTCAGTTTCCAGCCCCTGGGTTTTGGTATGTCTCTGAGATAACTTTAGCATCTGGTGCTGCTGGGTTTCCTCTGAAGGTACTGCTCTGTGTGATAAGAAAGCTTGTAACACTCTTAAACTGAACTTTGTATGGGTTTTGGCTATAATATGCATATATGTGTATATTTATATTTTTTAATCTATTTTTCCCAGTCTCCAAATCATTGTCATGCCCCATTTAATTCTCTCCAGACTTTTCCAATGCCCTTTTAAGGATAAGAGTGAAGTGGAAGACATTTTCCATTATGTGTTTGTGCATCAACTGAGACGCCTTGCTCACACTTCGAAGTTCTCCCGAATGGTAAATTTAAACCAAACACCGGGGAACAAAATGCTAATGCTGTATGCTTTTTAAAGAAAAAAGGAGGGGAAGATCTAACTAGGCCCTGGGGACCGATCTTCACTGTGCCTTATTACCACAGCTTTATCCTTTCCAGTTCTTAAAGATGCTGTCAGTATTGAACTCTAATGACCTGATTAATGCATTGGAGGGATGCCCACAGATTGTGGTATTGATATTATTTCCAGATGGTTTCCTGGCAGGCAGATTGGCAGCAAGATGTCATCTTTGTGGTGATGAGGAGAAAGAGTGTGGATTTTTTGCTTTTTATTTTTATGGAGCTTGTCTCAGCAAATAAATACCAGTCATTGGGTCAGTTGGTCTGAAAAACAGTAGCCTTGTGGTGAGCTGAATTCTGTAGATTTATTGGAGTCTATAGAGTAGTACAGGAAAAGGATATGATATCTATATTGCTTGCAGAGACTTAAGAGCCCTATAATGCCTGCTCCTCCTACAGTCAGCAGGGAGCTGTCTTTTGAAGCTGCATGTATCCTGTGCATGTGAAGTCTCGGGGAAAATACTGGATTTCACCAGATTTAATTCAGAGAATTGAGTTCAATCAATGAAGCAGGCAGCAGCTGTTAAAAATTCTTAAAACACCACTGCTTAGAATTTTCTTCCTGTATTTGTGCTTCAACCAGGCAGCGCTGGTCAGGCTCAATATAGATGAGAAAGGGTTAAATTGAATAACTGGTAATATCCAGTGGGTCAGACTAAATGACTGAGCTGTCCCTTTGTGACAGCAGTGTAGCATCCTACCCACTTTTCTGACCCACAAAGAAATTGCTTCCTCTTAGTGACAGTGTTTTGTTTGCATGATGGCCACATATACAGCTGCTTCCATTTAACCCATGAGACTGAAATGGTTTGTGAAGTGGCTTCTTATTTTTATTGTTAAAGCAAAGATTAACCTCTAATCTCATTTTTCTTACAAGGGGATTTCTTCCATATATCAATATATGAAGTGCAGACTTGTTGGGCAGAAGAATCAGCTGGGAGTGTCACAGTGGATCTGTGACATTCTTGATTCTTCCTTTTCTAGGACTGAGTCCTCTCAGTCCTAGAAAAATGTTTCAGTTCTCTGAAGGGAAAAGAGCTGGATTCAATAAACTGAAAGTTTGCTTACTTTTTTGGTGGGATTTTCAAGCTGTGCTGTTTCACCATCTCTAACTTATTTTAACTGGAAGAGCTGTTGTCTGTGCAAACGGTATTGTTCATTTGTTTTGTGCATCATCGCTTACGTAGAAAATTTCCTGAATCTTTTTCTTCCACCTTCATTACATGACTGTTTCACACCGTGTCCACATAAATGCCTGGTTCTACTCATGGACATGCCAGGGCACAATTTTCTTCCTTTCTTACTTGTTGATCTCTTTTAATGTCAGAAGAGATTAAGGTGGAATGAGGAGATGTGTTTTGATGACTTCAAGACCCCACATGCCCCCAGTGGTTTGTGCAGAAAGTGCTTTACTGGAGGTGGATGCTGTAACTCTAAACTGTTATTGTACACACTTTAACATTCAGCCTAGGGACAATATTGTGCTGTTGAACTTCTAGGGTTAGAAGAGAGGAAGATAATAAACTGCTATAGGAATAAAAGTCTTGGCCAGAGTTTCAGGCCTTAATAACAGTTTTTGTTGTGAGGAAGCTCTGAAATTGCAGTGGTTCTGAGCCAGGCCATATTATAGATCTGAGATGCTGGAGACAACTTGCTCGTAATGTTCTCTGAGATTTTTTTAGAGACAATGTGGTTCCTATTGCAATATGCCTCCTCATTCGAAGAGGACTGGCAGCTGATTCTACTACTGCTGACATCAACAATGTTGCAAATCCTGTTTTTTCTCTTAATCAGCAAATTATTTTTCTCCTAGACCATGAAGTAGTGGCTTCTTTTTAGACCTGGGCTTAAACCTGCTACAGCCTCTAGGCTGGTAGGGTGCAGAGTAGCAGGGAGAGGCTCGTGGTTTTGGCAAACTTCAATTTCTCTACTTCACTTAATTTCAGTTTGTGACCTGTCCTTCATCAGCTTCACTCCTGAGTTATACTTTGCTTCTTTCTACAGCCAGGTCAGCAAAAATGCCATAGGAGTTTGAAATGATGGATATAAGACACAACGTGAGAAAGCCAACTCCTTCTGCCATAGTTCTAAACCAGCTAAATCCCTAGTGCATGATTTGTGTCTTGTGTATATCTGGCCAAATGTTTCCATGTCGTAATTAATGGCAACTGTCTGGTGATCAGTTTCTAGTGGAAGGATCGCTAAAGCTTTCTGTGGGAAAGCTTTTGAGGAAAACCAGTGTTCCAAATTCATTTCACCACTTCAGCTGTCTTTTGAAGACCCACAGCAGCCTGAAAAATACAGAAGCGACTCAAGTTTTGTTCTAGGTTGGATTAAAAATTGGAATTGATGTGGACAGAAAATACATACCAATGTCACTGGCTAGTTTCTTCCATAGGAGAAGAAATTGATTTCTTTGCTATAGATGTTTGAGAGGGGCAGGGAATGTCTTGGCTTGGTCCATCTAAACCAAGGAAATCTGAAATAGAGATTTATGTTACCAGTGTAATTCTGAGAGCTGTGGGCAGGGAGGGAGAAAAGGAAGTGAATTCAGTGGTATGAGGCTAAAGGCAAATTGTCCAGACCTGCCCTCAGAAATGTAAGCAAAACTTTCAGTAATTTCAGAGAGAACTGCACGACATAATGAGAGGATCATGTGCTATACAGAAGTATCCAACTCCAGCACTATCATTGCAGTGAATGAGACCCAATGATCTGGGTGGGTCTGTGCAGCTTCATTTAGAATGGCTGTGCCTTACCACCTTTTTCATAGTCTGATAATTAGGTGAAATTAGGCTTCTTTATTTAGTGGGATGCTGTTGCCCTGACTTT
>VYZT01016877.1:0-37518 GCA_013400735.1 Pomatostomus ruficeps
CTCTATGTTAGTGGATTGTGACACCTGCTCACAGGATTTTGTACCCATAAGGGTGCTGCTGCCCTTTCTGAGACTGTCACTTTGAGGGGATGTCACATGGCCTTCAAAACAGAAATGAAGTGAAAATTTCTGAAATACATTTGTGGTCTCCACAGCAACAGAGTAATCAAATCAGTGTCCCCTGCCGTATTTCAAAAGGACACAAATATTGCTTGAATAATATGCGGTTGTAGAAGCACCCACCACACGTCCATTTAGTTTGAAATCTACAGTCCCTTTGTCTCCTTTCTTCAAGATAATTAGTCTTACCAATGATAATACCAAAAACTCGACCTCCTTTCTTTGCTTCTTTGGTTTAACGGCCCTCTCTGGTATGAATGCAATTCTTCTGTAAACAGTAACAGGCACAAGTAATACAAGCCCCTTTGGAGAATTCTGACCAATACAATTGGTCAGAATTCTCCAAAGAAGAGAGAGCTTTTGAAGTCTGGCTCATTTTTGCTAATATTTTCAAACACACAAAAACAGTAGAATTGGAAATTATATCATAAACCACACAATGAATAAGGTTAAATCAAAAGCGCAACTTTTCAGGGTGATGTGGACTTGGATTCTTATAACAGACAAATGTCAGTTTTCACCAGAGAGGTGTTTGATGAAATTTTTACCTTATCTGCTAAAAGAGTAAAATTAGCTGTTCTGCAGAAGACTGAGCATAAAAAAAATACATGATTATGAAACCTGAGATACTAGCTAATGTACTAGATGGAATCGGAACATAGAGACCTAAAAAAGGAACTATTTTGGCCATGTTTGAACAGCTTTTAGATGCATAGATTCAACTGATTTAATTTTCCTAAAAGGGGAACTCAGCTTCCAGAAATTTGGAATTATTGCCATTATGGTTTCTCGGGTGGGCCAAGGCAAAAAATAAAACAAAACAAAACAAAGGGACTCAAAATTCAGTAGCCTCTTCTAGCAACACAGATCTTAAACACTAAAGCTATGCCAATAATAGGAGAGCAGGCATAGGGTGCCAGAAAGCTGGCATATTTAAAAGTTAATAGACACCAAAAGGCTTTGCATGCAGGGGGGAGCACTTCTGAAATTATCCCTTTCAGACATCAATATCACTACTGCAGGGCCTTGCTAATCGCTCCTTCGCAAAATCACAGTCACGTTCTTTAGATCACTGCAATTAGCACCAGATATTCATTTACACCTTCAGAGATCCAGGTTTGTAAACTGAACACTCCTATGTTACGATAATGTTGTTTTAACACCCTTAGCAGGCTTCTGGTTTCCTTCACCTCCCTATCTGAAAATCTACTGATAATTTTAATCCAAAAATGTTACAGCCAGAGCTCTAGAATAAACTTCAGTCTTTAGTGTTAATTGGTGGGGTGATCCAGGTTCCTTAAGGCAGGTGATCATCACAACATATCCTAGGTACCAAAAACCTCTACACACAGCTGACAAATATAACACAGATCTGAGGACCTGCCCCTTTCTGGATAACAAAGCCTATTCAGATAAAACAAACTCTCTCTGTTACATATTCCAAAATGCTTCCCTGGAATCCTGGATAATCATAAGGCTGAATCATATTAATTTTTCAAGTTACAAGAAGCTGAAACCTCAGCACAATACCAGGGGCACATTTTTTTGGCAGAAAACACGAGAGTTACAGTTTCCAGATTTCCTGCGTGCTGAGTCCTGGTGTACCTTGACACTTCTGAGCATTTTAGGATAAACTATTTCTTTCTATAGGTTTCTAGGCTGAGTGTTTCAGACAACCTTTAGTGGAAACTGAGGATGTAGTCTCACACTGCCTCAGAGGGTGTTTTCACATAATCCAAGAAACCAATTAAGACACTTCTCAGTTGCTTTGTTGGGGATTTTTTAGATTTAGTTTTTACCCTTCATTTTTTAGAAGTTTCTTCCAAAAGCTCATTTTCATTTCCTCTTCAGACATTCTGTGACACAGAAAGCCCCCAGCTACTCAGAGCTGTCTCATAGGTTAACTCTGCAGAGGTTAATGCTGGGCAGTACAGAGTGGACAAAAGACCCTTTTAGCTCTCTGTCAAGTCTAAGATTATTGACAAAAGCCAAGGTTCCTCAGTGGAGGCCATGGGGAACAGTTCACGGCACACATTTCTCAAATCAACATATAAAATGACAGGCATTTTAATGAAAGCTTTAGGACATAAGAAGCAACCTTACTGATCTTACAAAATCAGCAGCTTCAAGCTTCACATCACATTCCAAATACCTCATATACTGAAAAGAAGTTTCTAGAACTGTTTGCAAACAGGCATGACAAGGCTCCCTTGTGCTTTGGCCTGAAAGGTGTGACTGGGGTGGACATTCAGATGAGCCTGAGGACATCTCAGTACACAGAACGTTCACCTCCCTTGACTTGAATCAAACTACCTCTGTAAGAATCAAAAGCAAGTTCACTCAAGCAGGGATAGGAAACAAAGCATTCCCCCCAAAATAAGCAAGCTGAAGGAACTCTCTAAAGAGGCCCAGAAATTACCAGCCTGGGAAATCAGTCACAAATAAGATGTTTGTAGAACTGAGCACTTCCAACCAAAAAAGTGGAGACAAACATACAAAAGGAGGAGAGGGATGATGGTCCACAGCACCCTTTGAAAGGTATGAAACCACATAGCTAAAAAGTAATATAAAGGCTTTCACTACAAATAATGGGGCATACTACAGTAGTGAAAATGTGGCTTAATATCAATTGAAAACTAATGCCATGCATTAATTTCATAAAGGAAACAAATTTCCTGACTGGCACCTAAAATTAGAACAGATCAAACTTTACAAAGGATCAGCTCTTCAAACAAGCTCAGCACCCAAGAGCTCCCAGCTGATCTTCTGGAAAGCCACAAAAACCAAGTCTGAAAATGCTGACACTGTTTAATTACCCTCAGCAGTGTGCAGACTGGCCCCAAACCATCCAGCCCACACTAAACTCACTTCTCCAGATGGTGTTTTACCCCTAAAAAGAAAAACCAAACACTCAGTGAATTGTGTGATAGTGCTGTTTGTTTTTTCCCATCAAGATGTTGACTAAGGTTGATTAAAAAGAATCGAATTGTGTGTGCTGGAGAAAAAACAGTTGCTATAGTTTTAGATTGACTTTGCAAAGACCTGTTCAGTTTGAACATGCTAATGATGAATTAGATAATTAAACTGCACTGCAAGCATTATTATTACTGCAAATATCTTTTCTATTACAATCATCACTGTATGTACACCTGTTATTTTATGGCTTAAATAAATGGTGACCACAAAGATGCACCTTAATAATGAATTGTTCAGATAGATCAGTCACTGCCTTTGTGGCTGTGCACACAGAGGCAAAGGAACACAAGATAGAATATTATTATAGCAAACTGTCTCAAAGGTTTGATAAAAATATCAGGAAAGGGTTAAACCATGAGCACTGAGTCCCATGCCCAACCTCTGGCAGCAGCTAATGCCAGGCATCTCAAAACAAAATGCAAGGAAAAATTTTTTGATGGACATATAGGATGGCATCCTTCCAACTTTGAATAGACAGAGGGTGATTCCTATTGTAGAAGTTGTTTCTCTCTTCCAAAATCCTCCTTTGTTTACTATTTTCTCTTACCACTACACAATCTAGTTATCCCTGCAAAATCCCAGTTTGTCTTTAATTCTGTTAAAAATGTCACCTATTGGCTTTTTGACAAAATGCATTTCGTAAGTGAAATAAAAAGAAATTACTGCCTTTATACAGGGTTCTGCCATGTTTGTCAGAATGGCTTCCTGAGTCAAAAATTCTGCTGGCCTATCCAGAGCTTTATAAGACAGAAAAAATGTCTTTCCTGGAGTAGGTAAATCCTCTGGGGAGATCCTGGAGGCTTTTCAGTGGTCAGCTCTTGGGCTGCACAAATCATCTTCCTGGCACAATGACAAGCCTACAACAAGAGGAAATCAGCCTGTGATACTCATTTTGGGGGCCTTTTGATCTTGGAAAAAGCAGAGACTGAGCAGTTTCTGAATTTACCAGGCTTTTTTTGAGGTAGATATTTCCAAAGATGGGAAAGCACGTGTGTTCATGCAGAACCAACGCTGTGATGCTGGACCATGAAAAGGTTGTAACAACCTGCTACTTTGCATTTATTAGGAGCACTTTTATCACATACATACTAATGAAAAAAAGGCAGAAAGGCCAGGCACTCTTCAGATAAATAGCTAGTAATTTCAAATAACAAACCAAAGAAACAATTAAAAGGCTTTGGCAATAAAAGCTTAACAGATGATGCACCGACAAACCACTACAATTACAAAACATATTTTCAGCTAATATGGTTAGCATAATGTACTTTGCAAGCATTAATGTAATACCAAGGTGGCTGTAAATCACTTTATCAATTATTGAACCGCAATAAAATATTTATAAATGGGCTCTTATTATCAAATGCAACTGTGATACTTTTAAACTGTGGCAAATGTAAGGGAATGTTCTTATCTTTTCCTTAACAGAAACTTGCAGAGTGTTAATAAATGGCTTTTCTTTAAATCATGCTTTGCTTGTTTTGCATCTTCAGTAGTTCTGCTTTAGTGGAATAATACAACTGAACACTGACTCCATTTTGCCACAGTCTGTGCAATAAAACAACCCATTTATTGCTGTGAATTGGAGCCATCATGTATAAAGAGTCTAGCTAGTTTAAGAGGTTTCTTCCATGAAGACAACTGGGACTGAGTACGTTGGGGAAAACTGTTGAGTGATCTTCTGTGAACTCTTTTTGGTCATGTTATAGTAAGAACTGGCTTTAAATCATGCATTTTTATTTAATTTTGGGACAATTACCAGAATAAAAAGAACATTTTCAATTAAATATGCATGTGAAGCTAAATCAAGTTTCCAGAAAAGCCAAATGTTTGGCAAATAGCACCCTGAAAAGCCTTAGGAGGTCCAGGGTGCTTCCTACAGCCACTTGACAAAAAAACCCTGAAGCAAGAATACAAAACACACAGGGTAAAACGGGACCTTCATTCCAAAAAGGAAACTTTAGACAGAAGTCTGTCTTCCAAAAAGTCTTTTCAAACGCTCTCCTTAAATTCAAATGAAAAAGAAAATAATTTTTGAAGCCTCGAGAGTCAGCACCACTGTCCACCCACAGTAAAAACGATTATCAAGAGAAAATTATAATAGTGAGAATTAATCAGCTGTCTCCCGAGTCCCTGAATGGAAATCACATACTAATTTTTTAATGTTACAAGGTTGAAATTTTGAGGATATTATTTTATAGCATAAATTGAAGAAAGCAGACAGGCCGATATTACATTGCCCTTGATGCTGCTGATAGCAGGAACAAAAGTGAACTACATTACCAAGTTGTACTCTTCCAAGCAAGAATTACTGTGGGTTTTAGTAGGAATCTGCTGGTGTTTTCAGCACAGTGGTGTGACAGGGCTTTATTCATCCTGCTCTCAGGCCAAGGAAATGTATTTTGGTCAATAAAAAGGGCATGCAAGGAAAAAGGGCTCAAGTGCCCAGTGATACAGCAGATAAGGAGCCACTACAGAGATGCAGGCCTGACGAACACCCACAGACACTGACAGACTACCAAGGCACACAGCCAGATACACAGATCCTTCCTGCGAGGCCTTTAGCCAAAGTTCAAATACTAATTGCAAGACGACACTGTCAGGAAAGGTGCTTCTGAGAAGTACCTTTGCTGTTGCCACTACAGCCACAAAATTGCAGCTGTCAGAGCACTTCTGAACTGTAAACCACCTAATCACGGTCTGATTGCACAGTCCAAACATCATCCAGAAACACTGAAGTGCTGCAGAGAGCATTGTTATACTTCATAGAACAAATTGCTAAATATGGGTCTACTTGATAGGGCCAAATCACTGCACTGGAAAAGTCTGTGTTAAAGTCCTCCTGCCCTCCCAAATGCCAGATGAAAAGCGTAGCCCTGTCTGACAGGGCAGGCTCAGGAACCTCTCTGAAACCTGGGGCAGACACTGTCTCTAATTTATGCCCATTTGGCTTATCAAAAAGGAGAGCAGTAATTTTGCTGTGTGCTGGTAGGTTTTTCACAATGGTTCCTTCAAAGAACAGAACCTTGAAAAACCACAGTTGATGTAAAAAGACCTATCTGAGGTTGTCGCAGAGAAATGCTGCTTTTGAGCTACTGCCAGTGAGGTTCCTACAACGCACTGCATCAGCAGCCACATCTCAGTGCCTGCCAATTGAGCTGAGGGAGGGTCACCACAGGGGCCAGAGCAGTGGGCAGGAATGCTCCTTCCCTCTGGAAGAGAAGAGGAGGCTGTCAGCAGTCTCTGAGCCAGCCCACAGGAAGGGTTGCAGATCTGCGTTTGTCCTGCAGCTGCCCACTCAGCACAGGGACGACTGAGAGCCTCTCTCCAACACAGGTCTGTCAAATGCTCCCTTTCTGAAGGCTTTCCCTGGAACAATTTGCCATGACCAACCCGAGCAAAAGCCTTGGGCTGAGGGAGGTGACAGCACTGTCACTGTAAGCTCCTTCCTGCAGGGAGAGCAGAAAGCATATCACAAAGCCTGCAGGAGAAAAGCTCTTGGATGAAGGGAAGCCTGTTCAAGCACAACCAGAACAGCCCAGCCCTGGCAGGATCACCTGGCCCGTTTTCCTGCCAGCTTCTGGAAGGGTGTTGCATCTGCTGGGTACATCTTACATTTGTCCTTTGGAAAGGCTTCCCTTAGTGTCCTCCATTTCAATCTCCAAAGAATCACATTTTTAAGGGAGATAAGAAAGGTAAGCATAGAAAATGCATTTATGGCCACTTCTTTTGGTCTCTTAAACACTTGAGCTGACGCAATAGCCCTTCAGTTTTGTTGCTAGAAAACATCATGCTTTTCAGAACACCCCTCATCCTGATCAAATTATATGGGTAGTAGCAAATTAACCATGTTACTAAGGTAAGTTTTTCCAATAGCTAGGAACCCTTGCATGTAAAATTCCTAAACATATTTAGCTTTGGTGTCCAGCCACTGAACTGTCATATTTAGACAGCATTTTCAAAACATGCAGTAATGAATTAACTTTGTTTCCATTGAAATTCCTCCTGAGGCAATACGACCACACATCTACCCCAATTACTCCTTCTGCCAGTCTGTACCCGTATCTGGGATTGCCCCAACCCAGGTGAAGCACTGTTGAACTTCTTGAGGTTCTTGTGGGCCCCCTTCTTGAGGCCAGGTCCCTCTGAATGGCATCCCTTCACCCTGTTGTGTCAACAGTTACGCTAAAACAAAATGAGCGCTGATTTGCCTTCATGCACTAAATGGTAAAATCGAAACTTTTCAGGTAATTTCAGAAGAGCTGCAGCTTCTCTGTGGTGGCACAGCAACCTCAGGGTGGGAGGCATAATAGCCAGGGACAGCAAGACAAGTGTAATACCTGTCCATTACAAGTGCAGATGTGCCCTGCCGCTCTGCATAACAACCTTCACTCAAGCAACCTGATAGCTGAGCAGTTCTCAAAACAGTCCAAATCACCAGTGTACAATGCCTGCCCAGTTACAATAAATGGGCTGGAAACATTGAAATGTCGGTGTCATTCTGCATGCAGAAGGTCTACAGCTGAAACAGATGCTTCCAAGACGTGTTTTCAGGGACTGCCACCTCCCTTGTCATTGTTTGCCCTTGCCAGCACAGGGTGTTTGGGAGAAGGGCTGATACCTGTCAGAGAATGTCATGCTGCTCATAAGCCCCAGTAAGAGATTGACCCACCCCATAATCTTTTGATAGCTAACTTGCTGCTACAGTGTTTCCAGGCTTGTTGTGAAAAACAAGAATGGGCAAAGAGCATACTGCCTACCACTACAAGGCCAACATCCACACAGGATGCAGCTTTATCTTGCATCAAGAAGGAGATTCTCTTTAGAAGCTGAAGAGTTGGGAAATTACTTACTACCCTTGCAGTGCATATCCTTTTTATTTAGGTTTGCTTGTTTGGGGTTTTTTTTTAAATTAAACCTTTAGTCTGAAATCCAATTCTTTTATCTAATACAGTATAATTGTTTCACAAGCAACACAAAAATAACTGTCTGCAATTTCCTAAGTGGAACAAAGAGTCCTTTTATTTTCCTTTAGCCACTTCTGCAACCTTTGTTAAAGAACTCATTACAGAAACACTTCTGAGTGAATGACAGGACTTAATAACATTCTTCATCTACCAGCAATACATGAGTGGGACTAGTATTACTTAATTTTTCTGCAATGGTAGAGCACCCTGCCACAAAGTTATGCTAACCCAGGCTGGTCTCCTCTTCCCTAGTTATTACAGTGACACTTTAAATGCAGATCTTAAATAAATCTAACAATTATCTACTGTTTACCTAACAATGACTATATGATAGGCATGTTACACAGTAAGGATTTTGCATACTTTTCACTGCAGAACAGCCTATGCCTCACTAGACAATTATTAAGTTGGAAAAGGGGCCTTGTGTACTTAATGAAAGTACAGGAGGGAAAAAACTGATCAAGCTTGGTATTAAAATTATCCCAGCCTAGTGGTTTTTCATTTTCTGCTTCTACATTTACTTTATTTTCCCCTAGCAGCTAAAATCTGAATTTTTTACTTTATTGAAAACATTTTTGAAAGTTAAAGAGTTATATGCCTGAAGTATAGAGAAAAGCACCAGTAAAAAGCTTAAGTTTAAAAATAAGTCCTTTGGAAACCACTGGTGCTTCAAACCAGCTTTAACTCGCAATCTGGGAAGGCAGGGCCTTGGCCACAATTCATTCTCTCTAAGACCTACATAAAAATGTTCTGAGATGGACAACTCCTGATGAGGGAGGCATGTGGTAGTGCAAGGGTTCTTCTGCACCCAAACTGATTCTGCGCAGTGATGCTTAAATCCAACGTTTCAGCTAAAAAAATTAACAGGCTGTTGAAAATAAATTATTCCACTTCCTAAACAATACACATTTTCAACAGACAAAACATATATTATACTTCCCATACTTCAAATATCTCAGTAATGTTTTAAGTACATAAACAGTGCTTTTTGGAATTCCAGTACTGAAGGCACATTTTCCTTGCTCAGAGTAATCCCATTTCTAGTCTGCACATATTGTGATAAGTCTAAACTGCTCTAAGTTAGGAACTCACTGTGCCATATATAAGCCTTGGGTTGGAAAGTTTATAATAACCCTTTGAAAAAGAAATTCCATAACAATTACAAGTTACTACATAATGCAAAAGAAGCTTTGATTTTCCAATTTTTTCCCAACCTTTCCCAGAATACCATTATCTCCTCATTAACATGTTTTTATCCATTTCACCTCACCTTCCCTTGACACATTCCTCCTGTTTCATTAGGTATCTGCTACCTTCATATTTTATAGGACAAGGACACAAAGTAACACTTTACAGAGGGACAGAAAAGGTACCTCCATGAATAAAGAAACAAAAATAAGTATCTATGGAAACCCAATGCCCCATACAAATAACAAGAGGCTGATCACTTTGAATGTTAACCAAGCTAAATCTGTCCACCCCAATTGGCCTTATTTTTTTCACTCTCACTTATCTATAGGTATGCTATGATGTTCATTAAAAACACAGAAACACAGACATTCAGTTACTGATATAACACAATCACAGGGTAGATCAAACATTCAGATATTCAGAGTCTGAGACAGAACACTGTTAAGGAAACTTAGATACATACATTAAAGACCACATTCAAAATATTCGCTGCTTCTTGTGGATCACAGTCATGGACGTTATCCGCGTCCAAGCCCTCCTGCTGTCACCAAGCTGACTGATCCTTAGACCCTTCCATCCAGGTCTCACTGAACCTCTGAAATGCCAAGCAAGTACTTTTATAAGCCTGGTTTTATGCCTTGAACTATCACCAGCACCTGGAAATCAGAGAAGCTATAACATAAGTAAATCTACACTAAAACTCTTATTATATTCAAATACTTTATTCATAAAGCTTCACAGTACATTCCAAAACCTTCAGATCATACAAAAAGACTGTTCAGAGTTCCTCAAGCTGCCCTTCAGCAATACTGCCACTCTTAAAGGGTTAGATGTGTTCCAAATATACCATGTGTAATTGTCAACAATCAAAATAGTTATTACATTGGCTTATGAAGAAAGGAGCTTTGAGACCATGTAGCTTTGGTGTAATGTTAAAACCAGGTCTGCATGAATATGAAATTCTTCACAGAGAACAGCATGCTGCCGGAAAGGAAACAAACAGCTAACACACCACAAAGAATCCTACTTCATTGTCCCTGCTTGGATTGTGCCTCACAGCTGGAGAGCAGTCGTGTGGAATAAAAAAAATTGTCCACCAGCAAAGAAATAAGATGCATACAGACAGCATCCACTAGCCCTGGATATATAACTGTTGATTTCCCTTTCTCTCACCATGCAGAAACAGGATATAATTTGGCAATTCACTTTTGTGTTTGAAAATGGTGACAGAGAAGGAGAGAAAGTGGAACTGGCTGGAAAGTTATGAATATATTAAGTAGGTATTAACCTCTGAAAACTCAAGCTGCTTTTGTTTTAGAGAGCTGTGAATTCTGAACACAAGTTATTGGAAGTAAAGCAAGCTCAAGGAGGCATATCTACACTGTGGTCACTTCAGAGCCATTTTCTCACAGTCTAAAACAAAGAGTCTGCTTCCACATCTCCGATACCACAGCCTGCCTGTTAAGGCAACCTTCCTGTCTGAGCATTCAGGATCCTCTCTGGCAGCCACACACTCCCACCACCAGAGACTGTCACTACTGGGACCAAGGCCCCATCACCACAAGAGGCTCCAGTGACCTAAGAGGTGCCCTGCTGGACTTCCTGCACTCCTCACAGTCAGACAGATTTCCTTACTCTTTGCTAAAAGGGTCAGTGACAGGTCATGGCCACTTGCCATGGGCTCCAGCCACTTTCTGACATCCTCAGGATATCCTGCAGCTTGCACTGCAGCTGCACACCGAGCTGCTTACATGAAGAGTATTCCACAACCATGTCCCAGCCTAAGGAACCATGTCACTCAGGAATGAACAGCCCTGGACATATGCAGGTCAGCTTGGGACAGTGGGGACAGGGAATACTGTGCAGCTTAGGGCCGTGATGTTATTAGAGGTTACAAAAGGTGAGTCCAAGAAAAGATCTCCTAGAAGAGAAGGCAGGAAAACATTTGACATTTAAGAGAAAAAAAAAAAAAAAATCCTCTCTCGTAAAAGCCACATAGACTATATTTAAGTATTTCAGTAATTTCTCACTGCAGTAAGGGCATTGTCCCTGTCTTTGTTCTTAACACTTAACCTGTTCCAATCAAGAATATAAAGATAGATAACAGAGAAAGAAGTTAAACATCTGGCCTCCCTTTAGGGCATTATCACTCAGGATACATAGCCAGTTCTAATACTGCAAGACCTTTGTGATCTGAACTTTAAAACACTATTTAGCTTTTCTAGCCACATGCTCCTCAACCCGAGCACTCTACAGCACTAAAGCAGATACAGTCCCAATATTATTTTAAAGCAGAGACTGCTAAAGATCCTTCTAGAGATATAGTCCCAATATTACTTTAAAGTAGAGACTTCTAAATATCCTTCTAGAGTAACAGCCCCATAGTACATTTCATTGTGGCACCACCCCACTCGAGATTACCTTCAGGGAAAGTCTGCCTTGCTGGCAGTATGAATAGCACCTATGCTTTGCAAAATAACTCAGTGCTGCAATTCCCAGGCCTGTGTAAGTCTCTAGGTCTCATTTCCAGGGATGCAGATTTTAACCCACACACCAGGCCCTGATGGCTTTAGATTTGTACTGTCTCCTTCCACCTTCCTTTCCAAGAAGGATTTGAAATGCAGATGAAATGCAATCCTCTGTCCTACACCTTGACCACTGCAGCAGTGCTTCAGAATCACTTTCAAATCTATTTAGTGTAAAAGGCTGATAAAATGGTATTATATCTCCTGATTTATGGGGTGATGCAGCACAGAACACACACTTAAGAGACATTCTGAGCTCCTGTGGAAAGGAATAAGCCCAGCCAGTCACTGGACCTACATCAAGGCACTCAGTGGCACACATTGCCCTAGATCTCATCTAAAATCATGTAGACAGATGCACTGGCCACAAGCACAGCTCCAGACCTTCCAGGATGCCACTCCTGTTCAGAGATACTAAAGCATCTCATGGAAGCATTCCCTGCAGGAATCATCCTTCTCTATTGTGCAGCTTTCATCTCCCTGACGGTTCAGAGTGTCTCTGTAACACAGATAAAACTGACAAGGTCACCTAGGCCTTGATGTGAATCCTGTAATGAGGCACAGGGATGCCAGCATGTTTTCTTAAGGCTATTTAAGAAATGGAGACTGTAATCAATTATCATCAGTTCTGGAAATGAGGCTGATAGAGAAGATGAAAGAAAACTGCTAGAGAAGCACAAAGATCCCCACCGCACTGTTTTTCAAAATTCTTTGAAATAGTTTTGTTACAACTTTTTTTCTTTTTTAACTCTGATAGTAACACTTAAATTCCAAAGACTACTTCTTTAAAGACAAGATGTCAGCTTTAATAGGAGATGAGTATGGACAGTCAGAAGTAAGGATACTTGCAAGCAACGAAAACCAGCCACTTTCCACAGCAAGACAGGAACAAAAGAAAGGGCTGCAGGCAACTGGGCATTGCTAAAACATAAAGAAAATTTACTGCCATGTTTTTAAGATATGCACCCAAGGGGGGAAAAAGCAATGAAACAATCCCAAGAGAAATCTGCTTTAAATTCTTTCAAAGTATATACAAAATAGCAAAAAAAAGCTTAAGAAAGGAAAAATGCCAGGGGTGATTCCATAATGACTAAAGCCCAGGTACTCATCCTCTTTGTGGTATATCCCCTTATTCTTGTGATGGGTAAGTAAAAATGAAGTTTAATTACAAAAAAAAAAAAAGAAAAAAAGCTCTCCAGAGATTTTTGTTAATTTGCAAAGCTCTCTTTAAACTGGCCTGTGATCTCACAGTAGGTTTATTTTAGTGCATGTTCAAAATGCAGAACTTGTGATGATGCAAAGGTATTCATTTCAGACTGTTCTCCTATACTCTTTTGCAGTGAAAACAAATAACAAACACAAGAAATCCAATGGTTTTGCTACGATTCAAGAACTAGATTCTTACTTAAGATAAGCAGGCACAAACTCAGCAAGGCAGTGGAGCTGAACCCCTTTACATTGCCTTCAACTCAATTCCTCAAACACACCTTGGTCAGTGCAATTTCAAGTGAATGCTTCAAAGTCGCACTAAGAAGGATGCACATTTCTGTGGTAAAGCCAGCCTGGACAAGACAGTAAAATTCCTGATTAACACTCCTTGAAAGGGGTGCTGAGGATTCCCAGACCATATCCAGGATACAAGGTAACATTTACAAATTAGGCCAACCCTTTTCCTGAAACAAATGTTTCAAGGCATCAAGGAACTCAGGGCATTTGGAAGTGGAGTTTTAAAGCACTAAGGGTTACAGACGCTACCAAACAGAAATATTTTTCCCATATAATTCCATTTGCAAACACAGAGAACTGAGCATTCAGATCCACCAAACTGCCACATACAAGCTGAACTGGGGAAACTGTAACGGGATAATAGGTTGTAGGAAGTGCAAGATAAAATAGAGCTTCATCCTCCTTGGTGGTGAAGGCCTCACTTTGCTGTTGCCTAAGGATGTACGTGTCACAGCCTAACGAGGAGCCTGAATTTTTAATTGTTGAGCCAACTGACTGCAGCTGAGGGCAAATTTTTCCCAGAATATTTGGGTAAACAGCAGACTGACTTTAAACAGCTCTGGTCATTCTGCTGTCAAACAAAGCCTCCTGTGATGCTCCTCTCAGTAATGGGTCTATTTTGGAGATGAAACTAGTGCTTATTTTTACCTGCAGTGTCAACACATCTGCCTTGGACCAAGCTCAGCACTCTGGACAATAAAGCCTCAGGATGATCAACAAGGAGAAAGTCAGACAAGTGAGCTGTATTTGATGAAAAGACAAATCTCAAACAAAAAATTTTTGAAACTTCTGGATCACAGGTATCCTATTTTAACTGCTCTCCAGTGGCCATTGGGCACTTAATTCCCTTAGGTTCCTTGAAAAATTCCAGCAGCCATTGCTTGAACCAGATCAATTGGCATATCTCACCATAATGCTGCAGCTCTGCTGAAATCCTTATGCTAATCTTTTGTCCCTTCAGAACGTGAGAAGCTATGTGACTGATTGCAGCTGGGCAAAACAGAGACCTGCAGAAAGTGGCAACTCCTCCCTGCTAGCAGCAAAGCTGCCTGAACTGAAAGTTGTTCAACAAACTGCAAGCCCTACCGGGAACTGAGGGTGAATATGTGTGTGGTTAGCCCAGACTGATCCTGTGCTTTCATCCCTATTTGGCTGATTAAACACAATCAGGCACTTCACAGCTACATTAGCGTCACCAGACTAGAGTGACTAAAACCTAGACAGTCACTGTGTTTTAATGCATAAGGTTTTGAGAACAAAACTATAAGCACAGCATGGAGTTCCTTTATTTTGGGGTGTCCCAACAAGCAAACAAAATTTCCTTTTATAAAACCTTTGCACAGGAAGAAGAAAGTTGCAATACATCAGTTAAACTGAGAAAGAAACATTCTTTGTTTACTGTAGGAAGAAACAGGATTAATGTGTTCTAACTCATAATGTCAAAAGGGAAAATTCATAATTCATAAATTCTCATAAAAATTATCATCCCATAATAGCTCTTAGCTTACAGATGACAAGCCTTATTGCTCAAAACCTTCCTGAAATAAGATATTAAGTTGATATTTAGATCCAAATCGGTCCTGTTTTGCATGTACTGTTTTATACATTAAATAACTAGTTTTGCTGCCAGTCTTCTCCCAAGGATGGTCTTTGCTGTTCACAGAATGTCATACCTTTCTTTTTATATAAATACCATGTAATTTTTATTTATTTTTGTTTTCACAGACATTCTTTTCTCTATTAGAACTGCTATGCAATATATACTCAAACCTTTCTTGTTAGACCAATCAATATTTTATCTACAAGGAAAATGCCTTATTTACAATGTGGCAGAAACAAGATGCTTGCTGAAACGTTGGTGCATAAATAAACTGCTGAAGAAGCCACCTGAATAGGAAAATTTTCTCTACAGAAGGCTGTTCCATGTGGAGTGGAACTGGTGGTGTAACCAAATTCCCTGGATGAGCATGACATCACATTATTACTGCATCTGCCTTAGGGGCCTCACAGCCTGTATCATAAGCAGTGAAAATCCATCTGCTGAAACTAAACCATGCAAAAACCAGCTTGAAGAACTACCTTGGCGTTTTCCCTACAGCTCTGCAGGAAACAGTCTCCCTACCCTGAGACCCTCCGGAATTTAGGGATCCTCTGTCCTGTATCTGAACAGCATGGATGTTTTTGAAAGGGTCTTTTTTGTTTTGGGAAAGGCTGGTTTTGCAAGAAGATGTTAATGATGGCAAAGTGGAGGGGGAAGATCAATATAGAAAAGAAGGAGGAGAAAATAAGAGAGGAAAAGAAAAGGGTCAAGACCTATTTCCCAGAGCAGCAGATAGCTTAGCTGATGACACATTCCCTATCATAAGGCAGTAGGAAAACTCCTCTGAATTATGTGCCATGACAGCATTTCCTTTCCATACACCATACAATTTCCTTACTTCTTTTGGCACTCCTGAAGACTCGCTAGTTTGGGCTTGAATTACTCTTTGGAACTTGAGAAACTTCTCATCAAAAGAATTTTCAAAGCCAGTCCCTTCCAGGTGTCAATTCAAAACACTCTCATCAAAAATTTTCCAGTCAGTTTTAATTCTACTACCTTACAGTGCCGGGAAGATATGATGTAGACATTACTGAAATCAATTATGTAAGACTAAAGAGTCCACTTAGTGCCTAGTTTCTTCTACACATAAAGGTCCTCTGACAGAAATCAGGTTACCTCCAACTCATTTCTGTAAGCTGGAGAGATGGAGTTCTCTAAAACTCTCACCACCAGAACTTTTCTCTAGCATTCGGCCCAATTTTTTGTGGTTGTTTCCTGCATCTTCTTCAATTTTTCGCCGATTTTCATGGTACACATTTAAGTACCTAAATGAGAACTTAAAAGGAATCTCTTATTAGGGAAATTGAACAAGGCTTATGTTTAGGTAATTGTAATTAGTGAAGAACCTTACATTATGTGTGGCTTGATTTAAGCCTTCTAATATGTACTGCACTGCAGTGCATTTCTCATCCCACAAATACATCTCTCCAGATTTTCCAACATTCATTCACTGTATTTTATTAGCTAGCACAGAAACTCTTGACACTGTTTTTTAGGCACAGCTTTGAATAATGTGAATACTTTACATTCAAGGATCCACTTCCTCCAGATTTTAATGTGCTTGGTTTTAAGTCCTGCTCCATTTTTTCCAAATGTAGCATATCTTCATATTTGTGTTAGACTAAGTACTGGGTGTCCTGTTTTGAGTATTTACCAGAAACTGTGACAAAGAAAAAAAACTATGCTCTCTTTCTTAAACCAGTGTCTTCCTATTCCATAGCCCTAGTTTTTACATCAGGACCAGACTTTCTAAAACACACACTCTTCCTAGTTTTGCATTCTGTTTGCAAGTAGCTGGATGAACAGGATTATAATGAAATATTTAAGGAACCATAAAAGTACTGATGAATAGTGCCATTTCCCCTGCTGAACTACTACAGGCAGACACAGCTTTGGATGCACAGGTTCCCCTGCTGGCTGGGGGCAGCAGATCAGGAGAAAGAAAAAGAATGCTTTTCCTACACTTAGCATAACAGGAAAGCTCCCTGGATCCTCTGGTTGTTACGTGTAATGGCACAAAAATCCAGCACTGCTTTACAATGTCTCAGCCTCTCTTAGAAGGGAGGAATTTAACAAGGAGTGCTGTTACTGTCTCTTTCATAAAACATTTTCTGATATCAAGGGGCAAGACACAATTGAATAATGAATTGTATTATGTAGAGTGTGACACCTGTGCAATTCTGCAGCCTGGTCTCCAAGAACTGAACTCTCTTCTGTTTGAGAAAGTAGTAAACAATGAACAAGCAGGAATGAGTGGAAGATGGGTTTGTTGATGATATTCTGCAGTAAATGGAGTAAGCAGCATCTGAAAGTACCCAACAGTGAATCCCGCTGGCTCTGCTCCCCAGATTCCAGCCAGAACAGTAGGAGGAGCTTGTGGAGGTAATCTCATTTCACTTGCTAAAAATATTTGCAAAAATAAGGGTTTGTAAAAATACTGCCTGAAATTTTTCAGTGCTTTAGGTTCCTACTTCTGCTTCTCTACTACAAGCAATATGTTTCCCTACTTGGTGCTTTGATAAAAGGCTCTAATCCTTGTGGGAGTTTCAAATTTGCCAATGGAATGGAATATTCATACACGCAGTTCTGTTATTATGGTTGGCTGCCCTGTCTATGCTATTCTGAGAATACTGTGTGATCTTGGGAACTGATCTAACAGCAGCTTGTCATTGGAAGCAGCAATAATATTACAAATTTTGATCATTAGGATGCCAAATTTTTTTAAGCAATTTTGGATGATCCCCGTGCCAACAGGTAAAAGGAGCACTGCTCAACAGAACATATATTCAGCAAGAAATATAAGCCTGGCTAACAACAGAATGTCTAGGACTTGGGAGAGGGACAGGGCTCTCCAGGATGGTTTGCAGAAGGCCATCATAGTGCAAGCAGCCTGTGCAGAGGTCACCTGAAAAGGGAGGGCACTGGGACCTGGACTTGCTCCATAAAACTTTGGGTGCTTAGTTAAAAACACTTAAATGAGAATCAATGCAGAAAAAGAGCAAAAAATTGTGTGCCAAATCACCCTCTGAAAGGGCCAGAGAGAAACAGGACATGAAAAGCAGCTCAGATTTCTCTCTGTTAATGGCAGGATGAGCAGAGCAATGCAGAAGTGCTCCCACTGCTAGCTAGAGCACTCCCAGTTAAGTATGCAGCAGGGGATGAGATAAGCCTCAGCTCACTCCCAATCCTCTAGGGACACCTCGGTGAGAGATAATGCACTGCTGCAGCCTGGTTACCTCAAAGCATCGACGTCATATTTACCACACAGGCACAGAGGACTTAACAGCAGGGTCTATATAGCTTGAAAGCATCAGCATCAGAGCCCAGGGGAAAAATAAAGGATCAAGATACTCGTGAAAAGATTTATATTCTTAGACTAACCTCAGTATATGATGGAGGTTCAATGTATATTTCTTTTCCACAACTCAGGAGCTGAGACTCGGGGAAGGATTCCATTAGGCAATCCCTTCTCGTTTTCTCCACTGCTGCAGTAAAATGGCTGTGAAAAAATTAAGCTCAAATGGTAGGTTTCTCTTCAGGGCTTAACTCTGTGGAAGGCCATATCTTCTTATGAAAAAGAAGCCTCTCTTTGACATCCACAGCCAGAAGTGTTAGCATCCTTTCCCCTCATTCACAAGATAAAGAGCCTTACAACCTCTGAGTGTATTGCAAATGGACTTCACTGTTTACGCCTTATCTTTATGCCTGGAGCAGAATGCAGGCCACAGCATCTTGGGGAAATGACCTTTAAAATCATCTTATGCTGCAGTGGAAAGAGACAAGATGCCCCAAGGCAAAGCTGAGAATCCTCTGGCTCAACCTCTAAAAGTTCACCGTGGCAGAGGGAATAGAGGGAGAGAAAGAACGCAGAAATTCGCAGGGAAGTTGGGACAAATCAACTGATCTGTCAGGATGTTTAGGATGGGCTCCCCATTACAATATAAATTACAATGGGGGAAATATTTTCAGTGGGCTTAGGTTGAGAATATAACTTCCTTCACAGAAGGTGAAGAAACTTCAGACAGAACTGTTGGTTCACCAAAACATTTTTCAGAGAGCCAAACCCAGGGATTTAAATCTCCCTCAAGCTGAAGAAGGACTGACTATTTCTCCCAGCAGCCTAGCAAGTGCTATGCACAAGAAACCCTGAGGGAAGCTAGAAAGGATCTAAGAGGACTAAGTATGAAGCAAGGACAGTTTCTTGAACTGGGTCAGTCCTGGACATGAGAGTCACAGCCGTACTTCCCTGAAGTCCTTGGGGAAAAAGAAAACCAGTACTTAAAGAGGCAACTTCTTTGGTGCTTGGATTCAGCCGGCAGCTTTTTGTAATGATGTTTTTGGGCTCTGATCCCTGAATTACTGTGCAGTTTTGCCTTCAGCACCGAAACATATTAAGAGGCTGTTTCTGTGACACAAGGCAGCTCAAGGCTCCATGAAGGACATCAGGACTTCAGAGTGCTTGGTGCAGAGATCTCTTTTCAAAATAGGACAGAGACTTCTATAAATAGCCCTGGGCAATGAGAAAGCTTTAGCCATTACATATGTTCTCTATACTAAGTCCGCAGCAAAGGTTTCAATCAGCATAAACCAAGGTTCAATAAAGGGTTGAATCAAAGGCCTAGCCCTATAAACAGTCAATTTAGTGGCACGAAAGATGACATTTATTGAACTCCTATTTCCATCCAAGCAATCCTTTGGTGCTTGAATTTTAATCCATTCCTCAATGGATGATTGGAGCAAGCATAAAATAAAATGTCTGAATAAAACAGAAATATCAGTCATCAAATCTGCTGTCAAGGTTTCTTGCGGCCAGTGCAACCACAATAAAGCTGAGGGTTATGTCAAAGTACGCTGGAAATTTGCTGCAGCCAAGCCATTTGTAAGCAGCATTCTCTGATAATGCCTCAGGTTTCTTTTTCACCTTACAGAGGACGGTTTCAGAGCATTACTGCAGAGAGGCAGACTTTGTTCCTTTTGTCACTGTAAAGCTCCATTTGTAACAGGCAAGACTTAGAGTCTCTGAGACCATCTTCTACTGGGAGTTGTCTGGCGCTTCCAATTTCCTATCGAGATGTGATCAAACCAACAGAAGTTGCTTATAGCATCTATTTCTCCAAGTGACTCTGGGAGGGCTTCAAAAATATGTAATACATAAGAATCAGAGCACAAAAAAGATCAATGACTGAAATATTTGCAGCTCTGCTGCAGCATTCAACAACCTCTCAACTACAGTGCATCTGCATTATCTGTTGTGCAGAAGCATTACACACCCATTGCATATGTCCTTTATGCTGAACTTAACCCAGCTTGAGGGTCAGTTCATGGCTTATTCATGCAGCCCCACCAAAAGCACAGACCTTTAAAGCTGTCAGAGTGGGGCAGATTTCTAGAGATATCTCTGCAGGGTCTGTGGAAGATCCTGCTCCAACGGCTGTGACTCTGTAGCTGCTGGGAATCAGCCCTTGTGAGTAGGGCTCTGTTGGCAATGGAGGAAGCCAGAAGCAGTCAAAAGATGGGTCTAAATATTGCATCTTGCTTTCTCACCCTGAGCCAAAGAAAGACTGTCCTCAGGATGTTCATTGCAGTCTATTGTAGTGGTGCATACAAATCTAACTCAAGTGATCCATCCCTCTCTCCTGAAACCTTCTCCAGACCCACTGAGGTTACTAGGAAGCATGAGTGGATCTGCTGTGCCTAACAGTGCCAGCTAAAACCATGAACACGCACATCCCAGTTAAGAGAAGTTCTGTTGGCACATCATCCTAGCCCTGCACAGCACACGCTCCCAAATCTCAGCATACAAAAGCAAGTATTTCCGGCATGCAAACAACCCAATATCACTGCCTCTGGTAGCAGTCCTGCTTGAAGACAGAGCCTTCCAAGACAAGATATCACTGAATAGAGAAACTCTTTGCTAGGTCATTCTCGTGTGCTATTTCAGTGCCCAACAAAGAGTACTGGAGAGAGCAGTGCCTGTATTAAAGACTCTGCAGTGGTACAAAAAGGATGCCATAGGCCTGCCTCCCCTTCCCCCCCAAACTGGGAGGAAACAGACCCAGCAGCATCCACTGGTCTGGACAAGCCCAGCAGAAGTAGCTGCCTGAACAGACAAAATGGCACTGACCAACCTTTCTCAGCTGTGCAGCAGGGCAAGAAGGTAATGATCCCATTTCAGGAATCCCAACAACAATTATGCATTTGACATCAGTGACATATCAGACCCTTGAATTTAAAAGGCAGCACCAATTGCAGAGCCCTTCCGTGTATCATTAACAACCTGGAAGTTATTAATCTACTTAATTGCAAGAGTAGCTTGGTGTCTGAGGACAGGACTTTGATCGTTAATATTTGACAAGCACAGACTTTGACAAGCACTACCATTATTATGTTTTGGAGTCAAATAGAAGTGTTGCAAATTGATGGGTGTCTTGGTTTCAAAGACAGGCATTTGCTAAAGAAGGCAGAAGCCTCCTTTAGAATAGGAAAATGTAACGCCCTTCCCTCCGAATTGGTAAAACTTTGAAATCAAGGGGCTTTCGGGCAATAGTATGAGAAAAGAGGAATAACAGTCCTTTACTAATATATTTATATAAATGTATATAATGGGACAGACGAAACAACAACAATAGTAACCACAACAAATAAGAACACACAAACCCACGGACAGTCTCTTCCCACTCTGTTGGCAGTTCCCCTTTGGTGCAGTCACAGTCACAGCCGGCAGGGGCACTGGTGCTCCTGGTGCGCAGGGAGGGTGCAATGACTCCCCTGAGAGGGGAAAGGGGGGCTCGGGGATCCTGAGTTTNCTGTCTCCCAGCAACAAGAATGGGGGGAAATTCCTACAACAGAGAGACAAACAAAAAAAAAGAAAAAATATCCCAAACCCCGACAATGGGCAACTCTCAAGTCATCTCTTGCATCGCCTAAGGGAGCTCTTTTTTACCCTCCAATCTTAATATCCGATCTCCCAGTTCTTATCCTGGAACAGCACTACTCTATTCATCTACTGTAAGGTCAATATCCCAGCACTCAGTCTCAGAAATATTCTTGCTTATTAACTGACCCTCCACCCCAGAAAAACCCAAAACCAACCAACTCACCAACCCAAAAATGAAAACCCCCAAACAACCCAGAACAAACCAACAATGGTCAGTTGAACTCTGCTATCAAAAAATACATGTAGGATGAAGACAATTCAATTTTCAAGCTCCAGCTGGTATGAAAATTCAGCATTGATATGAACTGAGATTAAAATTCAGTACCACATAGACTGGTATTAATGAAGAATCAGTTAGCAGGAAAATAGCTAATCAATCAATTGTGAGTGGGTGTTTACAGGATCAGCCTTATATACACCTCATGAAAAACGTCACAACAGAGCAGCAATGAGTACCCGGTAGCCTGTGAGGTTCATCCAGAAATCTGAAGCAGCAAAAAAGAACCACAAGCAAGGAAAACCTAGAAATGAACTTTTGAACTCTCCAAGGAGGCAGTTCTATCAGGGGAAGAGCAAGTTAGGATTTGATTTTCTGAGAAACAGCCAATTTTCATATGGGACTGAAAAAGTTTTCATTTCAAATAAGGGAAACAAAATTGAATTCTGAAGCTATATTGCAAAAGTCAGAGGTAGAACTAGGACCCAAGTCTTAGGACAATATTAACAGAAGCCCCCCCTTTTTGAAAAATCATCAAAAGGTGGTACAAATAAGATTTTTATCTTCTTTCTTTTTAATGTAATGGCCACCTGACTTCCAAGTTGCTTGAAAGAACCATTACTTCCTGCATTTTTTATCTTTTTATTATTTTACTGCACCACATGGCTGCACACATAATTAAGGATTTAAATAATGAATAGATATTAGCATTATGTAAATCATCATCATTTTCCATTAATGGGAACTGGTGGTAACTGCCTGTGAATCACAAGCATTAGAAGTCACACAGACTTACACATTTTTAAATTTGGAACTATATGCCTATTATAAATTACAATCAAAAGGGGTCTTTTGACTACTCTTAGATTGTTCCCAACTCAATCTGTTGCACATCTGTTAGCTAAACTTTATGTCCAAGGCCCTTAAGAAAATATGGAATATATTAGTTTCTTGAATTAGGAGAGCACAGAGTGCTCAAACTGTGATTATCCTAACCAAAATTAAAACCTCCAAGTTAACATTATGTATGTCTATTCAAATTACACTTAGCTAAGGTCAGTTATGAAAAACAATTGCCATCTCACCACTTACTGCTCTCATCCGTCTTTTTTAATAAACTCATTACCCAGCTATAATTGGAGCGGTTCGCTTAGGCCAGGTCTGGAAAGCATTGCTTTTCTTAATTCTTCTTGCTCTGCCTATTTCCACTGTGGCTTGGGGCTTAATCCACTGACACTCCAAATAATGAATTCAACAAACAGGCAACACAACAAAGTCTGTTCTGAATGGTACACTGCACGGTTTTCTTGTTCTACACAGACATGTTTTAATACCAGCTCCAATAAAAGATATAAATCGGCAGCAAAGGCTAATGGGATACCCTTGTACATCACCCTGGAGCAGTAAAGAGTCAGCAGTGAGGTTCACTGTGCAGCCACCCATATGCCTGAGATATTAATGATGAATGTTCTTAAGCTACATTTCTTGTAGCATAATTTCTTTTCACAGTCCATGCAAAGAGACCAGAAAACCCAGTGCTAAGATTGGACTGCTGATGCAGAGGATTTGGAGAAGCAATCTAGAACAGGAAGCTAGGCATCTTACCTGCTCTGTCCCTTCAGCTTCTCCCAGCACAACAGTGCTCTTCTTCTGTACCATAAGACTGGCTACAGAGAGGTCTGTTGGGACAAGTTGCATGTCACAGCTACACACGTATACTGACCCTACAGAGGACACTCAAATATTACTCTGCTTAGAGCTCCTGCATGTCCTTCAGAAATTTGTGTCCCTGCTATGCTTCCTTTAACCATCTTCCCTATTCTTCTGTATACACATATATATTTGTTAAACATCAAAAACCAAGGTCTGAATATTTCCAAAACCACCCATTTCCTGAATATCAGATTATGAAATGAACTTATTGTTAAAAGAAATTATAGCAATCGACAAGCAGACAAGTGGCAAAAGACTTGCATAACCTGTGGTTTACTG
This sequence comes from Pomatostomus ruficeps, assembly GCA_013400735.1. Lineage (NCBI taxonomy): Eukaryota > Metazoa > Chordata > Aves > Passeriformes > Timaliidae > Pomatostomus > Pomatostomus ruficeps. Next base: position 24,029 of record VYZT01016877.1, read on the forward strand.
AGAAATGAAAGTAAACAGCAGCTTGGAGTGCTATGGAAAGGGTAACTTGGCTGTATTGTCCGTGATACATAACACTTGGCAGAAGAACTGACATGAAAAGAGAATTAAAATAATATCATTAGCTGTTCAATGCGATCTGGATGTCCAGGGCTGTTTAAACATGTTTCTTTAAACAGCCCCCTCCCAAAAATTTCAGACTACATGTGTAAATACTTTAAATATAACAAAGCTGGGATGTTCAAATATATGAAGGTCCAGATTTCACTTAGCACAGTAACTTTTCCCTTACATCAGATTGAGAGGGTTGTCTACAGAGGAGAAGGAATACGGCAAAGATAGACCAAACAAACAACAAAAAAAATATTAAAGCTTAAGGAATTGATTTGTGTTACAAAGACCCAACAAAAATATTTTGAGTAAGATGAGAGTTTCAATTACAGTGGCTTAAAATTGTCATTAATATTCAGAGAGCTCCACTAAAGGAATGGTAGCCAGCTTGGCTAGTGGTATTTAATGAAACGTCTTCATTGGTCTCTGCTTGTTTCTCAGAGTGATCTTTATGCACTTGGGTTCAAAGATCCACCTCTGCCACTTTCCTATGCAGAAACAACAGTGTGTACATTGACAGCGGGCCCAGCCTACACAAACTATATAATACCTATACTTTATACAGATATTCTGCAATTCATTGCTCACCAACCTCAAACTGGGCTGAAAAATTGGAAGATAAGGGTTTTTTGCAGATGCACTGCAGAGCTGACCTGCACAGGAACAGTGGCCTCTTCTGTGCAACTTCAAACAGGCTGTGGTTGATTTACAGCAGCTGTCTGGCCTGGAGTGCTCAGCACCCACAAGTGCTAAGCAAATACCCTGCCCAACTTACACAGCATTCCTGGAGAAGAGAGGAAACCAGACACACCATAGCACTATACTGAAGACCCTCCAGTATGTCAGTTCCACAAATCTTGTCTTGTCTCAGACCTGCCTTGATAAAGCAGGACAGCATTTTGAAATCAGAGCCATGAGAACTATTAAAACAGCACTGAAATGTGTTACAAACTCCTTGCCCATCAGCCCAGTACTACTACTGGTAGTACTACAGGTTGGCTTTACACCTGTGCCAGATGGACTTGTCTATGTGACATGAGAAAAAGAAACAAAACCCAGAGAAATTAACAGGTTGGGCTAATGAAAAGCAGACATTACATACTGGCTCTCAATTTAGGCTGCTGCTTCTCCTGACAGAACTCCCATACCTGATGCACAACAAAATACCAAAAGGAAGTTATGCAATCTTGCTCCAAATGTTACACAGGGTTGACTGCCAATAACATGCTCATTCTAATTGGGAATATCAAAACAAACATTTGCAAAATGTCATTTAATGAGCCAGTGTTCCATAAACCCCTACTGCTACTTAGGATCTAGAGAGTTAAGCCTTTCCAACTTAGTTTAGTTTGTCCTGTTTAGGTGTAATTGCCACATTAGCGACTTTCAGCACAAAAGAAAAGCAGACAGATGGTGAATGATAACTTTGGACTTAAAAAACCCCAAATATGAAAATTTACTGGCTTGCTCAAAACATAGGTAAGCCACTTGAATTATTAAAACATAGAAGATATGACTGAACAACCTATAGGACAACCTATTGCGTACTCTGTCAGATTTCCAGATTCCACACAGAGGCTTATCCCCTTTCTCCCTTTTGTAAACCGTTTTGGCTTTTGTCCATAAGGGTGGTAAGTCTGAGCTCCGTGTGTTCAATGTTTCCTTTTCCCAGCACAAATAGACTTTATACTGATGGTAGAACATATCTGCTCTGGATCGATCGCTTCATAAAGAACACCCACAATAACTTCCATCAGTCCAGAAAAAGACCCGCTAGGGATGGGACACCTCTGCCTATTTTATTTCAGAAATGGACTGGTTTTTCTCTGAGTAGGAATTCTGCTAAGAGAACAACTGCTGTTCTCACTTGTCTGCTGACTTGTGAAGTGAGAAAAAAAAGAGGTCTTTGGCTTCCACAAGATGCAAGTAACTTAAATGTCACTGAATCCATGCCAGAACACAGCTCCAAGGTGGTCTTTGACTGCAAGAGCAGCAAGATCAGTAAGTGGCCAGTCCTTCCAAAACAGCCCTCTTGGGAATGGCCATTGCCCTTGACACTGGTGCCAAGTGAAAAAGACAATCACCCCTCTCCAAAACAAATCCAAAGGCTGCTTCAGCTCCAGAGAAAATCTCGTCATCAGCATGGTCAAACACATGCAGGCAGTATGGAAAGTTCCACTTCCCCTGCAAAGAACAGCTAATGGATCTGCCCTGAAGGTCTCCTGAGGGAAGAGCTGTTACGAGCGCTGGCAATAGTCACAGTCGCAGCCACATCACCTCGCTCAGAGGGTTCCAGTATTTCTGTTTCTGGACCTGGAAGGAACCCAGGGCAGCAGAAGTGGAAAAAGGAATGTTAATAAACCTGTCATCAATACGAGATGCTTTGCTGAGTCCAGGGAGGCCCACACCAGCAGCAAGGGCCATCCTCCCCAGCATCACACAACTAAATTGTGACCTTTCCACACATACAACTAAGGCCTCAAAAACTACAGCACACAGCAGAAAGAGAGCAAAAGAGGTCAAAACTACCCACTGATGTTAAGAACTCTGAAGTAGCACGGGAGTTGTTAAATGAAAATGCTTGAGCAATCTTGGCAAGCAGACTCAGATACCACTGTACAGAGGAAAGAAGGCAAGTTTCGACTGGCATTCAGCTGAGACATTCCCAATACTGCATGGGACTAATAATTTTCTGTATGAATTTTTATTATTCCCTCAGAGTCATGGAAAGAATAAATATGAGGTTTCATTTCACTTTAATGATTTTCAGAATGAGGCGCTGAAGAGAAAGTCAGAAAGCAAAAATTAGTGTTTAGTTATCTCTTGTAGTCTGCGCCGTGATACTGCCTCTAATCCCCAGTCCTGCATAAGGAGTTCTATGAGCTAAATCATCAGCCTGGAGATGGAAAGGGCCTGCCCCACATGTAATATGTTAGGCAGGCAATGGACAGGCAACAAACCCCAAGGGAATAAACTCGTCAGCAGCATTTGCTGGATTGAGCACACCATGGGGAATACTTACATTGCTTTAAAGTGTTTCATTAAGAAGCCTGGATAAGTAGAGTGGGAAAGACAATGGCATTTAAGTTCCTTCAGAGCTATAAAATCAGGATATAACTAAATCAGATTTTTCCTTACATTGCCCAGGCACCGCAAAACTACTAAGACCAGCTTAAGTTCAGATTGTAAACATAATATTAAGGTCCTGGTTTTAAATATACCTATCATGACCACTGATGAGGTCAGAAAATCCTTAGTAATGGATGAATGCTTATCATTACATCCCTGGACAGTAAACAATCAGTCAAATAATTCGCTTCAGTCCCTTCTGTTGAATGTGTTCAAGTGGTGAGTGAAGAATTCATAGAAATAAACTTAAGTCCCTTAACTGCTGTGAGAAAAAGCTCAGCTGGTAGCAGAGAGCACCACTCAATGCCAAGCACAATCTTTTAGTTTTAGGCCAGCTCAAACCTGGGGCCTTTGGAGATGAACAAGTAGATTCAGTCAAAAATTATTTCATTTCACAAAGAATTACTCAGATTATTTTTCCTCTAGTGCCCCCGAGTCCAAAATCTGAGTCATCCCCCAGAGACCAGGAATCCCTGGCACCATTTTCAGGCTCTGAAAGATCACAGACATTGGAGGATATGGCAGACTAGGAAGGAGGTGAAAACAAGAACACCCCTCTCTTCCCATTTCAATTCCTTCCCCTGCCCTGCCATTCCCTCTGGCAGAGAGAGGAGAACAATGAGTGTGGCACGTGTAGCACTCAAGAAAAGCTCAGTGCACTAATAGCTGCCTTTTCCACAAGCCAGCCACACAGAATTTGATCTGAAGATGCAATACATCAAAGGAGGGTTTATTTATTTTTTTTTTTGACTGAATTGACAGAAACAAATGAGCAGGTCATGTATTCAATCTCTCAGACAACACAGGAACGCTTCACTTGCTATAAAGGTCAAAAACAGTGACCTGGTTAAAGGCTAAGTGTTTTTCTAAAGGTGAAACACTGACAAAAGCAAAACATCATTTATTTTTAATTAACTACCAGAATGGTATTTGATTTTTCTCTAAGCACAGCACAAGCACAGTGTTATTCCTGTACCTGCTTATCTCTAGCAAAAAGGTATCAGTGCCTTGGAGTAGAAATCTAGTGATCTAGAAAGTGTTCTGCAGGAATCAGGCTGAGCAGCACTGCAGAGTCACTGCTGGTGGAGGAGCCCATTGTCACCTTCCCAACGATCTCAATTCCCCAGGGTGAGCTGGGCACAAGAGCGCCAACTAAAAGCATTCCATCTGCTTAACTCCGAGCTTTTCCAGCTTTCCTCCAAGGCCACGCCTGTGGCAGCTGTGTGTGAGATGGGGCCAAGGTGCTAAGAGGCCTCTTCCCATAACAGGGAGGGGACTGCCAGGCTCTCATGTCCCAGCTGTGTGGATGCTCCAGCACTAAATACAGAGGCAGGCCCCATAAGCCAGCAATTTGCATTTGTCCAAGAGGAGCAACTCTGACAAGAGACACCAAAAAATTCGTATTTCAAACAGCCAGCTGCCCAAATCTGCACGAACATTTGCAAGATGAGTACATCCCAGGCTCAGTCTCTTACGCCTGATTCAGAGTTTGGGTCTCCCCAGACCATCCTATTGTGTGACATTTAGCACCTGGCTAAATGTTGACAGCCTTAAATTTCAGAAATTTATCCCTCAAAAACATTGCCAAAGTAGATAAACTAATGAAACAAAGTAACATTTTTGGCAAATCAATATTTTCTATTTCACTAAAAACATCCCATACTGCTCAAACTGTGAGACTGTCTTCAAATGCTGCTTGTATCTCCTTGGGAGGAATATCTTTTAGTATTCCTCTCATGAGGCACCAGATTGTGACTTAGACCTTGAAACTCTGCAGCAGGGCTGAAAAACACAGGTATTTAATATGGATTCATAGGCATATGTACAAAGCTCTGCCTGAAACTCAGACTCAGGCGATGCTCAAAATGACTTTTTATAAGTTTAAGTATTAGAAAATAAAAGAGCTAATTCACTGCACTATACTGAATATTGGCCACAATGCTGATAAAAATCACAATGCCTTTTAAAAAGGGACCATTTTCCTTCTGTTCTCAGCACTGTTAAAAGAAAATCTTATATGCAGATTTTGATCCACATCCCACTGAAAACCAGCTGTAGCTTGCTATTCCTTCTTATTAAAAAAAATACTGTTCTGAAACTTGGCATTCTTGAGACAGAACATAATTTTTTTGAGAAGCGCAATGTCTTGAAATCTCACAGAACCTTCCCATCCATGAGCATGAAGCAGGGGACATTTCACATCCCACGACGTGTGGTAGAACAATCTTATCTGAATAGCTACTCTTTCTGTGACAATTTGCTTGCATTCAGACAAGATTATTTCCCTGATCTTGTCAGGCCACATGAATACATGAAATAAGCAGAGACAACAGCTCACATAAATATTGCAGCCACAACCTGTGATTAAAGGTGTCCCAGACACATCTTTGTCACTGGCTGCATTCAATTTTAAACATTTTTCCCCTAAACAAACCTTGTCTCTTCTTCTTTCTCCTCTGTTTTAATTAAAGCTTCTCTTTAAGATAATCTTCAGATGCACCAAGGAGTCTTCCCCTCTGGTATTTTACTGTTGAGCAATGAACTACTCTTGGTGGTTTCCCAGATCTCTTGCCAGTGTAACCATGGAGACCTTGCCAGCTGCTGCAACATCTTGAAGAATTTTGTCTCTCTCACTAGTTTCCCCCATGGCAAAATCATTATCCAAAATTGGCTGCATGATTTTTTTTTATTATTTTTGAAACACTCACTAGCTTACATGCTCATTATGCCAACAGCTGGATATATTGCTCATTATTAAATAGCAGTATTTGTTATTTACATAACAATAGCATGCAGAGGAAATGTACAGATGTTATCAGGGAAATGCCTATATTCTAAAGCGTCCAAGAGATAAGACTCCATGACACCCCATTTTCATAAAATAGTACCTAAAAATAAAAATGTTCACTTGGCTGAAACAAAAAGCTGCATACATCCACTTTCAGATGATGTTAAGAGTACAGCTACTGAATGAGAACAGCATGGACTCTGAAGTCAAAGGATGCAGAAGCACTGTCAGACTTACACTTAGCTGGTGAACCTACAACCATAGAAACAGATCCTGTTTACCACCACCTCTTTCCAGCATTCTTCAAGTGGTGAAGGGCAGAAGGAAAATTCAAGCAAGAGAAAATAAGGGTGAGGAAAGGAGAAAGAGCACCATTCATTGTCTTAGACCTTGTCATGCATTTCCTCTCTCTCTGTTACAGATGTCTGACCGAGAGTCTGATCCCACTACAGGGCAAAGAAAGAGATTCTTCTCGTCTAGCTTCTTTCACTCTCCCCCTTCATTTCTTCTCTTCCTTACTACTCTCCTCGTGCCAGAGTAAAGGCATGGCCTGCCCAAACCAGCTGGAATCTTTTGCAATGCTTCTATAAACCAATGGCTGAAAGTACAGTGAAAAGCAAAACTTTAAACATCCCAGCAGAAGCTAGTCTGATCTTTGTTTGGATGATGGACAATAAGTTCTGCCCATTTTTCTGGTGCTGAAGTTACCAGTTACAGCCAACACCAGGTGCAGAAACCAAATTTGTTTATTTTACTGCTGTTATCTAAGCACCTTAAGAGGCAATTTTTTTCTAATTCCTTTCAAGGAAACATGATCATACTTCAAGAACAAGAATTCCTGCAGTGTTAGCCCATCTCATCTATTTTGTAATCTCTCAATTTTTAATTTGAACAAAGGCTTCAAAAGCATTCTTCCTCTCAAACAGCCCTAAGGAAAAAAATAAAGCAAAATAGCAATATTGACAGATTATGCCTAATTTACATTTCAAGCACTGCAATGATATTTTATATTTTCCTATTGCACTTACTAGTTTAAGGTAGCAACAATTTCTAGCAGGCACTGAAAAATAACAGAAAAAGCACCTTTTCCCAAAACTCACTATAAATAGCCTCACCTACATCTAATAGCATCTGTCCACAGCTTGGCATATTTTCAAATATGATCCAGGGCAACTAACCCCTCTGGGCTGCGGTGTGAGACCCAAGAGGATACAGAAATCTTCAGACCCATTTAAACCACATCAGAGAAAGAGTGACAGGAAAGGGACAGAGCATTCCAAACACTCTTAACCAGTCTGTGGTAAATGGCAAACTTTTCTGGCATTGCTGTGCCGAAGGATATTGAAAGAAAGCAAGGGAAGAGAAGAGTTGCAGGGACTGTAAGCAAAAGACTTGTCGAGAAGTGTCTCTAGCCCAAAGAGCCTGTCCAGATATCTTACTGTTTGGAAAAGCTGAAGACAATTCCACCTAAGTGAGACCAAATCCAACCAGTTTTCCACCAGCATTTCCAGTCAGGTATGTCACAGAACCTGCTGGAACTGTGAAACACTACTACTAGTTCAAGATACTCCAGCTTTTACATATTGTTTCTTGTTAGAGTTTCCCCCATTCCCACACGGTTTTAAGCAGAGTATGAAGTGCACAGCTTCTGGGGCCTTTATAGCAAAGAAGAGCTTCTCCTACACTGTGGTGTCCGGTGAATGGCACTGCCACTTCACAGCCCAAAAACATAGGGCTGGGTATCTTCTACAGGTACTGGAACATTTGCTGGAGCCCTAGTTTTGCTTTCAGAGTACATGAAGATATCCAGTTACTGCCAGTTTTATGTGATAAGTTTAGAATCTATTCTAATGCAGGATAGAGAGTGTTCATGCTGTACTAACACACTGCAGTGATGCAGACCTGTCCAACTTCAAGCAACCCTTGTTCTACTTCAAAGCTCTCAAAGAAAGCTGAAGTATACCTGTTAAGTGCACACCAGCTTGTTAACCATGGGCAATCTTTGCTGGAGTAGCTCTCTGCCTGCATTTTATGAAGATGAACATGTCAGTCAAGAAGGAAGAAGGGGGACGCTAAGGTTTTTTAGGACTCACAAGGAGAATGTGCTAAATAACAACAGCTCAGAAAGTTCTCACTCTTTGCCAGACAAGCCTGTGATCAATTTATTAGTGTGAAGAGGCCCCTCATGCAAATTGATAAGTGGACTACGGCAGTAGCCTCAAATTTTGAGTTAATTCCTCCCTTGCTCAAATCCTCCCCATTCCAGCCTAAGAGCTATCATAGGGCCTGGTCACAAACAGAAGCCATGAGTGATCCTCATCTACCATAAACATTATATAAAATGAAGTAGTTTAATTACTTTGATGAGAATCTCCAAGTTTAGGGTAGGAAAAGACTTCCTACACAGGGCTTTACAAGTGGAAGAGAGCACGCAAATACCCTTCAACATTTCAGTCATGTCTTGGATGCGTGCACATCAGAGCAACCAGGTCACCCTTCCAGGGAGAGGAAAACGTAGCAACAGAGAAAGGAGGGAGAGTCGAAAGTGTATGCTGAGAAAGAATCAATAATCTGGAGCAAAGGGTGAGAAAATGGACAAACCCCTCCAAGCATATTCTCCTGCTCCAGCCAAGCATCTTTACTGGAGAGAGAAGACAGAGCATGCAGTAGGCATGAGCTCCAAGTTTGCCAAGTGGATGCAGGGAGAGCCAGAGGCTTACCACAAGCACCTTTCAAAGCTGATCTTGCAAGAAGTGAAGTAGGCATGTAGTTTATTTTCCTTTTCTTCACTTTTGTCACTATAACCACCATTTACGCTGACTTTGTCCCTTTTACATTTCATTAATATACACACATTTCCTTTAAGCTTTAACCTGGCCTGACCTAAAGGTTCTATGAAGGTAAACACCTTTGTCTGTGTTTGGTGACCATTCACAGCAGATAATCAAAGGAGAAACAACCTCTGCTGAGATGTATTATCCAGGAAAGCTCTCTGATGGGGAGTGGGGTATTACATAAAAAAACCCAGTAATAAAAACTGAGACTCCTAGGAGAGTACATAACCCCTTAAAATCATGAATGTGTTTTTCGTGTAAAGGGCAAAAGCCATACTTCCTTGTAAAAGCAAACATACAGAAGAAAAAAGCAAACAAAACCAACAATACAACAAAACAACAAACCAACAGAAACCCAACAGGTCCTCTAAACACCTTCTGCCTGGGACAGTTAATTTTCTACTCCAGTAGCTTTTACAAGGAGAGCAAAGCAATCCGCAATTTTCACACGTGCTAGCAGTGAAGGTAAACTATTTTCAACTCACCCTGCTAAGTCGCGAGAAGAGTGAAAACTGCTCCGGCATTGCTAAGATTTTTAGCGACGGCCATTAGCTCGAATTAAGAACATCCTTTCTTCTCCACAGCACCGCCCATCTACACCCCCGCACACGTGTCAGCAATGGGGAGAAGCCATTCCACTTTGAGACCTGGTGTAAATGGGTTTCTCACAGTGCTCATCAGCAGCCTGCCAGGGCTGCTAATCCGAACAACTTCAGTGAGCAGAAAGTGAGCCCAAAGCCGACCCCTTCTGAAAACCTTGCCTTGTCCATGTACATGCAAAACGGTTCGTTGTAACTAGGGTAAACCAGCACCTTTCACATTGCCCTTTTCTCCTAGGAGCGGCCCCTACCAGTCACGGATGTAGTACAACTTGGGGACTTTCTCATCAGTTTATATAATCCACCGAGTACAGCTTGAGCTCGAATAATTAAACCAGAATTAGGTTAACACGTTAAATCTGGTGAGTTTTTTCATTGTGAAAATATCCGTTGGGTAATGTCAAAATGTTTAGAAATGTGTTTGAGCAAAAGATGAAAAAAAATTTCAGAAGAATTTGAGAGAAATAACTTGCATTTTCAATGGCTTTTTATTTCAAACCTCCTCTCATTTTATTTTTAAATATAAAAAAGTAATTTAATTTTAGGTTGTCCTAAGATAAAATGCAGTTTGTCGTGAAAACAATAGCCCTCTTCTATTCAATTCAAAGTTTCTTTTTAAATGGGTGCAGATATGACAACAAAAGAAACTGTCTGGGCTTTTTTCCCCAGCATCAATAGGAAGAGAATGTGTCAAGTATGCCAAGGCCATCTGAGCTTTCTTTAGTTAAAGAGTAGCTATGTAAAACATATTCCCAACATATAATATTTTTATTTGCAACAGAAGATAAAGTATTAATCAGACTTCAGGAAGAAAATGCAGAGCTGAGCTCCAGATCAAAATCTACCCTGAAAGAATTAGCACACTCTCCTTCAGCAAACTACAGATTTTACATCACTTTGGACTACGTATTCTCCAGGTGTTTATTGCTGAATTCACAGCAAATGAACCCTTCATGCGTTCTGTCTGACTTCCAATCTTATTTTCTACCTGCAAGCTTTCCCCCAGTGATCACTAGCTCTAAACACTACAGCGCTTGGGTTTAATGGCACTCCAGCTTAACAAAACTCTTCATGGTCATTAAGATAAAATGACTGAATTAATTCAAAAACTCAAGAGCATTCAGCTGAACTGATATTAAACCTCAAAAATACATGAGCCAAAGTCCATTTAGGAAAAAGAGAAGGCAAAAATGAGTAATAAGAAATAGGCACAATTCAGTTTTAGTCTAACTAAAGCTGCTTAAGAAGAAAACACTCTAATGAAGCACTTAATGACTAGTTAAAATTATTTTAACAACTGATGACTTCGGAGAGAATTTAAAAGATAATTTCCCATCAAAAGCCTTATGTAAAGTCACACCTCTGCCTATTAAGTCCAAGAGTTTGGGCTGAGTTACTCTGCAAAGCCACATCATAGAAAAGCAAGCAGTCCAGGGAAAAATAGTATTCTGCATTTTATATGTCTATGCACACATGATACACAAACAGAATTACTTTCACAGAGGCATAAAATCATCAGACCAGATATCAAGCCCTGTTCTTCTCAAGCATCTCCGTAAGACTTACCAGGTTGAGCATGTCTCAGCATAGAAATTAGTCCAGACTCCCTCTCCTTCCCATCCAAATCTCACAAGCCAGAAAATTTTTCCCAACGTGGTATATAAAAATGTTAAGTATATAGAAATTTTAAGTAGAATGTGACATAGAATTAAAAAGGATCAAGAATCACTAAAATCCTTGTAATATCATAGACTTTGTCAGATGGAAATACTGAAATAATTCTAGAAATGAACCAGGATTCATGTTAAGGAGAAATCTTGCAACCAATTTCCATTTGAGCTTATAGCACCCTGGGGCTTTCTGAGCATGCATAAGATAAATAGCGTGTCTACTCCCATCTCTTTTCCAGGTAATGCCAATATGCAGATCTTTCCAGGAAGGAGGTGGGGGAAACTTTAGTGATACTTCACATAGGTGGCTGCAGCATGCTCAAAATAATCAGTCCATTTCTGCAAATAAACTCACACCCTTCCATTCTGGTTTGAGCCCTGAGCAAAATATTGTATTGACTACCTCCTTCTGTACACATTTTGTTCTCTCCTATGCCTCCAGCAGCTTAAAAAGTAAAATGAAGGGAGGTCAGAGGTCTACCCACACCTACTTGGTGCACCGGGTGAGCAAGCACAATACCTGTTTCCATAGCAATGGAGAAATCTGACCAGCACTACATCTCATCCTCGATCCTCTACCCCCAGTGCCTTGCTTCTCCTTCACAGCCAGGTGAGCTGCAGATGGTTCTCAGCAGGAGCAGGGGTCACTCAACTGAGGTGCTCATCATGAGGCACTGCCCCACCAGAGCCACTGAGATTGCAAGTCCCACATAATGGCTCCAGATTTATCCCCACCAGCCTAAAGGAGGGACAACTTGTTTCTCAGGCCCAGCATTTACCTTTTTTGTGTGGTAACCTATTCTCTTTTGTGTTTCTCCTAAAAGGCAGGCAGTTCCTCTAATCCCCAAGTACAAAGGCCTTCCTCCCTCTAACTCTGGTCGTGTTACAAAGAGCGTAAGTCTTCTTCCTAATAACCACAAGGCTTGGAGTTTTGCTGCATGTGGTTAGCTCAGCTCTGCTTAGTCAAGCGTCCAAGAATCTGGACTCTAGGTATCATAAAGTCGGCCCTGAGCTCATGTGTTTGCATTAGAAATATGTTATATTACTTCACAGTATGAGAAATGCTGCTCAGCAATTCAGCTTTTCATCTAAGCTGGCCGTACTAAAGTGGCAGCTCTGATACCTGATTCTCAGCAAGATAATTCCTTTACAGATGTTTTCACGGCAAACTGATTTCCCTCGTGTTTCACTCCAGTTACAGTCAGCATTGTTAATTTATTTTTCCTTCTACAAGGCAATAAACTGTTGCACATTTTCCCTGGAAGGGAGAGATATTACTGATTTATTTTGCATAACAGGAGACTCTGATACCAACCATTGATACAGATGAGCAAAAACCACTGCAGGATCTTGGTGGAACCAACACAGCAAATTGCAAAATAACACTAGCTTAGCACATGACAATAGCATCCTCTGCCTTAACTTATACCTTTGGTACCTTCAAAGCAATTTATTTGCACTATGTAACTACTTAAGCTGTATCTTTAGAGAAATCATGAAGTTTAATGTTTCATGATTGCCAGCTGTCTGGAATTCAGATTGAAAATATCCAAGTTAGAGCAGCTATTCACAGTTCCGTGAGAAGCTGGATTTGCCATGGTTGCAGCATACAGATGCCAAGGACATGTAAAGCATTAGCACAGAAGAAATACTCTCTCAAGCATCATTACAGAAAACCAAGGCTTCCCAGGGTCTTGAAAGACAACAGGAAAAATGACCTTCCAGAGGACCTTTCACTCCAGACAAGGCAGACTGCATAGAGGAAAAGCACTCTTCACTGATTGACCAGAAAAGCCTCTATTTAAAGCTCAGACATTTCTGGTATCCCACAGAATAATACAACTCTGCATCCCCTTCAAAATCCCCATGTTTACTCCAGGTCCTGAATAGATGAGGTAATAGGAGGAATTGAGGACAGGGGACTGACTTAAATTGTGCTTGCTGCTAAGACAGGGTCCCTTCTCAATAGCAGTCTGATCCTTTAATTATCTATAATTACGTGGAATTGCTGTTCTAGAACAGCACAGAGACCTAAAGATGTGGGACCAATCCATATGCTCTGTGGGAAGGAGTCACTTGAAATGTTTGTAATGTGATGACACAGGGTTAATTCTCTGGATTCACAGCTTCATCTTAGGCCCGCTAGGAAGCAGCCAAGAAGGAAATGCAAGAGCTCCAGACAAAATATTTCCCGGTAAGCATGGCAGGAGCCTAGTAAGCAATGCCTGCAGTCTGACAAGTTAAAGAAGCTGCTTTCCCATTTCCCCTGTCAGTCACACTGCTCTTAGTCCAAGCCCAGGAAAGAACAGACCAAATGGACCTGGGAGAAGACCTCCCCTGCACAGACAGGGACACTGACATG